>VSWD01000006.1:64397796-64679376 GCA_033119305.1 Pinctada imbricata | reverse complement strand
TGGCACCTTGCCAATTTAAGGTTCCATTTTCAACTTGAAATAGCTTGAAAACTGTAAATATTTTGATGGAGCATGTAAGCGTATAAAAGTTTTGCAAATTTCTCAAAGAACAATATAAAACAAATTTTGTTCAAATCGTACGGTTAGTAAAGGTTATAAGAGTTTAAAGATTTGACCCTGATGACCTCTAGCGGGGGCATATGTGAACTTTTCGACAAGAAAAATATTAAATTAAGATCTTTATTTGCTCTTTCACATGATACTTTCCATTTTATCATATGATGCGGTACTTTGTTGTAACGTCACTGGATTGGCTTGGGGGTAAGAATAATATATAATAATAATAATAAGATATAAAAAAGAAAAGACAATACAATAACAGAAAGGATTCCGACGGAAATCGGAATCCTTAATAAAATAAAGAAAAGACAATACAATAACAGAAAGGATTCCGACGGAAATCGGAATCCTTAATAAATGGAAGGATGGAGGTTCCTGTGGACATAGCAGACGGATTCCTCTCATTTTCATCTTGTTAAGAACAGAAAATGAAATTGAAAAAATGCGAAAATGACTGGCCGCAGCTGGACTCGAAACCAGGTACCTTCACCAAGGTAGCCCATCGTATCTTGTACATGTAATGTCAGGTCACATGGTTGAATTGACCAATGAAATTTGTAACACATCCTGGGTCATGCATATTAATTATGTGAGGATTTCCAATGAATCATGACAATATAGCAAGTGTTTTCAAACTGGTACATGGTATTCGATATTCTTGATTCTGTTAGAAAACATTTTGAACTAATACATACTCGTATAAATTTTGAAATGAAAACAATGTTGAAGCACTGTACTTTATGTTTGCTTACGAATGAAAAAAAAATTGAGGGGAAAAAATGGCCGAGGCCGGTATCGAACCCCGGACCCTCCGATTCGAAGTCTGACGCTCTAACCCGCTGAGCTATTGCAAGAACTGACAAAGGTTTGCATCAAAAGTCTTTAGAAGGATGAAATCTTGCGACTATGATATGACTCAACATGTCGAGCATGTTCCGAATGGATAAATCTTTATCGATCGATTCTATTTACAGGTTTGTATTCAGGAGTAAACAACACAGAATTTCATAAAATGTATTTTTTTATTTGACTTTCATTGACCATGTATGTAGAGAATAAAATTATGAATCAATAAAATGTGTTTGCTTATTTTGCAAGGGCGGATCTAGACAGGGTAGGTGAAACAGGTATGTACACGTATGTAACATGTAAGTCGGAGGGGGGGGGGGCAAAAACTTATCAACCTCCCCCTTTCGAAGGACTAGCCTATGTCATTGGATAAACAAACCGTCAAAGATCTTGTACAGTTATTTCAAAGATTGACGAATTCAAAAAGAACAGACAAACAAACGAGAAAAAAAATGCCCAAGGGGGCCACATTGCTCCGTCAAAGGTCTTGTACAGTTGTTTCAAATATTAAGGAATTTAATAAGAAAAGACAAACAAACAAACAAAACAATGAAAAAAAAAAAAACAAGAGGCCCAAGGGAGCCACATTGCTCAGTCAAAAGTCTTGTACAGTTGTTTCAAAGATTGTCGAATCAAAAAAGAAAAAAACAAGCAAACAAACAAACAAGCAAAACAAATGAAAATAAAAAAAAAAAACAAAACAACAAACAGAGGCCCAAGGGGCCACATTGCTCCGTCAAAGGTCTTGTACAGTTGTTTCAAAGATTGACGAATTAAAAAAAACAAGACAAAACAAAGAAAAAAACAAAAACCAAGAAGCCCAAGGGGGCCACATTGCTCCGTCAAAGGTCTTGTACAGTTGTTTCAAAGATTGACGAATGAAAAAAAAAGGCCTAAGGTGGCCATATATACACGTTGAAGTCAATGACAGTGAAATAATATGCGCAATATGAAATGTGTTTTTCTTCTGATAAAAAGCTATGAATAGGACTGACTTGTTGCATGAACGATCGATATTCTTGTAATGCTGAATCAGCCATTGTATTTCTCCGTCTGTATATCAAAAATAAAAACCACTAACATTCAGGAACTCCAATGGCTATGTGGATAGGGCGTTGGACTGCTGGCCCAAGGGTACCGGGTTCGATCCCCAGTCTGGACGTTTTTTTTTTTTGCCGATCGTCTGCGTTTCTGTCTAGTACTCTCTCTATCTGTTCGTATGTCTGTTCGTTCTTCTATCGTTGTCAGTCTATCTAACACTGTCTATCTTACACTGTCAGTCTGTCTGTCTGGTCCATGCTGCAAATTTACCAGTTAATTTAAATGATGCTATTCAATTTTAAGACATTTTAAAACATTTAATTAGAAAATGACAACAGCATGAAAGTACAGACAAGTCATGGTACAAAGAGAAATAGAAATAAAAGATTTATCTTTCTTAGATCATGTAAAGTTCATATAAGAAGGACCTCGTTTGCGAAGTATAAGTAGTGTAGGACAAACACTGTGTATTTAACAAGTAAATGTTGTTATGACATTGAGAATGAAATTTTCACCTTAAACCAAGGTCAAGGAAAAAAGATGAGTATAGAATATCATTTTCTTCAAAGTATATATGAAATTGAATAAAGCTCAATATTTTATCAACAAAAGACTGTTATGACCTTGAAATCGAACGAATGACCTTTGGTCAAGGTCAATGTGACAGGACTTACTGCAAGGAATATTTGTACCCAGTTTGCACTCTCAAGGTCAAACAGTCTTTGTTTTATAGACAAAAATGTTGTTGTGACCTTGAGAATGAGAATTTGACCTTGGATCAAGGTCAAGGTGAAAGAGCTTGGCTTAACAATTATATGTATGAAGTTTGAACTCTGAAGGTCAAATAGTCTTTGTTCTATGAGCAAAAGTTTCATGTGACCTTGAGAATAAAAATTTGACATTGAAAAGAAGGTCAACATTAAATGACTACCTATAAGTGACCTAACAACCAAGTTTCAACTCAAAGTCTCAAAAATTGTAGAAATTGGCACCTTGCCAATTTAAGGTTCCATTTTCAACTTGAAATAGCTTGAAAACTGTAAATATTTTATGGAGCATGTAAGCGTATAAAAGTTTGCAAATTTCTCAAAGAACAATATAAAACAAATTTTGTTCAAATCGTACGGTTAGTTAAGGAGTTATAAGAGTTTAAAGATTTGACCGCTGATGACCTCTAGCGGGGGCATATGTGAACTTTTCGACAAGAAAAAAATATTAAATGAAGATCTTTATTTGCTCTTTCACATGATACTTTCCATTTTATCATATGATGCGGTACTTTGTTGTAACGTCACTGGATTGGCTTGGGGGTAAGAATAATAATAATAATAATAAGAATAATAAGAATAAAGAAAAGACAATACAATAACAGAAAGGATTCCGACGGAAATCGGAATCCTTAATAAGAATAAAGAAAAGACAATACAATAACAGAAAGGATTCCGACGGAAATCGGAATCCTTAATAAATGGAAGGATGGAGGTTCCTGTGGACATAGCAGACGGATTCCTCTCATTTTCATCTTGTTAAGAACAGAAATGAAAATTGAAAAAATGCGAAAATGACTGGCCGCAGCTGGACTCGAACCAGGTACCTTCACCAAGGTAGGCCTCATCGTATCTTGTACATGTAATGTCAGGTCACATGGTTGAATTGACCAATGAAATTTGTAACACATCCTGGGTCATGCATATTAATCATGTGAGGGATTTTCCAATGAATCATGACAATATAGCAAGTGTTCTCAAACTGGTACATGTATTCGATATTTCTTGATTCTGTTAGAAAACATTTTGAACTAATACATACTCGTATAAATTTTGAAATGAAAACAATGTTGAAGCACTGTACTTTATGTTTGCTTACGAATGAAAAAAAAAATAAGGGGAAAAAATGGCCGAGGCCGGTCTCGAACCCCGGACCCTCCGATTCGAAGTCTGACGCTCTACCGCTGAGCTATTGCAGAACTGACAAACATTTGCATCAAAAGTCTTTAGAAGGATGAAATCTTGCGACTATGATATGACTCAACATGTCGAGCATGTTCCGAATGATAAATCCTTATCGATCGATTCTATTTACAGGTTTGTATTCAGGAGTAAACAACACAGAATTTCATAAAATGTATTTTCTTTTATTTGACTTTCATTGACCATGTATGTAGAGAATAAAATTATGAATCAATAAAATGTGTTTGCTTATTTTGCAAGGACGGATCTAGACAGGGTAGGTGAAAACAGGTATGTACACGTATGTAACATGTAAGTCGGAGGGGGGGGGGCAAAAACTTATCAACCTCCCCCTTTCGAAGGACTAGCCTATGTCATTGGATAAACAAACCGTCAAAGATCTTGTACAGTTATTTCAAAGATTGACGAATTCAAAAAGAAACAGACAAACAAACGAGAAAAAAAAAATGCCCAAGGGGGCCACATTGCTCCGTCAAAGGTCTTGTACAGTTGTTTCAAAGATTGACGAATGAAAAAAAAGGCCTAAGGTGGCCATATATACACGTTGAAGTCAATGACAGTGAAATAAATATGCGCAATATGAAATGTGTCTTTCTTCTGAATAAAAAGCTATGAATAGGACTGACTTGTTGCATGAACGATCAATAATTCTTGTAATGCTGAATCAGCCATTTGTATTTCTCCGTCTGTATATCAAAAATAAAAACCACTAACATTCAGGAACTCCAATGGCTATGTGGATAGGGCGTTGGACTGCTGGCCCAAGGGTACCGGGTTCGATCCCCAGTCTGGACTTTTTTTTTTCGCCGATCGTCTGCGTTTCTGTCTAGTACTCTCTCTATCTGTTCGTATGTCTGTTCGTTCTTCTATCGTTGTCAGTCTATCTAACACTGTCTATCTTACACTGTCAGTCTGTCTGTCTGGTCCATGCTGCAAATTTACCAGTTAATTTAAATGATGCTATTCAATTTTAAGACATTTTAAAACATTTAATTAGAAAATGACAACAGCATGAAAGTACAGACAAGTCATGGTACAAAGAGAAATAGAAATAAAAGATTTATCTTTCTTAGATCATGTAAAGTTCATATAAGAAGGACCTCGTTTGCGAAGTATAAGTAGTGTAGGACAAACACTGTGTATTTAACAAGTAAATGTTGTTATGACATTGAGAATGAAATTTTCACCTTAAACCAAGATGAGTATAGAATATCATTTTCTTCAAAGTATATATGAAATTGAATAAAGCTCAATATTTTATCAACAAAAGACTGTTATGACCTTGAAATCGAACGAATGACCTTTGGTCAAGGTCAATGTGACAGGACTTACTGCAAGGAATATTTGTACCCAGTTTGCACTCTCAAGGTCAAACAGTCTTTGTTTTATAGGCAAAAATGTTGTTGTGACCTTGAGAATGAGAATTTGACCTTGGATCAAGGTCAAGGTGAAAGAGCTTGGCTTAACAATTATATGTATGAAGTTTGAACTCTGAAGGTCAAATAGTCTTTGTTCTATGAGCAAAAGTTTCATGTGACCTTGAGAATAAAAATTTGACATTGAAAAGAAGGTCAACATTAAATGACTACCTATAAGTGACCTAACATCCAAGTTTCAACTCAAAGTCTCAAAAATTGTAGAAATTGGCACCTTGCCAATTTAAGGTTCCATTTTCAACTTGAAATAGCTTGAAAACTGTAAATATTTTATGGAGCATGTAAGCGTATAAAAGTTTGCAAATTTCTCAAAGAACAATATAAAACAAATTTTGTTCAAATCGTACGGTTAGTTAAGGAGTTATAAGAGTTTAAAGATTTGACCGCTGATGACCTCTAGCGGGGGCATATGTGAACTTTTCGACAAGAAAAAAATATGAAATGAAGATCTTTATTTGCTCTTTCACATGATACTTTCCATTTTATCATATGATGCGGTACTTTGTTGTAACGTCACTGGATTGGCTTGGGGGTAAGAATAATAATAATAATAATAATAATAAGAATAATAAGAATAAAGAAAAGACAATACAATAACAGAAAGGATTCCGACGGAAATCGGAATCCTTAATAATAAGAACTAGATGGCTACTGTTGCAAGCAACAGACGGATTCCTCCTTTATTAGACATTCCTCGGAACTGAAGTGTTAAAATCATAATAAAGAAGATGGAAAATGATTAGTTGCTTCAGTACCTTATTGACTTCAGCAAATGAGTCAAAAGAAGTTATGTCTAATTTGGGACTCTTATTCATTTTTTAACAAAATAGAAAAAAAACCTTTCATGTTTACGACAGCTTTAAACTCCACGCTCTATCAATATCAAAATCCTTAACAATTACTTTCTCAAAACAAAATTGCACAATGATTTTGCAATGAGATAATTTCTATTAATAGTAAATGACAAAAAACATGAAAATACAGATTTGTAATGCTACCAAGAAAAAAAGGAAACAGAGAACAAGAATAAAAGAGTTATCTTTCTTATACTATGTTAAGTTCAAACAAGAAGGACTACTTGTATGAAGAAAAAATAGTATATGACAAAAAGTTTGAAACCTACAAGAGTAAATGATTGTTATGACCTTGAGAATAATTATTTGACCTTGAACCAATGTCATAAATGAAAGATAAGTATTGTGATCATTCTCATCACGATTGATCTTAATCTGAGCAAAGCTCAATATCTAATCAACTAAAGTTGGTTGTGACCTTGAAATCGTACAAATGACCTTGAGTCAAGGTCATGGTGAAAGGCTTTGATGCAAGGAATATTTGTGTAATGTTTGAACTCACAAGGTCAAATAATCTTTGTTTTATAGACTAAAGTTTGTTGTGACCTTGAGAATGAGAATTTGACCTTGGGTCAAGGTCAAGGTGAAAGAACTTGACTGAATAATGATATGTATGAAGTTCGAACTCTGAAGGTCGAATAATCTTTGTTCTATAGGCAAAAGTTTGTTGTGACCTTGAGAATCAAAATTTGACCTTGGGTCAAGGTCAAGGTGAAAGAGCTTTGTTTAATGATAATATGTATAAAGTTTGAACTTTGAAGGTCAAATAGTTTCTGTTCTATAGGCAAAAGTTTGTTGTGACCTTGAGAATGATAATTTGACCTTGAATGTAGGTCAACATTTAAATGACGACCTATAAGTAACCTACTATCAAAGTTTCAACTCAAAATCTCAAAAACTGTAGAAATTGGTACTGTGCCAACTTAAAGTTCCATTTTCAACTCAAAATAGCGCGAAAACCGTAAATATTTTATCGAGCATGTAAGCGTATAAAAGTTTACAATTTTCCCAAAGAACATTTTAAAACAAATTTCGTTCAAATCGTACGGTTAGTTTAGGAGTTATAAGTGTTTAAAGATTTGACCTTTGATGACCTCCAGCGGGGGCATTGGTGAGCTTATCGACAAACAAAAAATAGTTAAAGAAGATCTTGATATCCTCTTTCTGATGGTACCATCCCTTTTGCTCTGTGTTAAAAGACCTTTGAATAAAGTGTCTGGAAATGATGAGGGGGTAAGAATAAAAATAATAAGAATAATAATAAGAACTAGATGGCTACTGTTGCAAGCAACAGACGGATTCCTCCTTTATTAGACCTTCCTCGGAACTGAAGTGTTAAAATCCGAAAAAAGAAGATGGAAAAAAGAATAGTTGCTTTAGTACCTTATTCACTTCAGCAAATGAGTCAAAAGAGCTTATGTCTAACTTGGGACTCTTATTCATTTATCAACCAAATAGAAGAAAAGAATAATAAATACCTTTCAATTTTACGAAAGCTTTAAACTCCATGTTCTATCAATATCAAATACTTTACGATTACTATCTCAAAACAGGATTGCACAATGATTTTGCAATGAGATCATTTCTATTAATAGAAAATGACAACAACATGAAAGTACAGATATGTAATGCTACTAAGAAAAAAAGAAACAAAGAACAAAAATAAAAGAGTTATCTTTCTTATACTCTGTTAAGTTCAAACAAGAAGGACTACTTGTGTGAAGAATAAATAGTATAGGACAAAGAGTGTGAATTCTACAAGAGTAAATGATTGTTATGACCTTGAGAATGATTATTTGACCTTGAACCAATGTCATAAATGAAAGATAAGTATTGTTATCATTCTCATCACGATTGATCTTAACCTGATCATTCTCATCACGATTGATCTTAATCTGAGCAAAGCTCAATATCTAATCAAACAAAGTCGGTTGTGACCTTTGGATCGAACAAATGACCTTGAGTCAAGGTCATGGTGAAAGGGTTTGTTGCAAGGAATATTTGTTTAATGTTTGAACTCACAAGGTCAAATAATCTTTGTTTTATAGACTAAAGTATGTTGTGACCTTGAGAATGAGAATTTGACCTTGGGTCAAGGTCAAGGTGAAAAAGCTTGACTGAACAATGATATGTATGATGTTTGAACTCTGAAGGTCAAATAGTCTTTGTTCTACAGGCAAAAGTTTGTTGTGACCTTGAGAATCAAAATTTGACCTTGGGTCAAGGTCAAGGTGAATGATAATATGTATGAAGTTTGAACTCTGAGGGTCAAATACTTTTTGTTCTATAGTCAAAAGGTTGTTGTGACCTTGAGAATGAATATTTGACCTTGAAAGTAGGTCAACATTAAATGACCACCTATAAGTAACCTACAATCAAAGTTTCAACTCAAAATCTCAAAAACTGTAGAAATTGGCACTGTGCCAATTTAAAGTTCCATTTTCAACTCTGAATAGCGCGAAAACCGTAAATATTTTATCGAGCATGTAAGCGTATAAAAGTTTACAATTTTCCCAAAGAACATTTTAAAACAAATTTCGCTCAAATCGTACGGTTAGTTTAGGAGTTATAAGTGTTTAAAGATTTGACCTTTGATGACCTCCAGCGGGGGCATTGGTGAACTTATCGACAAACAAAAAATAGTTAAAGAAGATCTTGTAATGTTCTTTCTGATGGTACTATCCCTTTTGCTCTGTGTTAAAAGACCTTTGAATAAAGTGTCTGGAAATGATGAACGGGTAAGAATAAAAATAATAATAATAAGAATAATAACTAGATGGCTACTGTTGCAAGCAACAGACGGATTCCTCCTTTATTAGACCTTCCTCGGAACTTAAGTGTTAAAATCCGAAAAAAGAAGATGGAAAAAAGAATAGTTGCTTTAGTACCTTATTCCCTTCAGCGAATGAGTCAAAAGTGATTATTTATGTCTAATTTGGGACTTTTATTTATTTATCAACAAAATAGCAGAAAAAATAAAAATAAATACCTTTCATTTTTACGAAAGCTTTAAACTCCATGCTTTATTAATATCATATCCTTTACAATTACTTTCTCAAAACAGAATTGCACAATGGTTTTGCAATGACATAATTTCTATTAATAGAAAATGACAACAACATGAAAGTACAGATATGAAATGCTACTAAGAAAAAAAATAAGAAACAGAGAAAAAGAAAAAAAGAGTTATCTTTCTTATACTATGTTAAGTTCAAATAAGAAGGACTACAAGTGTGAAGAATAAATAGTATAGGACAAAAAAATTAAATTCTACAAGAGTAAATGATTGTTATGACATTGAGAATGATTATTTGACCTTCAATCAATGTCAAGGATGAAAGATAAGTATTGTGATTTTTCTCATCATGAATGATCTTAACCTGAGCAAAGCTCAATATCTAATCAGCCAAAGTATATTATGACCTTGAAATCGAAGAAATTACTTTGGGTCAAGGTCATGGTGAAAGAGTTTGATGCAAGGAATATTTGTGTAAAGTTTGAAGGCTCAAGGTCAAATAGTCTTTGTTTTATAGACTAAAGTTTATTATGACCTTGAGAATGAGAATCCTCAAGGTTAAATGGTCTTTGTTCTATAGGAAAAATTTTGTTGTGACCTTGAGAATGAGAATTTGACCTTCGGTCAAAGTCAAGGTGAAAGGGCATGGATCAATGATTGTATTTATGAAGTTTGAACTTTCAAGGTCAAATAGTCTTTGTTCTATAGGCAAAAGTTTGTTGTGACCTTGAGAATCAAAATTTGACCTTAAAAGTAGCTCAACATTAAATGACTACCTATAAGTAACCTAGTATCCAAGTTTCAACTCAAAATCTCAAAAAACTGTAGAAATTGGCACTGTGCCAATTTAAAGTTCCATTTTCAACTCGAAATAGCGCGAAAACCGTAAATATTTTATCGAGCATGTAAGCGTATAAAAGTTTGCAAATTTCCCAAAGTACAATATAAAACAAATTTCATTCAAATCGCACGGTTAGTATAGGAGTTATAAGGTTTTAAAGATTTTACCTTTGATGACCTCTAGCGGGGGCATATGTGAACTTTTCGACAAGAAAAAATTTTTAAATGAAGATCTTTATTTGCTCTTTCTCATGATACTTTCCATTTTATCATATGATGCGGTACTTTGTTGTAACGTCTCTGGAAAGGCTTGGGGGTAATAATAATAATAATAAGAATAACTAGATGGCTACTGTTGCAAGCAACAGACGGATTCCTCCTTTATTAGACCTTCCTCGGAACTGAAGTGCTAAAATCCGAATAAAGAAGATGGAAAAAGAATGGTTGCTTTAGTACCATATTCACTTCAGCAAATAAGTCAAAAGAGATTATGTCTAATTTGGGACTCTTATTTATTTATCAACAAAATAGAAGAAAAAAATAATAAATACCTTTCATGTTTATGAAAGCTTTAAACTCCATGCACAATCAATATCTAATCCTTTACAATGACTTTCTCAAAAAAGAATTGCACAACGATTTTGCAATGAGATAATTTCTATTAATAGAAAATAACAATAACATGAAACTACTGATATGTAATGCTACTAAGAATAAAAAAGAAAGAAACAGAAAACAAGAAGAAAAGAGTTATCTATCTTAAGGACAAAATCCTGTGAATTCTACAAGAGTAAATGTTTGTTATGACCTTGATAAAGTTAATTTGACCTTTAACCAAGGTCATGGATAAAATATAAGCATTTGAATTTATTCTCATTAAGAGTCCTCTTAATCTAATCAAAGCTCTATACTTTATCGACAAAAGTCTATTGTGACCTTGAAATCGAACAAATGACCTTGGGTCAAGATCAAGGTGAAAGGACTTGATGCAAGGAATATTTGCGCCAAGTTTGAACTCTCAAGGTCAAATGGTCTTTGTTCTATAGGCAAAAGTTTGTTGTGACCTTGAGAATCAAAATTTGACCTTGGGCCAAGGTCAAGGTGAAAGGGCTTGGCTCAATGATTGTACTTATGAAGTTTGAACTGTCAAGGTCAAATAGTCTTTGTTCTATAGGCAAAAGTTTGTTATGACCTTGAGAATCAAAATTTGACCTTGAAAGTAGGTCAACATTAAATGACTACCTATAAGTAACCTACCATCCAAGTTTCAACTCAAAATCTCAGAAACTGTAGAAATTGGCAATGTGCCAATTTAAAGTTCCATTTTCAACTCGGAATAGCGCGAAAACCGTAAATATTTTATCGAGCATGTAAGGGTATAAAAGTTTACAATTTTCCCAAAGAACATTTTAAAACAAATTTCGTTCAAATCGTACGGTTCGTTTAGGAGTTATAAGAGTTTAAAGATTTGACCTTTGATGACCTCCAGCGGGGGCATTGGTGAGCTTTTCGACAAACAAAAAATAGTTAAAGAAGATCTTGGTGTGCTCTTTCTGATGGTACCATCCCTTTTGCTCTGTGTTAAAAGAGCTTTGAATAAAGTGTCTGGAAATGATGAGGGGGTAAGAATAAAAATAATAAGAATAATAATAAGAACTAGATGGCTACTGTTGCAAGCAACAGACGGATTCCTCCTTTATTAGACCTTCCTCGGAACTGAAGTGCTAAAATCCAAATAAAGAAGATGGAAAAAAAGAATAGTTGCTTTAGTACCATATTAACTTCAGCAAATGAGTCAAAAGAGCTTATGTCTAACTTGGGACTCTTATTTATTTATTGACAAAAAAGAAGAAAAACATAATAAATACCTTTCATGTTTACGAAAGCTTTAAACTCCATGCTCTATCAATGTCATAATCCTTTACAATTACTTTCTCAAAACAGAATTGCACAATGATTTTCCAATGAAATAATTTCTATTAATAGAAAATGACAACAACATGAAAGTACAGATATGTATAATGCTACTAAGAAAAAAATAAAAAGAACAAGATTTAAAGAGTTATCTTTCTTATACTATGTTAAGTTCAAATAAGAAGGACTACTTGTGTGAAGATTAAATAGTATAGGACAATAAAAGTGAATTCTACAAGAGTAAATGACCTTGAGAATAATTATTTGACCTCGATCCAATTTCATGGATGAAAGATAAGTATTGTGATCATTCTCATCACGATTGATCTTAATCTGGGCAAAGCTCAATATCTTATCAACCAAAGTCTGTTGTGACCTTGAAATTAAACAAATGACCTTGATAAGTAACCTAGTATCCAAGTTTCAACTCAAAATCTCATAAACTGTAGAAATTGGCACTGTGCCAATTTAAAGTTCCATTTTCAACTCGGTATAGCGCGAAAACCGTAAATATTTTATCGAGCATGTAAGCGTATAAAAGTTTACAATCTTCCCAAAGAACAATATAAAACAAATTTCGTTCAAATCGTACGGTTAGTTTAGGAGTTATAAGAATTTAAAGATTTGACCTTTGATGACCTCTGGCGGGGGCATTGGTGAGCTTATCGACAAACAAAAAATAGTTAAAGAAGATATTGGTATGATCTTTCTAATGGTACCATCCCTTTTGTTCTGTGTTAAAATACCTTTGAATAAAGTGACTGGAAATGATGAGGGGGGGTAAGAATAAAAATAATAATAATAAGAATAATAATAAGAATAAAGAAAAGACATTGCAATAACAGAAAGGATTCCGACGGAATAGTCGGAATCCTTAATAAAGAAAAGACATTGCAATAACAGAAAGGATTCCGACGGAATAGTCGGAATCCTTAATAAGAATAAAGGAAAGACATTGCAATAACAGAAAGGATTCCGACGGAATAGTCGGAATCCTTAATAAAGAAAAGACATTGCAATAACAGAAAGGATTCCGACGGAATAGTCGGAATCCTTAATAAAGAAAAGACAATACAATAACAGAAAGGATTCCGACGGATGGGTCAAGGTCAAAATGAAAGAGCTTGGTTTAATGTTATTATGTATGAAGTTTGAAGTTTGAATGTCTAATAGTCTTTGTTCTATAGGCAAAAGTTTGTTCTGACCTTGAAAATCAAAATTTGACCTTGGGTCAAAGTCAAGGTGAAAGAGCTTGGTTCAATGATATTATGTATGAAGATTGATCTCTGCAGGTCTAATAGTCTTTGTTCTATAGGCAAAAGATTGTTGTGACCTTGATAATCAAAATTTGACCTTGACTCAAGGTCAGTGTGAAAGAGCTTGGATTAACGATATTATGTATGAAGTTTGAACTCTGAAGGTCAAATAGTCTTTGTTCTATAGGCAAAAGTTTGTTGTGACCTTGAGAATGAAAATTTGACCTTGAAAGTAGGTCAACATTAAATGACTACCTATAAGTAACCTAGTATCCAAGTTTCAACTCAAAATCTCAAAAACTGTAGAAATTGGCACTGTGCCAATTTCAAGTTCCATTTTCAACTCGGAATAGCGCGAAAACCGTAAATATTTTATCGAGCATGTAAGGGTATAAAAGTTTACAAATTTCCCAAAGAACATTTTAAAACAAATTTCGTTCAAATCGTACGGTTAGTTTAGGAGTTATAAGAGTTTAAAGATTTGAACTTTGATGACCTCTAGCGGGGGCATATGTGAACTTTTCGACGACAAAATTTTTTTACCTCAATATCTTTATATGCTCTTTCACATGATTCTTTTCGTTTTATCATAAGAAGTGGTACTTTTTTGTACAGTGACTGGAACGATTTGGGGGTAATAATAATTAACCATAATAATAATAATAATACTACGTTTTTAGGCCCGCTTATGTATCGACAAATAATAACGATTTAGCATGATTATATAGTGAAAAGGAATTAATCGAAATCGGGGCCCGATTCCGATTATTAACATGCACATAAGCGACCCTAACCTGTTTTGATAATCCCTTATTACAGCTAGTATCAATATAGCTTGTGCAGAAAATAATTATTTTCCATCTTTAAAAATTAGTAGCATTTGATTATAAGCACTGAAACTTTGATTTAGCATGTTGAAATCAAGAAATTCATTTTCAACTATGTAGAGGAAATTCGCGGACCCAAGCGAGCCAGGCGAGCTAAATCTCCAAGGAAAACAAGATGGAAGCCGAGGTTGCATTTTCCGCGCGACGCTGAAAATGGAGCTGAATATAACCTTCTATATGATGATTTAATTCATTTCAATTAGGTAAGCTACTTTAAGGGAAGTTATTTATTTGATTTCATCGGAGCTTAACAGAAATTGTAAGCCGAGGGAGACGGTGCAAGACATACCGGGTACGCGCGGGTCAAACTCAATGATCGTCTGCAGGCTGACAGGTGCGAGTAAAAGTTTTCACAGTCATCGCGAAAACTCACTAGCCCAACTGCCCTGGCTACCAAAAATTTCATCGGGCTACTAATATTTGCTCAGGGCCCCCAACTGCACGGGGGGGAGGCACATACAATTTTTGATGGGAAACACTTGCGAGGCCCAAAGGGCAGAGTTTTGAGTTTTGTAGAAAGCAAGAGACTACCTGGGATCGAACTCGCAACATTTTGATGTAAAGTCGGACGCTCTACTGAATGAGCCAAAGAGATGTCCCACTGACCCAGTCTAGTACAAGCGCCAGTTTACTACACTACTTTCCCCTTTCAATTTTGGGCCTTCCTACCCCTCCTCGACAACCTTCCTACCCACCAACTCTCCATGGGATTTATGTTGGGCGCCATTGTAGAAAACACGAGACTACCCCCACCTGGGATCGAACTCACAACCTTCTGATGTTAAGTCCGACGCTCTACCGAATAAGCCAAAGAGATGTCCCACTGGCCAAGTCTAGTACAAGCGCCAGTTTATTACAGTATTTTTGAAAATTTTCAACATTTTCTCATGCTGTATTGTTATTGCACGGCATGCAGAAGTCAACATGTTCAGAAATTGATTGAAGCGTTTGACAGTAAGCCTTTTTCACGTAACTGCGTTACTATCATTTTGTGGACGACAAGTACCGACTCTCGTTACGTCATAGTTAAAAATTGATTGTTCTTGACGTCATATTGCGGGAAAAGTATTTAATTTGCCGTCCAAAACAACTGGACCGCAGTTATGTGAAAAAGGCTAACTATATTGATTAACAGGTATTTTTTTTTTAATTTTGGGGAAGGTGCCAGTACCTGTCTTAATTAGCCTTTTTTGCATAACTGTGGTCCAGTTATTTTGGACGGCAAAATAACTACATTTCCTGCAATATGACGTCAAGGACAATCAATCTAACTGTGACGTAACGACATAACAAAAGTCAGTACTTACCGTCCACAAAATGCTAGTCACGCAGTTACATGAAAAAGGCTATTTGATACTTCCGATTGCGGGAAAAAATGCAAAACTTTGTGACGTCACAATGCTTTTACCTCGTACAAACAAGCTTCGAATCTCGGTCAAACATCGAAATTGCATTGTGACGTCATGGAATTTTTCAAATTTTTCCTGCGTTCGAAAGGGTCATTGTATAATAAGTCTGCATCGATCATGTATAAGCTCAGCCTGTATGAATGGCATCCTCAGAAAAATGTGCGCCTGCTAAATATAACACAACCAAGTTACTCACTCGCAATACCGCAACTTGATTTTTTTTATGACCCTTTTTTATCAAGAAATTAATTTTGTGGTTCGATTTCCGTGTTTTCTTTATCACATTATTAGCCAATTATCTGCTATTTTCTCTTGATAAATTGACCTAAATTATTTTTTTCAAATAAGTGACCTGAAATTATTCAGTCTCTCTAGAAACTTTTTTCAGCCACAAGCCCGAAGAGAAATTTTACTGGTTTTTTGTATAGTTTCTTAAAGAATTTCTACTAGCCCAGAAAAAAATTGGTAGCCTTGGGCGTCACAGAGTTCTTGAAATCTTCCCATATTGAAATGTCGGGTATTTTAGAGTTTTTAACAGTCCAAATGATGAATTGAAAATGAGGTTTTTTATCGGTTCAAATAATTTTTAAACACAATGTGAGTTTTTATCGGACCAAATCATTTTTTATCGGCAAATCCGATTAAACCGATACATTTTATGAACTCTGGAGTTGGGCTACTGAGTTATTGGACATGCATGTTGGAAAGACTGCTTGAAATTATCAAGATATTTTATGATGAATATATTATGTAGCTATATATTCAGAACATGTAAATTGTTATGATTATTAGGCATTGCAAACAGTACAGGCTTGATTGAAATTCGAGAAAAATTATGGAATGGCCGATAAATGCATATTGCATTTGCCAAAATGAAGTTATTGCTTAAGCAATAACAACAAGCTAGCCATGGTTTGTTGTCCAGTAATTCCCCCAGTTGCATGAACCAAACAAATTATCACCAAGCCGCAAAGCAGCGAGGGCAGGGATAAATCTACTTCTGCGTCCTGCGTTACTGACACATAAAAATTCCCCAGGACCCATTGATTCCAGATCGTGCGTCCCACTGTACGCATTATTCATTTTTGTACAATGTGTCCCCTTTAGTTCATCATGTTCATCGTTCTCAACATTGAAAGTTTTATGTAAAATTACTGTATTGTGTTTATATTTTGTCTGGTCATTTAAACATTACAGAAGATTGATCATGTCCATTGTATTGTAAGAGACATTGTTGCGCTTCAAAATGTTTGGATATTATTATTTAAGTTATATGCAGTCCGATGCGAGTCTAACTTCTTATCATTCGGATTCAGAGGTACATGTAACGCAAAAATTCTTCCATGCCGTTGTAAACTTTGCAGGATAATATGAATCAACAAATTCAAATTGTTTAATTCACACCTAAGTGTAGTAAGTACTGTCTTCGTACACCATATATAATTGGTTTGTACTATACACATGTACGAAGCCTCACATGCGTAAATAAAGCAACTAAATAAACAACAAATTACTTAATTTGGCAAATTTTACTTTTAGATGGAACATGTGGAATTTTGTGAGATACATGTTTTATTTCTATTTTTTCTGGAATATAATGATCTCGCGGACATAAAACACCGCAAGCCATTCATATCACTTCTATTCTCGAGCTTACGACGCAGCGAAGAAAAGACCCTTTATTATACACCCATCATTTGACGGGATGTATTATGGTATGGCGAAGTCCGTCCGTCTGTCCCTCCACTTAAGGAACGCAATTAATTGAATATGTATCAACAGATTCTTATGATGTTTGTACATTGTGATCAGACTATGGAGAGGAAGCGCCATTTGATTTTTAGGTTCATCCAACTTGTCGTTACGGAGTTATGGGACTTAGAATTTAAACACACTGTGAAAATATACTAAAATAGTTTAAAATTCTTTAAAAATCTATATCAGGTCGAAATGTTTTGAAATTTTGTATACTTCAAGTAGAATGGATGTTCATTGACATATGTAATGGGTTTATAATTTTTTTTTGTCGCATGACCGAGATATTATGTGTACTGGGAGGGGGAGGGGGGTTATACGCACATACATCTTAAGCTAAGGGCAAAATATAGGCGCATGGAAGGCAATAACTCGAATATGCATCAACAGATTTTCACGATATTCAAACATTATGATGGGACTGTGGAGAGGAAGCCGCCTTTCGATTTTCAGGTTCATCCGATTTGTTGTTACAGAGTTATGGGACTTAGATTTTTAGAATACAGTGAAAATATACTAAAATAGTTAAAAATTCTTTAAAAATCTATTTCTGGACAAAATGTTTTCAAATTTTGTATACTTCAAGTAGAAGGGATGTTCTTTGACATATTTCATGGGTTTTTAATTTTTTTGTCGCATAACCGAGATATTCAGGGTTCTCAATAAGTTTGGAAGTAGGAGGTGAATCAAGAAAAAGTAGGAGGCGATCAAAAGATGCGAGCGCCGAAGGCGTGAGACCTCTAGGGGGATCTGGGGCATGCTCCCCCCAAAAAAAATTGAAATTTAGAAGGCAATTGAGGGCATTTCACGCCATTTAGACTGATTTTTTTCCTTCAATAGTACTTTTATAACATGTATGGCAAGTTTTGTGAACAATTTTCATCACTAGCATTCTCACGATTTTTAATAGTCTAAGAGAAATTCTTGGAATTTCCAAGTATACTGGGAAATAGTTGTTTTCTTTCTATCCAAATAGATTGTAAGCTAACTCAATGGCTTTCTGATTCCTACATCATGTACATGAAAAATTAATCTTATGTTTAGTCACCCCCCCTTCCCCCTTGGAAGCTTTGAACTATCGGTCATAACATTGGTACTTTGATGTATTTTTATGGCTCTCCTCATTGTGAACAATTCTGAATTTTTTAAATAAAAAACATTTTCCTCCCGAATTTTTTGAGAGCATTGAGTTTCAGAATAGATAATAATTGACAAACGTTCGGTCTATGGATGCAAAATATTGAACGAGTAGATCTATGTCACTGAGTATGTGACGTTTTGAATTCTGCGAGGGGGATCACGCACTAAGCACATCTTGTGGATGCATCAATAAACTCAATATTACAATGAATTGTTGATATTGTTCGTATAATTATAAGTATGTTGTTTACATACAGAAAATAGACCGAGGTAGAAAATTATACGAACTTGCGTATGATGTTTACACAATAACTATACAATTTTCGTATTTAAAAAAAAAATCTTATTTACAGGCGTGAAAAGTCGAGATCTAATCGTCCTATTGTGCTTCTTTAATACACGTTGCCGTAAAATGACCGGTCACGCCGCATTGAAATCAATGTTTTCTCACTGTAGTTATTTACCGCGTACCTTGTATAGTGACAGCTTTTTAAAGGACAACGTAATTTCCTTTAGTACACGTTCAATTTTCATACTTAAAGAAATTGAAATTGAAATACGACACTTTTATTACGGAAAGTATGCCACGATTTTACCCAACTAGGAGGCGAGAAATCGCCGGTCGCCGGTTCTTAATGAGAACCCTGGATATTATGTGTAATGTGTGATGGGAGGGGGGGGGGGTATATGCATAAACATGTTTGCTAAGGGCAAAATATAGGGGCATGAAACGCAATAACTCGAATATGCATCAACGGATTTTCACGATGTTCATACATTATGATTGGACTGAGGAGAGGAAGCCACCTTTTGATTTTCAGGTTCATCCAATTTGTTGTTACAGAGTTATGGGACTTAGATGTATAAAATACAATGAAAATATACAAAAAATTGTTCAAAAATTCTTTAAAAATCTATTTCTGGTCAAAATGTATTGAAATTTTGTATACTTCAGGTAGAAAGGATGTTCTTTGACATATGTAATGGGTTTTAATTTTTTTGTCGCATAACTGGGAAATTATGTGTAATGGGGGGGGGGGGATTATATGCACATATATGTTAAGCTAAGGGCAAAATACAGGTGCATGGAACGCAATAAATTGAATATGCATCAACAGATTTTCATGATATTTGTACATTGTGATCAGACTTTGAAGAGGAAGCCGCCTTTTGATTTTAATGTACACCGATTTGTCCTTATGGAGTTATGGTACTTAGATATTTTGATGTTGTGAAAAAAAATCCCAACAGGTGTATCTTGCTGCGTGAGTGTAGGCTTTATAGTACTTAGGACCCATAAAATTCTGCTGACCCATTGGTCAAATTTCATTGGGTCCAAAGGACCCATTTGGATCAAAATGTAGAAAATTAATCTCTGGCGAGTTGATAATTTGATTGGTTCATGTTACAAGGGGAATTACTAGACAACAAATCACAGCTTGCCAGTTGTTATTTCTATTCAAATATTGTTCTGCCCAAACTTTATAGCACGTGAAGGGGCAGAGCTTAGCGAACTGGAAGTACACCAGACGAGTATTATAGTACATATTGGGAGAAAATCTCAAGCCATGTTAGAATTCTGGCAAAGTGACGAATAATATTTTACCAGGAACGGACAAACAATATCAACAATCGATTGATTATCATGACTCGTATATGTTTACAACGTCAACAGTATTTTTTTAACCAATTTAAGTCTGCGATAGATAATATTTTGAATGTCCGGTAACTGTAGAGCTACTAATCAAAATTAAACTGTGTAGACGTTCAAATAATGAATTAAAAATCAGCATGTTTTATTTCTAACTTGCAGTCACAAATGTACAAGTACATGTACTTAAATGTTACCCAGATACATTACATATTTTTCACCTATTTTAAGAGGAGTTATGCCCCTTGGTGACTTGCAAAATTCAGTTTGTTTTTTTTAGCTCACCTCGACGAAGTTGAGTGAGCTTATGCTATAACCCCATGCGTCCGCGTCCGGTTAAGAAGTTTGGGGTAGCTCAGTATCTGACAAAGTACTAATGCTACAGTAACCAAACTTGCACAAGTGATTCATCTTTGGATGCTGAGGTGAACCCATGCATCGGATGCAGCATCTGACCTACATTTTCCGCTTGAGTGACTTGGTTAAGAAGTTTGGGGTAGCTCATTATCTGACAAAGTACTAATGCTACAGTAACCAAACTAGCACAAGTGATTCATCTTTGGATGTTGAGGTGAACCCATGCATCGTATGCAGCATCTGACCTACATTTTCCGCTTGAGTGACTTGGTTAAGAAGTTTGGGGTAGCTCAGTATCTGACAAAGTACTGATGCTACAGTAACCAAACTTGCACAAGTGATTCATCTTTGGATGCCGAGATGGACCCATGCATCGGATGCAGCATCTGACCTACTTTTTCCACTTGAGTGATTTCGCTTTTAAAAGCCAATATTGAGCAAAGTATAAGTGCTACATGTACCAAACTTGCATATTGGATGTATCTTTGATCAAACTTTCATTAAATGACCTTGACCTACTTTTTCCGCTTGAGTGATTTTGCCTTTAAAAGCCAATATTGAGCAAAGTATAAGTGCTAGATGTTCCAAACTTGCATTTTAGATGTATCTTTGATCACACTTTCATAAAATGACCTCGACCTACTTTTTCCGCTTGAGTGATTTTGCCTTTAAAAGCCAATATTGAGCAAAGTATAAGTGATACATGTACCAAACTTGCATATTGGATGTATCTTTGATCAAACTTTCATAAAATGACCTTGACCTACTTTTTCCGCTTGAGTGATTTTGCTCTATAAAGCCAATATTGAGCAAAGTATAACTGCTACATGTACCAAACTTGCATATTGGATGTATCTTTGATCAAACTTTCATAAAATGACCGTGACCTACTTTTTTCTGCTTGAGTGGTTTTGCCTTTAAAAGCCAATATACATGTACTAAGAAATATGTTTGAATTGAATTTTGCTGTCACGAGGTGAGCTTCGTAATCTGTGATTACCTATGTTTTTCTTTCAGTTTAACAGACTTTTTTCTGCAACAAATAGAGATATTCATTTGAAATTTGATACACAGCTTAGTCTTGGATAGTTTCATTGCAAGTTCAACTTTCCTCACACTTGACCTATTTTTCGAGAAGTTATGCCTCTTGATGACTTGCAAAATTCAGTTCTTGTCAGTTCTCCAGATTTTTCTGCAACAGAGATTTTCAAGTGAAATTTGATACAAAGCTTGGATAGTTACTGAGCAAGTTTAACTTTGGTTATTCTTGACCTATTTTCCAAGGAGTTATTCCCCTTGATGACTTGCAAAATTCATGACTTGCAAATTTTAGTTTTCCTGACTTTTGTTCTACAACAAATAAGATATTCAGGTGATATTTCTACGTACCTTTGTCTTGGATAGTTACAGAGTACGTTTGACTTTGGGTTACACATTACCTTTTTCGAGAAGTTGTGCTCCTTAAACCAAAAAAAAAAAAAACCAGAAAAAAAAAGTAAATAAGTTTTCCAGATATCTTTCTGCAACACATAGCTTGGCCTTGGATATTTACAGAGCAAGTTTGACTCGAATTATTCATGTTTAATTGAAGAGTTTTTAGAAGGCAGAGTTGCAGGACATAAATTTATGCCGCGGGTAGGGGACTTAAATCGCTCAGCGATCATAACATTTTTGAATATGCCTGATATCAATTTATACACTGCAGTGATCAGAATGTAGAGAGGATGCTGCCTTTCTATTTTCATGTTCACCTAATATGTTGTTACAGAGATATGGCTCTTAAATTTGTTTGGTTTGTGAAAATCAATTCTGACAGGCATAATTTACTGTGTTAGCATAGGCTTTATTCGAAATGATGGAGACATTTATTGGTTCATAAGGCATTTGTCATATACCTGTGCTTCATATGTCTTTGACTTAATAATATGTGCACACTTTTAAAATCAATGAGTCCGTATTAACCTATACATCAAGTATTCCCTTCTGAGTTGACTTTCTGAATTCATCCCTTCTTTTATCATATACATATTTTTTCTATTTTCAGTATACTTGACATTTGATGCACTTCCACTCACAATTTCCAAATGTGACTCAACAGATACAACCTGCTGTCGAATTTTTCTTTCATGTCAAGTGAAAGAATGAAGGGCAACATTTGTCTGATTGATGAAAATTCTCAAAATCAGCATTTGTTACCTATTTGATATGATAGATAATTTCATCAAATTTAATGTGACTGTGCTGCTAAATGAAGGTAAGTGAAGTTCAAGGCCAGGCCATAACAAACTATACATGTTGTTCATGTTGTCTGATTTCCTTCACAATTCTTGGCTAAGTGGAAAACATAACATTCTTAACAGGTATTCCATTATCTGTACATATTCATTCAGAATCGGTTTGAAATTCATTTCACTTCATTGCACATTGATTCAAATGTGACAGTTTTGAAAAACGAAATCTCATTTGTCACTAAGTATTATGACACACCAATATTTAGACATAAATATCACAGTATCTGGATGTTTGTATCTCTGTCCACCTCCTCTTCTGTGTGCCACAGCTGATAAGATACTGACCAAACACCTAGCCCTATAGAAATTTCTTCAATTTACCATGTTCATTGACTGTATGATGACAAGATAGAGAACCTTTCACATATGGACATGATGGAGGAGCATAAAGTCACCATACTGTCTGTCTGTCTGTCTAAGCTCATATCTTCTAAACCCTACCTCAGAATTTGTTCATGTTTAATATTAATGTTCATTATGATAGATCCTCTGGGGCAAAGGTACTTAAGGTCAATTATCAAAGGTCAAGGTTATTACAGGCTAAAAAAGTATATTTTTTGTGAAAGTATATTTCTTGTGCAATAAAAACTTTTAAATTAATTAAAAATCAGTGTGTTGTCCAAATGATCTGAAATTTTGAATAATGATAGAAAAATGTATACTAGAAATCTCTTTTGAGATTTTTCATTGAATTGATGAGAAATTTTGTGCCAAAGGGGGAAGGGATTGTTGTTACACATATCTTCAGGTGAATGTATATATATAGGCTGCTTATGAGTATTTCATCATGTATCCCACAATTGTTATTGGGAAAGGTCACAGATTAGATTTTGCTTGACTCTGACCTTATATTCCATTTGGATGATGCCGGTGCATTACTTTGAAAATACTGAAATAACATATTACCTATGTAGTATATATGTACTAATATTACATGCACCGCAAGTTAATCGGTTCCATAATTAATAATATGGTGATTTGAGATAGAAAAGTTTAAACCATGATCACCATGGATCATACAATGGAAAAGTATAAACAACTAAAATGGAATATAGGCATTTTAGCTAATTTAGGGGATGTCATTGTTTCCTGGTTTCAGATACTTTTTGGCTAGATTTTTTTAAATCACCATATTATTATTATGGAACCGATTAGCTTGTAATAATAATTAACCATAATAATAATAATAATAATACTACGTTTTTTAGGCCCGCTTATGTATCGACAAATAATAACGATTTAGCATGATTATATAGTGAAAAGGAATTAATCGAAATCGGGGCCCGATTCCGATTATTAACATGCACATAAGCGACCCTAACCTGTTTTGATAATCCCTTATTACAGCTAGTATCAATATAGCTTGTGCAGAAAATAATTATTTTCCATCTTTAAAAATTAGTAGCATTTGATTATAAGCACTGAAACTTTGATTTAGCATGTTGAAATCAAGAAATTCATTTTCAACTATGTAGAGGAAATTCGCGGACCCAAGCGAGCCAGGCGAGCTAAATCTCCAAGGAAAACAAGATGGACGCCGAGGTTGCATTTTCCGCGCGACGCTGAAAATGGAGCTGAATATAACCTTCTATATGATGATTTAATTCATTTCAATTAGGTAAGCTACTTTAAGGGAAGTTATTTATTTGATTTCATCGGAGCTTAACAGAAATTGTAAGCCGAGGGAGACGGTGCAAGACATACCGGGTACGCGCGGGTCAAACTCAATGATCGTCTGCAGGCTGACAGGTGCGAGTAAAAGTTTTCACAGTCATCGCGAAAACTCACTAGCCCAACTGCCCTGGCTACCAAAAATTTCATCGGGCTACTAATATTTGCTCAGGGGCCCCCAACTGCACGGGGGGGAGGCACATACAATTTTTGATGGGAAACACTTGCGAGGCCCAAAGGGCAGAGTTTTGAGTTTTGTAGAAAGCAAGAGACTACCTGGGATCGAACTCGCAACATTTTGATGTAAAGTCGGACGCTCTACTGAATGAGCCAAAGAGATGTCCCACTGGCCCAGTCTAGTACAAGCGCCAGTTTACTACACTACTCTCCCCTTTCAATTTTGGGCCTTCCTACCCCTCCTCGACAACCTTCCTACCCACCAACTCTCCATGGGATTTATGTTGGGCGCCATTGTAGAAAACACGAGACTACCCCCACCTGGGATCGAACTCACAACCTTCTGATGTTAAGTCCGACGCTCTACCGAATAAGCCAAAGAGATGTCCCACTGGCCAAGTCTAGTACAAGCGCCAGTTTATTACAGTATTTTTGAAAATTTTCAACATTTTCTCATGCTGTATTGTTATTGCACGGCATGCAGAAGTCAACATGTTCAGAAATTGATTGAAGCGTTTGACAATAAGCCTTTTTCACGTAACTGCGTTACTATCATTTTGTGGACGACAAGTACCGACTCTCGTTACGTCATAGTTAAAAATTGATTGTTCTTGACGTCATATTGCGGGAAAAGTATTTAATCTGCCGTCCAAAACAACTGGACCGCAGTTATGTGAAAAAGGCTAATTATATTGATTAACAGGTATTTTTTTTTTTTAATTTTGGGGAAGGTGCCAGTGCCTGTCTTAATTAGCCTTTTTTGCATAACTGTGGTCCAGTTATTTTGGACGGCAAAATAACTACATTTCCTGCAATATGACGTCAAGGACAATCAATCTAACTGTGACGTAACGACATAACAAAAGTCAGTACTTGCCGTCCACAAAATGCTAGTCACGCAGTTACATGAAAAAGGCTTTTTGATACTTCCGACTGCGGGAAAAAATGCAAAATTTTATGACGTCACAATGCTTTTACCTCGTACAAACAAGCTTCGAATCTCGGTCAAACATCGAAATTGCATTGTGACGTCATGGAATTTTTCAAATTTTTCCTGCGTTCGAAAGGGTCATTGTATAATAAGTCTGCATCGATCATGTATAAGCTCAGCCTGTATGAATGGCATCCTCAGAAAAATGTGCGCCTGCTAAATATAACACAACCAAGTTACTCACTCGCAATACCGCAACTTGATTTTTTTTATGACCCTTTTTTATCAAGAAATTAATTTTGTGGTTCGATTTCCGTGTTTTCTTTATCACATTATTAGCCAATTATCTGCTATTTTCTCTTGATAAATTGACCTAAATTATTTTTTTCAAATAAGTGACCTGAAATTATTCAGTCTCTCTAGAAACTTTTTCCAGCCACAAGCCCGAAGAGAAATTTTACTGGTTTTTTGTATAGTTTCTTAAAGAATTTCTACTAGCCCAGAAAAAAATTGGTAGCCTTGGGCGTCACAGAGTTCTTGAAATCTTCCCATATTGAAATGTCGGGTATTTTAGAGTTTTTAACAGTCCAAATGATGAATTGAAAATGAGGTTTTTATCGGTTCAAATAATTTTTAAACACAATGTGAGTTTTTATCGTACCAAATCATTTTTTATCGGCAAATCCGATTAAACCGATACATTTTATGAACTCTGGAGTTGGGCTACTGAGTTATTGGACATGCATGTTGGAAAGACTGCTTGAAATTATCAAGATATTTTATGATGAATATATTATGTAGCTATATATTCAGAACATGTAAATTGTTATGATTATTAGGCATTGAAATCAGTACAGGCTTGATTGAAATTCGAGAAAAATTATGGAATGGCCGATAAATGCATATTGCATTTGCCAAAATGAAGTTATTGCTTAAGCAATAACAACAAGCTAGCCATGGTTTGTTGTCCAGTAATTCCCCCAGTTGCATGAACCAAACAAATTATCACCAAGCTGCAAAGCAGCGAGGGCAGGGATAAATCTACTTCTGCGTCCTGCGTAACTGACACATAAAAATTCCCCAGGACCCATTGATTCCAGATCGTGCGTCCCACTGTACGCATTATTCATTTTTGTACAATGTGTCCCCTTTAGTTCATCATGTTCATCGTTCTCAACATTGAAAGTTTTATGTAAAATTACTGTATTGTGTTTATACTTTGTCTGGTCATTTAAACATTACAGAAGATTGATCATGTCCATTGTATTGTAAGAGACATTGTTGCGCTTCAAAATGTTTGGATATTATTATTAAAGTTATATGCAGTTCGATGCGAGTCTAACTTCTTATCATTCGGATTCAGAGGTACATGTAACGCAAAAATTCTTCCATGCCGTTGTAAACTTTGCAGGATAATATGAATCAACAAATTCAAATTGTTTAATTCACACCTAAGTGTAGTAAGTACTGTCTTCGTACACCATATATAATTGGTTTGTACTATACACATCTACGAAGCTTCACATGCGTAAATAAAGCAACTAAATAAACAACAAATTACTTAATTTGGCAAATTTTACTTTTAGATGGAACATGTGGAATTTTGTGAGATACATATTTTATTTCTATTTTTTTCTGGAATATAATGATCTCGCGGACATAAAACGCCGCAAGCCATTCATATCACTTCTATTCTCGAGCTTACGACGCAGCGAAGAAAAGACCCTTTATTATACACCCATCATTTGACGGGATGTATTATGGTATGGCGAAGTCCGTCCGACTGTCCCTCCACTTAAGGAACGCAATTAATTGAATATGTATCAACAGATTCTTATGATGTTTGTACATTGTGATCAGACTATGGAGAGGAAGCCCCATTTGATTTTTAGGTTCATCCAACTTGTCGTTACGGAGTTATGGGACTTAGAATTTTAACACACTGTGAAAATATACTAAAATAGTTTAAAATTCTTAAAAAATCTATATCAGGTCGAAATGTTTTGAAATTTTGTATACTTCAAGTAGAATGGATGTTCATTGACATATGTAATGGGTTTATAATTTTTTTGTCGCATGACCGAGATATTATGTGTACTGGGAGGGGGAGGGGGGTTATACGCACATACATCTTAAGCTAAGGGCAAAATATAGGCGCATGGAAGGCAATAACTCGAATATGCATCAACAGATTTTCACGATATTCAAACATTATGATGGGACTGTGGAGAGGAAGCCGCCTTTCGATTTTCAGGTTCATCCGATTTGTTGTTACAGAGTTATGGGACTTAGATTTTTAGAATACAGTGAAAATATACTAAAATAGTTAAAAATTCTTTAAAAATCTATTTCTGGACAAAATGTTTTCAAATTTTGTATACTTCAAGTAGAAAGGATGTTCTTTGACATATTTCATGGGTTTTTAATTTTTTTGTCGCATAACCGAGATATTCAGGGTTCTCAATAAGTTTGGAAGTAGGAGGTGAATCAAGAAAAAGTAGGAGGCGATCAAAAGATGCGAGCGCCGAAGGCGTGAGACCTCTAGGGGGATCTGGGGCATGCTCCCCCCCAAAAAAATTGAAATTTAGAAGGCAATTGAGGGCATTTCACGCCATTTAGACTGATTTTTTTCCTTCAATAGTACTTTTATAACATGTGTGGCAAGTTTTGTGAACAATTTTCATCACTAGCATTCTCACGATTTTTAATAGTCTAAGAGAAATGCTTGGAATTTCCAAGTATACTGGGAAATAGTTGTTTTCTTTCTATCCAAATAGATTGTAAACTAACTCAATGGCTTTCTGATTCCTACATCATGTACATGAAAAATTAATCTTATGTTTAGTCACCCCCCCTTCCCCCATGGAAGCTTTGAACTATCGGTCATAACATTGGTACTTTGATGTATTTTTATGGCTCTCCTCATTGTGAACAATTCTGAATTTTTTAAATAAAAAACATTTTCCTCCCGAATTTTTTGAGAGCATTGAGTTTCAGAATAGATAATAATTGACAAACGTTCGGTCTATGGATGCAAAATATTGAACGAGTAGATCTATGTCACTGAGTATGTGACGTTTTGAATTCTGCGAGGGGGATCACGCACTAAGCACATCTTGTGGATGCATCAATAAACTCAATATTACAATGAATTGTTGATATTGTTCGTATAATTATAAGTATGTTGTTTACATACAGAAAATAGACCGAGGTAGAAAATTATACGAACTTGCGTATGATGTTCACACAATAACTATACAATTTTCGTATTTAAAAAAAAAATCTTATTTACAGGCGTGAAAAGTCGAGATCTAATCGTCCTATTGTGCTTCTTTAATACACGTTGCCGTAAAATGACCGGTCACGCCGCATTGAAATCAATGTTTTCTCACTGTAGTTATTTACCGCGTACCTTGTATAGTGACAGCTTTTTAAAGGACAACGTAATTTCCTTTAGTACACGTTCAATTTTCATACTTAAAGAAATTGAAATTGAAATACGACACTTTTATTACGGAAAGTATGCCACGATTTTACCCAAACTAGGAGGCGAGAAATCGCCGGTCGCCGGTTCTTAATGAGAACCCTGGATATTATGTGTAATGTGTGATGGGAGGGGGGGGGTATATGCATAAACATGTTTGCTAAGGGCAAAATATAGGGGCATGAAACGCAATAACTCGAATATGCATCAACGGATTTTCACGATGTTCATACATTATGATTGGACTGAGGAGAGGAAGCCACCTTTTGATTTTCAGGTTCATCCAATTTGTTGTTACAGAGTTATGGGACTTAGATGTATAAAATACAATGAAAATATACAAAAAATTGTTCAAAAATTCTTTAAAAATCTATTTCTGGTCAAAATGTATTGAAATTTTGTATACTTCAGGTAGAAAGGATGTTCTTTGACATATGTAATGGGTTTTAATTTTTTTGTCGCATAACTGGGAAATTATGTGTTATGGGGGGGGGGGGGGGGTTATATGCACATATATGTTAAGCTAAGGGCAAAATACAGGTGCATGGAACGCAATAAATTGAATATGCATCAACAGATTTTCATGATATTTGTACATTGTGATCAGACTTTGAAGAGGAAGCCGCCTTTTGATTTTAATGTACACCGATTTGTCCTTATGGAGTTATGGTACTTAGATATTTTGATGTTGTGAAAAAAAATCCCAACAGGTGTATCTTGCTGCGTGAGTGTAGGCTTTATAGTACTTAGGACCCATAAAATTCTGCTGACCCATTGGTCAAATTTCATTGGGTCCAAAGGACCCATTTGGATCAAAATGTAGAAAATTAATCTCTGGCGAGTTGATAATTTGATTGGTTCATGTTACAAGGGGAATTACTAGACAACAAATCACAGCTTGCTAGTTGTTATTTCTATTCAAATATTGTTCTGCCCAAACTTTATAGCACGTGAAGGGGCAGAGCTTAGCGAACTGGAAGTACACAAGACGAGTATTATAGTACATATTGGGAGAAAATCTCAAGCCATGTTAGAATTCTGGCAAAGTGACGAATAATATTTTACCAGGAACGGACAAACAATATCAACAATCGATTGATTATCATGACTCGTATATGTTTACAACGTCAACAGTATTTTTTTTAACCAATTTAAGTCTGCGATAGATAATATTTTGAATGTCCGGTAACTGTAGAGCTACTAATCAAAATTAAACTGTGTAGACGTTCAAATAATGAATTAAAAATCAGCATGTTTTATTTCTAACTTGCAGTCACAAATGTACAAGTACATGTACTTAAATGTTACCCAGATACATTACATATTTTTCACCTATTTTAAGAGGAGTTATGCCCCTTGGTGACTTGCAAAATTCAGTTTGTTTTTTTTAGCTCACCTCGACGAAGTTGAGTGAGCTTATGCTATAACCCCATGCGTCCGCGTCCGGTTAAGAAGTTTGGGGTAGCGCAGTATCTGACAAAGTACTAATGCTACAGTAACCAAACTTGCACAAGTGATTCATCTTTGGATGCTAAGGTGAACCCATGCATCGGATGCAGCATCTGACCTACATTTTCCGCTTGAGTGACTTGGTTAAGAAGTTTGGGGTAGCTCATTATCTGACAAAGTACTAATGCTACAGTAACCAAACTGGCACCAGTGATTCATCTTTGGATGTTGAGGTGAACCCATGCATCGTATGCAGCATCTGACCTACATTTTCCGCTTGAGTGACTTGGTTAAGAAGTTTGGGGTAGCTCAGTATCTGACAAAGTACTGATGCTACAGTAACCAAACTTGCACAAGTGATTCATCTTTGGATGCCGAGATGGACCCATGCATCGGATGCAGCATCTGACCTACTTTTTCCACTTGAGTGATTTCGCTTTTAAAAGCCAATATTGAGCAAAGTATAAGTGCTAGATGTTCCAAACTTGCATTTTAGATGTATCTTTGATCACACTTTCATAAAATGACCTCGACCTATTTTTTCCGCTTGAGTGATTTTGCCTTTAAAAGCCAATATTGAGCAAAGTATAAGTGATACATGTACCAAACTTGCATATTGGATGTATCTTTGATCAAACTTTCATAAAATGACCTTGACCTACTTTTTCCGCTTGAGTGATTTTGCTCTATAAAGCCAATATTGAGCAAAGTATAACTGCTACATGTACCAAACTTGCATATTGGATGTATCTTTGATCAAACTTTCATAAAATGACCGTGACCTACTTTTTTCTGCTTGAGTGGTTTTGCCTTTAAAAGCCAATATACATGTACTAAGAAATATGTTTGAATTGAATTTTGCTGTCACGAGGTGAGCTTCGTAATCTGTGATTATCTATGTTTTTCTTTCAGTTTAACAGACTTTTTTCTGCAACAAATAGAGATATTCATTTGAAATTTGATACACAGCTTAGTCTTGGATAGTTTCATTGCAAGTTCAACTTTCCTCATGCTTGACCTATTTTTCGAGAAGTCATGCCTTTTGATGACTTGCAAAATTCAGTTCTTGTCAGTTCTCCAGATTTTTCTGCAACAGAGATTTTCAAGTGAAATTTGATACAAAGCTTGGATAGTTACTGAGCAAGTTTAACTTTGGTTATTCTTGACCTATTTTCCAAGGAGTTATTCCCCTTGATGACTTGCAAAATTCATGACTTGCAAATTTTAGTTTTCCTGACTTGTGTTCTACAACAAATAAGATATTCAGGTGATATTTCTACGTACCTTTGTCTTGGATAGTTACAGAGTACGTTTGACTTTGGGTTACACATTACCTTTTTCGAGAAGTTGTGCTCCTTAAACCAAAAAAAAAAAAAAAAACCAGAAAAAAAAGTAAATAAGTTTTCCAGATATCTTTCTGCAACACATAGCTTGGCCTTGGATATTTACAGAGCAAGTTTGACTCGAATTATTCATGTTTAATTGAAGAGTTTTTAGAAGGCAGAGTTGCAGGACATAAATTTATGCCGCGGGTAGGGGACTTAAATCGCTCAGCGATCATAACATTTTTGAATATGCCTGATATCAATTTATACACTGCAGTGATCAGAATGTAGAGAGGATGCTGCCTTTCTATTTTCATGTTCACCTAATATGTTGTTACAGAGATATGGCTCTTAAATTTGTTTGGTTTGTGAAAATCAATTCTGACAGGCATAATTTACTGTGTTAGCATAGGCTTTATTCGAAATGATGGAGACATTTATTGGTTCATAAGGCATGTGTCATATACCTGTGCTTCATATGTCTTTGACATGAGTCCGTATTAACCTATACATCAAGTATTCCCTTCTGAGTTGACTTTCTGAATTCATCCCTTCTTTTATCATATACATATTTTTTTCTATTTTCAGTATACTTGACATTTGATGCACTTCCACTCACAATTTCCAAATGTGACTCAACAGATACAACCTGCTGTCGAATTTTTCTTTCATGTCAAGTGAAAGAATGAAGGGCAACATTTGTCTGATTGATGAAAATTCTCAAAATCAGCATTTGTTACCTATTTGATATGATAGATAATTTCATCAAATTTAATGTGACTGTGCTGCTAAATGAAGGTAAGTGAAGTTCAAGGCCAGGCCATAACAAACTATACATGTTGTTCATGTTGTCTGATTTCCTTCACAATTCTTGGCTAAGTGGAAAACATAACATTCTTAACAGGTATTCCATTATCTGTACATATTCATTCAGAATCGGTTTGAAATTCATTTCACTTCATTGCACATTGATTCAAATGTGACAGTTTTGAAAAACGAAATCTCATTTGTCACTAAGTATTATGACACACCAATATTTAGACATAAATATCACAGTATCTGGATGTTTGTATCTCTGTCCACCTCCTCTTCTGTGTGCCACAGCTGATAAGATACTGACCAAACACCTAGCCCTATAGAAATTTCCTCAATTTACCATGTTCATTGACTGTATGATGACAAGATAGAGAACCTTTCACATATGGACATGATGGAGGAGCATAAAGTCACCATACTGTCTGTCTGTCTGTCTGTCTGTCTGTCTGTCTGTCTAAGCTCATATCTTCTAAACCCTACCTCAGAATTTGTTCATGTTTAATATTAATGTTCATTATGATAGATCCTCTGGGGCAAAGGTACTTAAGGTCAATTATCAAAGGTCAAGGTTATTACAGGCTAAAAAAGTATATTTTTTTGTGAAAGTATATTTCTTGTGCAATAAAAACTTTTAAATTAATTAAAAATCAGTGTGTTGTCCAAATGATCTGAAATTTTGAATAATGATAGAAAAATGTATACTAGAAATCTCTTTTGAGATTTTTCATTGAATTGATGAGAAATTTTGTGCCAAAGGGGGAAGGGATTGTTGTTACACATATCTTCAGGTGAATGTATATATATATAGGCTGCTTATGAGTATTTCATTATGTATCCCACAATTGTTATTGGGAAAGGTCACAGATTAGATTTTGCTTGACTCTGACCTTATATTCCATTTGGATGATGCCGGTGCATTACTTTGAAAATACTGAAATAACATATTACCTATGTAGTATATATGTACTAATATTACATGCACCGCAAGTTAATCGGTTCCATAATTAATAATATGGTGATTTGAGATAGAAAAGTTTAAACCATGATCACCATGGATCATACAATGGAAAAGTATAAACAACTAAAATGGAATATAGGCATTTTAGCTAATTTAGGGGATGTCATTGTTTCCTGGTTTCAGATACTTTTTGGCTAGATTTTTTTAAATCACCATATTATTATTATGGAACCGATTAGCTTGTAATAATAATAATAATAAGAATAATAATAAGAACTAGATGGCTACTGTTGCAAGCAACAGACGGATTCCTCCTTTCTTAGACCTTCCTCGGAGCTGAAGTGTTAAAATCCGAATAAAGAAGATGGACAAAAGAATAGTTGCTTTAGTACCTTATACACTTCAGCAAATGGGTCAAAAGAGCTTATGTCTAATTTGGGACTCTTATTTATTTATCAACAAAATAGAAGAAAAACAAATTAAGTACCTTTCATCTTTACGAAAGCTTTAAACTCCATGCTCTATCGATATCAAATCCTTTACAATTACTTTCTCAAAACAGAATTGCACAATGATTTTGCAATGAGATAATTTCTATTAATAGAAAATGACAAGAAGATGAAAGTACAGGTATGTAATGCTTCTAAGAAAAAAAAAAAGAAGCAGAAAACAAGAATAAAAGAGTTATCTTTCTGATACTAATTTAAGTTCAAATAAGAAGGACTACTTGTGTGAAAAATAAATAGTATAGGACAAAAAGTGTTAATTCTACAAGAGTAAATGATTGTTAAGACCTTGAGGATGATTATTTGGCCTTTAACCAATGTCATGGATGAAAGCTAAGTATTGTGATTATTCTCATCACGATTGATCTTAATCTGAGCAAAGCTCAATATCTAATCAGTCAAAGTCAGTTGTGATCTTGAAATCAAACAAATGTCCTTGGGTCAAGGTCATGATGAAACGGTTTGATGTAGGGAATCTTTGTGTAAAGTTTGATCTCTCAAGATCGAACAGTCATTGTTTTATAGACTTAAGTTTGTTGTGACCTTGAAAATCAGAATTTGACCTTGGGTCAAGGTCGATGTGAAAGAGCTGGGCCCAATCTTGATATGTATAAAGTATGAACTCTGAAGGTCAAATAGTCTTTGTTTTGTAGGGAAAAGTTGCTGTGACCTTGAGAATGAGAATTTGCCCTTGGGTCAAGGTCAAAGTGAAAGAGCATGACTGAACAATTATTTGTATGATTATGTTTAATGATATTATGTATGAAGTTTGAACTTTGAATGTCTAATAGTCTTTTTTCTATAGGCAAAAGTTTGTTGTGACCTTGAGAATCAAAATTTGACCTTGGGTCAAGGTCAAGGTGAAAAAGCTTGGCTTAATGATAATATGTATGAAGTTTGAACTCTGCAGGTCAAATAGTCTTTATTCTAAAGGCAAAAGTTTGTTGTGACCTTGAGAATCAAAATTTGACCTTGGGTCAAGGTCAATGTGAAAGAGCTTGGTTTAACGATATTATGTATGAAGTTTGAACTCTGAAGGTCAAATACTCTTTGTTCTACAGGCAAAAGTTTGTTGTGACCTTGAGAATGAAAATTTGACCTTGAAAGTAGGTCAACATTAAATGACTACCTATAAGTAACCTAGTATCCAAGTTTCAACTCAAAATCTCAAAAACTGTAGAAATTGGCACTTTGCCAATTTAAAGTTCCATTTTCAACTCGAAATAGCGCGAAAACCGTAAATATTTTATCGAGCATGTAAGTGTATAAAAGTTTACAAATTTTCCCAAAGAACATTTAAAAACAAATTTTGTTCAAATCCTACGGTTAGTTTAGGAGTTATAAGAGTTTAAAGATTTGAACTTTGATGACCTCTAGCGGGGGCATATGTGAACTTTTCGACGACAAAATATTTTTACCTCAAGATCTTTATATGCTCTTTTGCATGATCTTTTTCGTTTTATCATAAGAAGTGGTACTTTTTTGTAAAGTGACTGGAACGATCTGGGGGTAAGAATAATAATAATAATAATAAGAATAACTAGATGGCTACTGTTGCAAGCAACAGACGGATTCCTCCTTTATTAGACCTTCCTCGGAACTGAAGTGTCAAAATCCGCGAAAAGAAGATGGAAAAAAGTACCTTATTCACTTCAGCAAATGAGTCAAAAGAGCTTATGTCTTATTTAGGACTCTTATTTACAGATGTATTAATCAACAAAATAGAAGAAAAAATAGTAAATTACCTTTCATTTTTACGAAAGCTTTATCTCCATGCTTTATCAATATCAAATCCTTTACAATTACTTTCTCAAAACAGAATTGCACAATAATTTTGCAATGAGATAATTTCTATTAATAGAAAATGACAACAACATCATAGTACAGATATGTAATGCTACTAAGAAAAAAAAAAGAAACAGAGAACAAGAAGAAAAGAGTTATCTTTCTTATACTATGTTGAGTTCAAATAAGGACTACTTGTGTAAAGAATAAAAAGTAAATGACAAAAAGTGTGAATTCTTAAAGAGTAAATGATTGTTATGACATTGAGAATGATTATTAAACCTTGAACCAATGTCTTGGATGAAAAAAAGTATTGTGATTATTCTCATCACGATTGATTTTAATCTGAGCAAAGCTCAATATCTATTCAACCAAAGTCTGTTATAACCTTGAAATCGAACAAATGACCTTGGGTCAAGGTCATGGCGAAAAGGGTTTGATGCAAGGAATATTTGTGTAAAGTTTGAACTCCCCAGGTCAAGCAGTCTTTGTTTTATAGACTAAAGCTTGTTGTGACCTTGAGAATGAGAATTTGACCTTGGGTCAAGGTCAAGGTGAAAGAGCTGGGCCCAAGCATAATATGTGTAAAGTATGAACTATGAAGGTCTAATAGTCTGTGTTCTATAGGCAAAACTTTGCTGTGACCTTGAGAATCAGAATTTGACCTTGGGTCAAGGTCAAGGTGCAAGAGCTTTGTTTAACGAGAATATGAATGAAGTTTGAACTCTGAAGGTCAAATAGTTTTTGTTCTATAGGCAAAAGTTTGTTGTGACCTTGAGAATGAAAATTTGACCTTGAAAGTAGGTCAACATTAAATGACCACCTATAAGTAACCTACTTTCAAAGTTTCAACTCAAAATCTCAAAAACTGTAGAAATTGGCACTGTGCCAATTTAAAGTTCTATTTTCAACTTGGAATAGCGCGGAAACCGTAAATATTTTATCAAGCATGTAAGCGTATAAAAGTTTACAATTTTCCCAAAGAACATTTTAAAACAAATTTCGTTCAAATCGTACGGTTACTTTAGGAGTTATAAGTGTTTAAAGATTTGACCTTTGATGACCTCTGGCGGGGGCATTGGTGAGCTTATCGACAAACAAAAAATAGTTAAAGAAGATCTTTGTATGCTCTTTCTGATGGTACCATCTGTTTTGCTCTGTGTTAAAAGACCTTTGAATAATGTCTCTGGAAATGATGAGGGGGTAAGAATAAAAATAATAATAATAATAATAAGAATAATAATAAGAACTAGATGGCTACTGTTGCACGCAACAGACGGATTCCTCCTTTATTAGACCTTCCTCGGAACTGAAGTGTTAAAATCCGAAAAAAAAGATGGAAAAAAGATAGTTGCTTTAGTACCATATTCATTTAAGCAAATGAGTCAAAAGAGCTTATGTCTAATTTGGGACTCTTATTTATCAACAAACTAGAAGAAAACAATAATAAATACCTTTCATTTTTACGAAAGCTTTAAATTCCATGCTCTATCAATATCAGATCCTTTACAATTACTTTCTCAAAACAGAATTGCACAATGATTTTGTAATGAGATAATTTCTATTAATAGAGAATGACAACAACATGAAAGTACAGATATGTAATGCTACTAAGAAAAAAAAGAAACAGTGAACAAGAAGAAAAGAGTTATCTTTCTTATACTATATTAAGTTCAAATAAGTAGGACTACTTGTGTAAAGAATAAATAGTATAGGACAAAAAGTGTTAATTCTACAAGAGTAAATGATTGTTACGACATTGAGAATGATTATTTGACCTTGAACCAATGTCTTGCATGAAAAATAAGTATTGTGATTATTCTCATCACGATTGATTTTAATCTGAGCAAAGCTCAATATCTAATCAAACAAAGTCTGTTATGACCTTGAAATCGAACAAATGACCTTGGGTAAAAGGTCATGGTGAAAGGGTTTGATGCAAGGAATATCTGTGTAATGTTTGAACTCCTCAGGTCAAACGGTCTTTGTTTTATAGACTAAAGTTCGTTGTGACCTTGAGAATGAGAATTTGACCTTGGGTCAAGGTCATGGTGAAAGAGCTGGGCCCAAGCATTATATGTGTAAAGTATGAAATATGAAAGTCAAATAGTTTTTGTTCTATAGGCAAAAGTTTGTTGTGACCTTGAGAATAAAAATTTGACCTTGAAAGTAGGTCCACATTAAATGACCACCTATAAGTAACATACTATCAAAGTTTCAACTCAAAATCTCAAAAACTGTAGAAATTGGCACTGTGCCAATTTAAAGTTCCATTTTCAACTGGGAATAGTGCGAAAACCGTAAATATTTCATCGAGCATATAAGCGTATAAAAGTTTACAATTTTGCCAAAGAACATTTTAAAACAAATTTCGTTCAAATCGTACGGTTAGTTTAGGAGTTATAAGTGTTTAAAGATTTGACATTTGATGACCTCCAGCGGGGGCATTGGTGAGCTTATCGACAAACAAAAAATAGTTAAAGAAGATCTTGGTATGCTCTTTCTGATGGTACCATTCTTTTTGCTCTGAGTTTAAAGACCTTTGAATAAAGTCTCTGGAAATGATGAGGGGGTAAGAATAAAAATAATAATAATAACTAGATGGCTACTGTTGCAAGCAACAGACGGATTCCTCCAATATTAGACCTTCCTCGGAACTGAAGTGTTAAAATCCGAATAAAGAAGATGCAAAAAAGAATAGTTGTTTTAGTACCTTATTCACTTTAGCAAATGAGTCAAAAGAGCTTATGTCTACCTTGGGACTCTTATTTATTTATCGACAAAATAGAAGTAAAGATGATAAATACCTTTTAAGTTTAGGAAAGCTTTAAACTCCTTGATCAATTATATCCATTTTGAATCCTTTAAAATAACTATCCCAAAAAGAATTGCACAATGAGTTAGCAATGAGAAAATTTCTATAAATAGAAAATGACAACAGCATGAAAGTTCAGACATGTAATGCTACTAAGACAAAAAAGGAAACAGAGAACAAGAATAAAAGAGTTATCTATCTTACTATGTAAAGTTCAAATATCAAGTACTACTTGTATGAAGAATAAATAGTTCAGGACAATATCCTGTGAATTCTACAAGAGTAAATGTTTGTTATGACCTTGAAAAAGTTTATTTGCCCTTGAACCAAGGTCATGGATAAAAGATAAGCATTTGAGTTTATTTTCATCAAAATTCCTCTTCCTCTAATCAAAGCTTAATATTTTATCAACAAAAGTCTGTTGTGACCTTGAAATCGAACAAATGACCTTGGGTCAAGTTCAAAGAGAAAGGACTTGATGCAAGGAATATTTGCGCCAAGTTTGAACTCACAAGGTCAAATGGTCTTTGTTCTATAGGCAAAATTTTGTTGTGACCTTGAGAATGAGAATTTGACCTTGGGTCAAGGTCAAGGTGAAAGGGCTTGGCTCAATGATCGTATTTATGAAGTTTGAACAGTCAAGGTCAAATAGTCTTTGTTCTATAGGCAAAAGTTTGTTGTGACCTTGAGAATCATAATTTGACCTTGAAACTACGTCATCATCAATGACTACCTATAAGTGACCTACCATCCAAGTTTCAACTCAAAATCTCAAAAACTGTAGAAATTGGCACTGTGCCAATTTAAAGTTCCATTTTCAACTCAAAATAGCGCGAAAACCGTAAACATTTTATTGAGCACGTAAGCGTATAAAAGTTTACAATTTTCCCAAAGAACATTTTAAAACAAATTTTATTCAAATCGTACGGTTAGTTTAGGAGTTATAAGAGTTTAAAGATTTGACATTTGATGACCTCCAGCGGGGGCATTGGTGAGTTTATCGACAAACAAAAAATAGTTAAAGAAGGTCTTGGTATGCTCTTTCTTATGGTACCATCCCTTTTGCTCTGTGTTAAAAGACCTTTGAATAAAGTGTCTGGAAATGATGAGGGGGTAAGAATAAAAATAATAATAATAATAAGAATAATAATAAGAATAAAGAAAAGACATTGCAATAACAGAAAGGATTCCGACGGAAAAGTCGGAATCCTTAATAATAAGAATAATAATAAGAATAAAGAAGAGACATTGCAATAACAGAAAGGATTCCGACGGAATAGTCGGAATCCTTAATAAAGAAAAGACATTGCAATAACAGAAAGGATTCCGACGGAATAGTCGGAATCCTTAATAATAAGAACTAGATGGCTACTGTTGCAAGCAACAGACGGATTCCTCCTTTATTAGACCTTCCAAGGAACTGAAGTGTTAAAATCCGAATAAAGAAAATGGAAAAAAGAATAGTTGCTTTAGTACCTTATTCACTTCAGCAAATGAGTCAAAAGAGCTGATGTCTAATTTGGGACTCTTATTTATCAACAAAGAAGAAAAAATATTAAATACCTTTCATGTTTAGGAAAGCTTTTATCTCCATGCTCTATCGATATCAAATCCTTTACAATTACTTTCTCAAAACAGAATTGCACAATGATTTTGCAATGAGATAATTTCTATTAATAGAAAATGACAACATGAAATTACAGAACTAAGAAAAAAACAAGAAACAAAGAACAAGATTAAAAGAGTTATCTTTCTTATACTGTGTTAAGTTCAAATGTGAAGGACTACTTGTTTTATGCAATTTGCGGAGAGTGCGCGGCTCTTAATTTACTGTAGATTCAGCAGCATATCCAAATAAATCTATTTTCAAAATAGCACAGTGAAAAAAGTATTCTAATGTTGGGGTATTCCCACTTCATTAAGTATATTATACGTTACGCCACAAAAGGAAACCTGAATTAGTGGAATATTCTATAATTGTCTACTGAGCATTTAACGTATAGGGGATTTACCAGAAAGCAGGGGATCTCCAACCATAACTATATATGAATCCATTTTGCATCCATTTTTAAAAAAATCTTCAATGGCGAGGCGACAGCACAGTATAACCCAGGTTCGTCTTTAATGTTTCATGGAAATTTCGTAGGTACATGATTAGAAATAAAAGGCAGTCCGTACACCAGCTAATACCTTTATGGTAAAGCTTTTCTCGTAACAATTTCGATTAATGTGCAATCTATCTTCGACCTTTTGTAAGCGATAAGCAAGATCGCACCACTTATGAATTCTGGGCAATGAAATTAGGAAGAAATCTAAGGCGAAAAAGCAAAATGAACAAATGCGGAAATATTCATTATATTTTAAACTTTGGACATATTTTCACATATATAGATCGTGTTTCTACGTATTTTACATGCATGTTTAATAAATAATAAATTCTTATCGGCCGTTATTTTTATTCCAAATTGAACAAAAAGAATGCTCAATGTAGCTCCCTCTAGGTCAATTTCGAAAATTCATAATTTTTTTTGTGCAGAATGTGTTACGCCAAATAATTCAGAGACGTAATTTAATTTATACAAATGTTGCCAAATACATTGGAGGGATGGTGCAAAGGGGTAAACCGCCTATATTTTTGAGATGAATTAGATTGAAATTGTTAATCTAGATACATAGACTCTCAGATGTAGCTTTACAGGTTTTTTTCACCCCCAAAAAAACTTCTCTCTAATAAATAAAACCGCTACAAACACTAAGTTGCGGGGAACTATTTCACCAGGAGGGAAACTTCAAGTAGAACGGAGTGTCCAACTCTGCAAAGTAGACACTGTTCTAAGTAGCCTACCTGTATAATGGTCAGCTTTTGATGGACTTTCTGCCGTATACACTCCGGTACCAAACATCGCTCCACCACTGGAAAGCCGTGGATCGAGTCCCTTCGACATGATGTTCTCGTGGAATGTGTTCTTTGTTCCGTGGAAAAGATAACATTCGTTTCTATTTATGTCAATATCAGACAACATCAAGTGATCAATTTTCGTCATTGTTAGTATTTGGCCAGATGATGATGGTATGTCCTCTAGTTTCCTGAAGGGCCTTTGAGACTTTAACATATGTCTACGGTTTGTGTTGTACTTGATAAATAAGTTAACATTTTCAACTCGCTCTACTTTTGTAACATTTATTCCATTGTGATTAAGGTTTCGTCCATCTCTCCCTCTACCTACAGTCTTCCAAGTGTCTTGAAGTAAGTTTTTGATAGCACTTAATGTTTTATCGTCGACATCATATAGGTCAAAGTGCTTCACATACTTTCTCATTCTATATGTTTGCCAGTACCTTGGGCAATCTGGTTTGCCCCTCGTTCGCCTTGCTCCATCTTGCAATGGAAAATTAATAATTAGTATTTAGACTCAATAACGCAAAAATACATTTCACCTATAAGCTGATCAAATGAGGTTTTTATCATTACATCAACTTATTCATTACATTGCATGTATCAGTATTGCAATACAGAAAATATATTATCACTTTTTTGACACTCAGTCTGTTGAAAATAGACAAAGATAGTCATCCTTATATTATGAAATAATAACTGGAAATTTGATATTTATTCTGAAAATCTTTGTCTAGTAGAAAATAATGAACGAATTTTCTTTCTTGGTCGCAATATACTGAATGAATTGGGGATACATATTAAAAAGTAACCTGGTTTTTGGCAGCCTTGTGCAAGTCAATTATTTATTTCTAATGACTGTAAGAGATGACCGTTCTAACAATATTCTGGGTGCTTATTATTATGCATCCGCTATTTATAGGTTGTCCTATTAATATTGTGTTTAATAGATGCTATATATCTTCAATTACAATTCGCAAGGCTTGAAAGAAAAACAAAATATCAAACTTTGCCTCCTGAGAGCACCCTAAGATTGAAATTCAGCTATGTATGAGAAAGAAACAAAGGAGAAGTACATAGATAGTGTCCATTGGTAACCGAACAAACGTGATAATGCCTCTGAGGAGATTCAACGGTCTTTACGAATAGTATGACAATTTGTCATCAATTTTATTTTTACATTCTAACCTATTGTACAAATGGAATTACTGAACACCTCACTTTATGACAAACGTGACGACTTCAATTTCGGCATTACAAACATCCTTTTTTGAGTAGCAACATCCCTGCTTATGGCGTGTTCATATCTCAGTTGATACGCTATGCCAGAGCAAGTACCAAATATACGGATTTTTTCTGAGAGCTAGGCGTCTTTCAGATAAGCTTCTCAGTCACGGATATGTTTGTGACCGACTAACATCGTCACTGAGGAAGTTCTACGGTCGATATGGGGAACTCGTCATACACTATGATGTCCCACTCTCCAGAATGGTGGATGATATTCTGTCATAGACCATTTAATAATAATTATAATAATAATAATACTTTATTTCAAGAGGGTGACATAATTAGCCATAAGATATTCTCCCTTATGGCCCTCTATTACAAATAAGACACACAACACCTACAACAAAATATATACAAGATATGAATGATACACATTTGGACATCTTGGACATTTCTAATTTTCGTTTATCTCAAGCAGTTAGATCAGATCAATCAGAAGAGAAAACAAACCGTCCTTTCATCACAGAAAGATTTGCAAACAAAGATATTGATTAATTGAATCTTGGTCAAATTTTGAATCACAAAACTGTCAAAGAAAAAATCCCACTATATTTCAAAAGAAAAGAAACTCCTTGTATTTCCTATAGCTACACACCAACAGTTGCATCTAAAATTTACAATTAAAAAACAAAGGAGGGGATCTCCAACAACACCAGATTGTAGCACCCACAACAAAACCCCAAAACAGCCAATGCAAAAACACAAAGAAGACAAGCACAAAAAGAGACACGCAAGGGACAAGGAACGTCAACGCACAACACAGAAACATCAAACACAAAGGACTAAACATAAACCATCGAGACCAATGGGCAACAGGTGCCGACTTAGGACGGCCATCTGCCACGGAAATAGCATTACAAACGATTCTTGCAGTGTATTGATTTAAGTAATCCCTCACTACAACCACTTCCTTGCGAACGTTCTTCATCTGATTTCAACTACTCTCCTTTTGGACACGTTATTACTGGTGACCTTAGTATACATGTAGTCAAGAACGACAAGTTGAGAGAATTGTTAAAAAAGGGTCCCAAATACAGAGAAAGTATGTCCTTTACATGGAACCAAAATGTCAAAATCATCATGGACTCTTGTGAGGAATATGCAAGACGTTGGGCAAAAAAAGAGGATGTACAGCTTGACACCCTTTCGAATGGATAAAATCCATCAGAGGGTTACTTTTATCTAGAATTTACCGATTAAAATCAACTATGAACAGATTCGTGTCTATATTTAAAGACCCTGATGTTATCAAAAAGCTTACCTACCTCCAAGAACATTATGTCATCACACCAGCGGACAAAGCCTCAAATAATTACACATTTACTTGCAAAAAGTACTATTTCGACAGTCTAGTTAAAGAGTTGGGTTTAAATTCGACACTTGGAAATCCCACTTACACCCCAACAAACCTTTCTGCCTCTAAGATAATACATAACCACAAATCAGCTCTAGCTTCCTTTGGCTTCGACACTAACAATTTAGATTTAGATTTACCATACTTATACTGCATACCAAAAATGCATAAGAATCCGTACAAACAACGTTTCATCGCTGGTTTCTCAAAATGTTCTACCAAATCTGTATCGATCTTACTCACCAAAGTTTTATCTGAAATCAAATCATTGTTCGACAGTATATTTTCGCAGTGGTATCAACCAGATGTGGATTTTAAAGAATTCGAAGGAACTTTTTGAACATCTGAAATCCACTCATTTTAGTAGAGTCCATTCGATCAAAGCCTTTGATTTTTCGACACTTTACACTACAATTCCACATTCTAAATTGAAAGAAAGACTCGCAAAAATTATAAGTAATGTGTTAACAAGTAAGAACGGTAGTCGCAAATACAAATTTATTGTTGTTAACTATGACAAAACCTACTTTGTAAAAGAAAAGTTCGATTCTGAAAATAAGTACACTGACACAGATATTATTCAGATGTTAAACTTTCTGATCGACAACATTTTGTGGTGTTTGGAGGAAAGGTCTTCCAGCAAATCGTCGGACCTCCAATGGGGACAAATTGTGCCCCACTCCTTGCCGACATTTTCCTTTACTCGTACGAAGCTGAATTAATTCAATCTTGGTCTCTGAGGGGAAACGATACTTAGCTTCTGACTTTAACTTCACTTACAGATACATAGACGATGTGTTGTCCATCAATAATCCAAAATTCGCGGATAACCTTAGCAGTATCTATCCTTCGGAGCTTGAAGTCAAAGAAACTACAGAGACAAATAATTCAGCATCCTATTTGGACATAATTTTGTCCTACGACACTGATGGTCACATGAACACCTCACTCTATGACAAACGTGACGACTTCAATTTCAGACCACAACCTTTCCTTTTCTGAGTAGCAACATCCCTTCATCGCCTGCTGATGGCGTGTTCATATCTTAGTTGATACGCTATGCCAGAGCAAGTACCAAATATACGGATTTTGGTCTGAGAGCTAAGCGTCTTTCTGATAAGCTTCTCAGTCAGGGATATGTTTGTGACCGACTAACATCGTCACTGAGGAAATTCTACGGTCGATATGGGGAACTCGTCATACACTATGATGTCCCACTCTCCAGAATGGTGGATGACATTCTGTCATAGACCATTTGAAGCATCCAACCAAATATTTTACTCTATGTCTTCCGAAATGGAAGTAACCGGATGTGACAGTTCTACCGAATTGAAGCGGCAGGTGTTGCATGCAAGCAGGAGATGCTTATTCTTCCTGGGCATCTGGTCTCACTCCCATATCGGGAATTCGCTTCTTTTCATATGGTGGAGGTTTTTGTTTGTTTGCTTTGGTTCCTGTTTTATCCTGATTTTGTATGCCTTCTGTTTCTGATTTACTGAATTATCGATTTTGTGCTGTAAACAGGGGTATGGTCATTATCCATATTTGTTATTATGAAATAGAAGCTAGGATTCGACTTAAAAAGTACTTACTGAGTAGATCTTTTTGACTTTATGTATGCACGTAGGGATGTTTTGAAAGAGCATTAATAATTTGCTGTCCGCAATGATATAGGTAGATCGTTCCAGATGTGTACCCCTGGGAATTGAAAGCTTTTCTTAAAATCCTCCATTTTTGGTCTAGAGAGACTCATTTCGTGGTTGGAGGCAAATTTAAGATTGTATACATTTGAATTTTGAAATAAAAAAAGATCCGATATATATGATGGGCAAAACCATGAACAGACTTAAAAAGTAGAACACTCTTAGTATATTCAACCCTTTCGTAAACGTTAAGCCAATCCACCTTCTCAAAAAGTGGCTAAGACGGCGAGTCAGGAGGTATATCTAGAATTATACGTGCATCATATTTTTGTAGCATATGAATTCTTTCTAAATTTATCTTAGACGTATTTCCCTATATAATCAGACAATAATCAAGTGAAGGAAGGACATGGGCATTGTAGAATAATTTTCTATAATCTAAACTGAGATAGGATTTAATGTGTTTTAGAATATTTGCCCTTTGCCGTGTGGAGCTCGTAAAAAAGTTCCCCGCGAGGGGTTTGACAGTAAGTGTTTTGAATGTTTTTCCCTGACATTGTCGCCATAGCACTTTCTATATAGACGTGACCTCAGACAGCGCATGTATTTGATATATTTTCATTTTCATGCATGAACATCGACGGCGGGTGCGGCTAGCCAACAGGGGATGCTTACTCCTCACGGACACCTGATCCCACCTCTAGCTTGCTAGGGGTCCGTCGATGCTCACATTGGTGCTCTATTGTGAGTGCTGTTGAGATTATCGTCAGGATCTTCTTTAACTCATTAGAAGGGACAACTTTGTAGATATCGATTTGCATATCGCATCAACATGCACAGAGTATTCGAAACTGTTGTCAATATGTACCCCTAGTAACTTTTCACGACTTACATTTTCAATCAGATGGGAATTAATTGTAATATGAACTTTGCAAGTTTTTGCCGTGATCCAATAATCATACACTTTGTTTTTAATTCATTTATTTCATTTTATTTTCGTCGCACCAAACTTTAATATTTTCTACATCACTTTGCATGTTTTGATAGACTGATGTAATTAAGAAATGACTGTCTTACTTTTCGTGTTCATGGGTGTATAATTCTGGTTGGTCACGTGCAAATTCCGTGAATCGCGAAGCGATTCTCGGAAAATTTGCACGTGTCAAACCAGAATTATACACCCATGAACACCAAAAGTAAGACAGTCATTACTTATATTTACATTTATCCTAATTATCGGTCAATTTTATGTGCATGAACATCGCACATTATGCCTGTATCATTGTCAAATGTATCTTCGCTTTGGTAAATTCTCCCTAATGCAAAACTTGCACGTGACGTCACGATAGCAACCCAAGTTATTGGAATATAATTCTAGTTGCCTAATGGGCGTTCAACATGGGGAATTTACTAGTAATGTAAATATTGGTTTTTGAACCATCCAACCAAAGATTGTACTCTATGTCCTCCGAAATGGAAGTTACCGGATGTGACAATTCTACCGAATTGAAGCGGCGGGTGTTGCATGCAAGCAGGAGATGCTCAATTCTTCCTGGGCACCTGTTCTCACTCCCATATCGGGACTCCGCTTCTTTTCATGTGGTGGAGGTTTTTGTTTATTTGCTTTGGTTTCTATTTTATCCTTCAGCTTTCTTTGTTTGTTGGTCGTTAAGGTAAATCAGAAAATCTCAAAACGAAGGCATACAAAAATCAGGATAACACTGGAACTAATCACTATGCACCTTCTAAAGAAATGCACAAAACAGCTTTAAAACACCAATGTATATTAACACTTATTGCTGAATTATTGACTTACTTCCTATATATTAATACCTAATAAACTAACCGGAAGTGGACATATGAGTACGAGCCAAACGTCTGAGCACAAAAAATCTGGAACGAAAACAAACAAACAAAAACCTCCATCACACGAAAAGAAGCGAACTCCCGACATGGGAGTGAGACCAGGTGCCCAGGAAGAGTCGACATCTCCTGCTTGCATGCAACACCCATACCGGGGGTTCGCTTCTTTTCATGTGGTGGAGGTTTTTGTTTGTTTGCTTTGGTTCCCGTTTTATCCTGATTTTGTATGCCTTTGGTTTCTGAATTTCTGAATTATCGACTTTGTGCTGTATACAGGGATATGGTCATTATCCATATTTGTCACCCATCGCTTTAATTCGTTAGAATTGTCACATCCGGTTACTTCCATTTAGGAAAATATAGAGTATAATCTTTGGTTGGATGATTCAAATGATCTATGACAGAATATCATTCACCATTCTGGAGAGTGGGACATCATAGTGTATGACGAGTTCCCAATATCAACCGTAGAACTTCCTCAGTGACGATGTTAGTCGGTCACAGACGTATCTCTGACTGAGAAGCTTATCTGGAAGACGTCTAGCTCTCAGAATAAAATCTGTTTATTTGGTACTTGCTCTGGCATAGCGTATCAACTGAGATATGAACACGCAATAAGCAGGCGATGAAGGGATGTTGCTACTCAGAAAAGGAAAGTTTGTGGTCTGAAATTGAAGTCGTCACGTTTGTCATAGAGTGTTCATGAGACCATCAGTGTCGTAGGACGACAACATTATGTCTAATTAGTGCATCACATGATAAATCCTCGGAATTTCATTGGTTAAACACGCGGGGACTATGAGAGAATAGTGCCCGGCACCCGGGCACTATTGCTTTTTGCTTCACAGAGTTACGTCCCTCAGCAAGTATTCTGACGTAATGAACAATGCATGAATGTAAATAGCAATAAGCGTGGGTGATCAATGAAATTTTAGATATATCTCAAGTAAATTGCAATTAATTCATTTATTAATCAATACTACAGTCATGTGATGCACTAAACCCATTAATGCCCGTTTGTATGGGTACTATTCTCTCATAGTGTTGCTTTTAGAAGGTAAATAGTGCCCTCGCTAACGCTCGGGCACTATTCCTTCCAAAAGCAACAATATGAGAGAATAGTACCCACACAAACGGGCATTGATAGGTAAATAGGATGCTGAATTATTTGTCTTTGTATTTTCTTTGACTTCAAGCTCCGAATGTTAGATTCTGCTGCGCTGACACTCGGGCACTATTCCATCCAAAAGCAACACCATGAGAGAATAGTACCCACACAAACGGGCATTAATAGGTAAATAGGATGCTGAATTATTTGTCTTTGTATTTTCTTTGACTTCAAGCTCCGAATGTTAGATTCTGCTACGGTTATCCGCGAGTTTTGGATTATTGATGGACAACACATCGTCTATGTATCTGTAAGTGAACTTGAAGTCAGAAGTTAAGTATTTTTTCCCTTCAGAGACCAAAGATTGAATGAATTCAGCTTCGTACGAGTAAAGAAAAATGTCGGCAAGGAGTGGGGAGCAATTGGTCCCCATTGGAGTTCCGACAAATTGCTGGAAGACCTTTCCTCCAAACACCACAAAAATGTTGTCGATCAGAAGTTTAACATCTGAATAATATCTGTTTCAGTGTACTTATTTTCAGAATCGGGCTTTTCTTTCACTAAGTAGGTTTTGTCATAGTTAACAACAATAAATTTGTATTTGCGATTGCCGTTCTTGCTTTTGAACGTATAACTTATAATTTTTGCGAGTCTTTCTGTCAATTTAGAATGTGGAATTGTAGTGTAAAGTGTCGAAAAACCAAAGACTTTGACCGAATGGACTCAACTCAAATGAGTAGATAAAGAAATTCTTTGGGATAAATGTCAATTTACCATTATTCATAGAAATGGAAAGCCAAGAAGTAAACAGTTACAATAAAGGCAAAACTGACCGATAGAACCCAAAACGAAAGTATTCTGAAAGCCCAGAGCAAAGAAAGATGCTGGAGTGAAAGTTCCGTTCTTTAATACGGCACAGGAGCCCGCAGAAGTTGCCGAGGAACGGAGGCGGCTGTACAATGTCTCCGACAAACTTCGTCAAAAAGGAGTTAACGCAACAGTGGTTAAAAATCAACTAATAATGCCGGAAGGAAAGGTACAAGAATACTCAGTAAAGCCGGTAACAAACGCAGACGTACTCCAGATTAATCAGTTTGAAATGGAAGAGCGAGCTACAGGAAGTGCCTACTGTAACCACAGATTTCACCGAAATACGCGGGAACTATCTATTCGCTGCAGCTGGTAAAGTGAAATCAGACAATGACGTCAATAACATGTACAAAAAGGCTTGTCTTTTGAAAGACTCTGCAAGCTCCGATCACCGAATATTTCTAAAACCTGGGTCCTGTTGCATCATATCCCAGCCATCTTGCCACGTCTTTCGGTATGTTTCGGACAGAATTTTCACAGATTTTTGCAATATTACATTATTCAGATTGAGGATCACTGACGAAGGATCAATATCCGAAACGTGCATGTCTGGTCCATGATGTAAATTATCTGCTCTAAAATGATGCTAATGAATTTGAAGACGTTAAACATTAGTATAAAGATACCGTAGTGATAACGACGTACTGTGACGGTTTCTATGATAACGGAGAACACTGTACAGGAAGACGCATGTTGAAATACATGAAAGACCGTAATATATCGGACACTGCAATAGTGATTACGCGATGGAACGGATCTACTATTGGTTTTGAACAATTCAGGGCTATGGAGAAGTTAATATCAGATGATGTGCAGATGTTCACCAATACCAAACAAAAAACTGTTTAAAATTCTTTTTTTTTTGCAGGTAAACCATCAAACTTTTATTATAATGACCGAGTCAACAGTAATGTGAAATGAATTAAAATGTTTCATATAATAATGGATTTAATCATTCTCTATCATGCAATAATCAATGATGGATAGTTCCTCGTAAATCGGGGCATTTAAATTCTTGATACAAAAATGTATTACGTCTGTGTTATATGCGGTCAAATTGCGTTTGAAGTTGCGCCACTTGACGGTTAATCTTTTCTTCAGGTCCCTTCACTTTTGTTGCACAGCTAGGTGAGGAACTCTCATCAGCTGGCTACACAACAATATATCTTATGAAGGCGATACCTCATGTGTACATATATTAACACATATACTAGGCCTTTCAACAAACGCTAGGTGTCGACTGAGAGTAACGACAACTCGTACCCAAAGTGTCAGAATCGGAACCTTTCGCGCTTCTTCTTAAAAATGTAGCGCAAAAATCACTTCAAATCATGAATATTCTTATTTATTTACCTCTTTTGGGTTGTTGGACAAAGTTGGTAGGATTAAGTATAATATTTTAATTTGTTTCATGTACTAAAGACAATAAAAGGACAGAGAAAGATAGCACAAAATTGCACATCAGATTTTTTAGACCGAGTTACAAATGTTCATGTGGTAATATATTGGAAGGGAGAGAACTTTTTAATAATATCTGTAAAATTTGAGACCCTTTAAACTATGAAACGAAGTGAAAAGTAACGAATGAAACGAAAAACAAAATTACAAATTTTACCATTTAATCATTCGTTTACGATATAACTGTGGTAATTTTTTCCCTTGCACACCCTATGTGCATCGGGAATTGCGAGTCAAAGATCAGTACGTTTTGTACATATTTTATGAACTACATTTCAGATCTGTAAGAGACTATCTAATAGCTGAAAAGGTTAAATCTAGGCATAGATGTAATCGATTTCGTTAAACTCTGCTTATATAAAGGGGAGAGGGGGGCATAAGTATTCACTAAAAATTGTATTCCGAACTTCTCTTTTAAAATAAACATCAAAAATAAAAAGCAGATATACCTGTATGTGTTAAGATAAATATCATGAGTTAGGAACAAAAATACATGTAATGTGTCGATAAGTATTGCATAACGAAGACAGCATCAAAAGTAGCGGGAAAATAAAGAGAAGAAATGAGAGAGACGGAGAGAGAGAGAAAGAGAGAGAGAGCACATGCCTATGATTATCCATAACATTGAAAAATTATTTTAATATTACACATTTTTATCAAAAAAAAGTGACGGCAATGACCCCCACCCTATAAAAAAGACGCAGAAATTATATTAATACAGATTTCAGCTTTACTGTTCATACAAGAGGAACTGATGTAATCATCCCTCGTCCACAATCTGTAAAACAAATCATATCTGCATGACTCAGTTTCAATTGAAGGGCGTTGACCGCTGGTCGCCTATGCCGTGCTTGCAAAGGGTTTAAGGGGTGGACAGGAAGATTTTAAAGAACACATGAAAAGTGAATAATGTTTGAAAATTGTTTGTGTTATGGATATACATGTATTGAAATTATTTTGTAATTCAACCATTCGCTAATTAAAGAGGTAGGGTATACCCAGTTCGTGTTCTAAATGTTAAAATCTGTGAATATGCCTAATATGCATATGGGTTGGCACCTTCTCCCCCCTCCCTTTCAATCAAAAGTTATTGATTTGGATCTTTCGCGCATACGATTCAGATTTTACAATACATTTCTGCAGTCTGTTTTCTTTCATGTTTTGTTTGGATTGATCTCTGCCATTTCAATGGGGGGTAAAGGGGGATTTTGAATTTTAAATTTTGATTTTGAATAAATGAATAATATGCAATGGAGATCGTTATTGATTAATATTGACCATCTTTTTGTAACGATTAAAAAAAAATCACTGACTTTCGCTTTCGCTCGCCAGTTTTTAACCACTTAAATGTATATGAACATTTCATAACAATACGGCCTACCGATGTAGCCTTTCTCCCTAACGAGTAATAGAGGGTAGATAAAAAAAATTCTGATATTTTTACCCCAGACGCAGCAAAAAAAATATCTCGCTCGTATTCACTTAATTTAGCATAAATTCAATTCATTAGAGGGAGAAATGAGAAACATGTACGTCCCTTCCCCCTTTCTGAAATCCTGGATCCGCCAATGATCCATTTCTAAAAGTGTGAGTACAGGGTTGTGCTCTACATTTTCTTTTTCTCAATATTTGATAAATTTATACATCGCTATATACATTTTTATGAGTTTTAATTGTATAAACTTATTCTCAAAATATGTCACCTAAAGTCCGCTCGGCACTTGAAAGCGTGGATCAAGAGCTAGGGGGATGGGTTAGGGAGGGGGATAAGTCCGAACCCCCCCCCCTTTGAATTTACAAAATAGTAAGATATGTTTTTCCAGCTTATATACAAAATCATAAGTGATGATGAATCGGCAGAGCCTTCAAAGTCTATGGTTTGACCATCCAATGTAATTTTATCGATTATTAAATTTGTCCATTTACTCTCAGTCAAGACAATGACAAATATGGATAATGACCATATCCCTGTATACAGTACAAAATCGATAATTCAGAAAATCAGAAACCGAAGGCATACAAAATCAGGATAAAACAGGAACCAAAGCAAACAAAAACAAAAACCTCTACCATATGAAAAGAAGCGAACTCCCGATATGAGAGTGAGACCAGGTGCCCAGGAAGAGTAAGCATCTCCTGCTTGCATGCAACACCCGTCGCTTCAATTCGGTAGAACTGTCACATCCGGTTACTTCCATTTTGGAAGATATAGAGTACAATCTTTGGTTGGATGGTTCAAATGGTCTATGACAGAATATCATCCACCATTCTGGATAGTGGGACATCAAAGTGTATGACGAGTTCCCCATATCGACCGTAGAACTTCCTCAGTGAGTCGGTCACAAACATATCCCTTACTGAGAAGCTAATCTGAAAGACGCCTAGCTCTCAGAACAAAATCCGTATATTTGGTACTTGCTCTGGCATAGCGTATCAACTGAGATATGAAAACGCCATAAGCAGGCGATGAAGGGATGTTGCTACTCAGAAAAGGAAAGTTCGTAATGCTGAAATTGAAGTCGTCACGTTTGTCATAGAGTGAGGTGTTCATGTGACCATCAGTGGTCAGACAACATTATGTCCAAATAGGATGCTGAATTATTTGTCTCTGTAGTTTCTTTGACTTCAAGCTCCGAAGGATAGATACTGCTCAGGTAATCGGCGAATTTTGGATTATTGATGGACAACACATCGTCTATGTATCTGTAAGTGAAGTTGAAGTCAGAAGCTAAGTATCTTTTCCCTTCAGAGACCAAAGATTGAATGAATTCAGCTTCGTACGAGTAAAGAAAAATGTCGGCAAGGAGTGGGGCACAATTGGTCCCCATTGGAATTCCGACAATTTGCTGGAAGACCTTTCCTCCAAACACCACAAAAATGTTGTCGATCAGAAAGTTTAACATCTGAATAATGTCTGTTTCAGTGTACTTATTTTCAGAATCTGACTTTTCTTTTACAAAGTAGGTTTTGTCATAGTTAACAACAATAAATTTGTATTTGCGATTACCGTTCTTACTTGTAAACGCATTACTTATAATTTTTGCGAGTCTTTCTTTCAATTTAGAATGTGGAATTGTAGTGTAAAGTGTCGAAAAATCAAAGGCTTTGATCGAATGGACTCTACTAAAATGAGTGGATTTCAGATGTTCTAAAAGTTCCTTCGAATTCTTTAAAATCCACATCTGGTTGATACCACTGCGAGAATATACTGTCGAACAATATTTTTGTAGCCCAGATTTGATTTCAGATAAAACTTTGGTGAGTAAGATCGATACAGATTTGGTAGAACATTTTGAGGAACCGGCGATGAAACGTTGTTTGTACGGATTCTTATGCATTTTAGGTATGCAGTATAAGTATGGTAAATCTAAATCTAAATTGGTAGTGTCGAAGCCAAAGGAAGCAAGAGCTGATTTGTGGTTATCTATTATTTCAGAGGCAGAAAGGTTTGTTGGGGTGTAAGTGGGATTTCCAGGTGTCGAATTTAAACCCAACTCTTTAACTAGACTGTCGAAATAGTACTTTTTGTAAGTAAATGTGTAATTATTTGAGGCTTTGTCCGCTGGTGTGATGACATAATGTTCTTGGAGGTAGGTAAGTTCTGTGATAACATCAGGGTCTTTAAATATAGACACGAATCTGGTGTTCACAGTTGATTTTAATCGATTAATTCTAGATAAAAGTAACCCTCTGATTGATTTTATCCATTCGGAAAGGGTGTCGAGATGTACGTCCTCTTTCTTTGCCCAACGTCTTGCATATTCCTCACAAGAGTCCATGATAATTTTGACATTTTGGTTCCATGTAAAGGACATACTTTCTCTGTATTTGGGACCCTTTTTTAACAATTCTCTCAACTTTTCGTTCTTGACTATACTAAGGTCACCAGTAATAACGTGTCCACAAGGAGAGTAGTTGAAATCCGATGAAGAACATTCGCAGGGAAGTGGATGTAGTGAGGGATTACTTAAATCAATACACTGCAGGAATCGTTTGTAATTGTAAATTTTAGATGCAACTGTTGGCGTGTAGCTATAGGAAATACAAGGAGTTTCTTTTCTTTTGAAATATGGTGGGATTTTTTCTGTGAATACGTGCGATTCGTTTTTCGGATTTTGAAATATCGACAACTGTAACTGTTCTTTCGTCGTGATATGCTTACAAATTTTCTTATGCGTTACGAGTCAGTAACACTTCCGTTATCATAGACATACCAGGTAAGGATTTTTGTGTTGAAACATTTCCTGCGAATGCGATATTAATTTTTTTCCTGAGTTATACCACTTTTCGTTGAAAGTAAGCCTAGAAAAAGATGTTTGGTTGATGGAAGCTCATTTTACGCACCACTCACAACAGTTATGCGCTCGCATCCCTTTTATGGCAAATTCGTTAAGTTGTATTCGCTTATTATCGCTTTTCTAACAAATGCATTCCGTTTAATTCATGTTTTTCTTATCAAACTTGGTACAAACAATTCTTTAAAAGTGGTTTGATTGTAATTTTCCGATTTAAATACGCGAAATTCATGAAAAGTGTTCAAAATTCAAATTTCGTCACGGTCTGTTTCCGTTGAAAGAAATTTCGTTTTTCTTGATTTTAAGGTAAAGAATGAAATGTTGTATATCAAATCCAATTATCGTTAAAATAATTTGAATTGCACATTAAGGAAAATCCATACCCTTAGAATGGTAAGTTAGAAATCTTGACAAGTATATATAGTCATTATTTCAGAATTTCATTCGTGTTGATGTATAAGTATTACTTACAATGTAACATGTTTATCCACGAGTATACTATGCACCGTTTGTCTTATAAGAGTAATGTATACAAACATGTCTGTATGGTGCACATAATGCGCGATGAGGAGGTACGTGCATAAATAATGCATTATAACTCTTTTTTTTTACTTCCGCATACAGTTTTCAGGTATAATTCCGAACAAAAGCAGTATACAGCCAATGTGCCTCACATGAAATTCATATGAAATGAACATCATGTAAATTTCACATGAAACTTCATGTAAAATTCATATTAATTTCACATAAGATTTATGTGAAACATATTTCACATGAATTTCACATAAATTTCCTTCACATGAATTTCACATGAATTTTTCTAAATGACCTTCACAGGAAACTGAATTAACATAACATCCATGTAACATGAAATTCATGTGAAAAATTTCATGTAAATTTCATGTTCGTGCTCATTTCACATAAATTTCATGTGAATCAAAGGAGGGGATCTCCAACAACACCAGGTTGCAGCACCCACAGAGAAACCCCAAAACGATCAATGCAAAAACACAAAGCAGACAAACACGGAAAGAGACGCATAAGGGACAAGGAACGTCAACGCACAACACAGAAACATCAAACACAAAGTACTACACATAAACCATCGAGACCAATGGGCAACCGGTGCCGACTTAGGACGGCCATCTGCCACGGAAATAGCAGAAGGTGTGGTTATCCTGGATTACGTGCGCACAACCCTCCCACTTTTTCGATTACCCAGAGGTCTCGAAGAACGTACAATTGTGGTGTAAAACAACCTCCTCACTGTCAGATGACCACACACAAACAAGACTGCAAAAAGCAGGGCCCAAGCAACACAGATGAATATGTAAATGGATATAAGAAGAGGGCGTACGTAATACAATCCGTGCTCTGCCGCCACGAGCTCATGTATGTTATTACCCGAGGAGTCCGACTGACATTCAGAGAGGAAAGGTGGTCGGGGCCCTGGCTTCTCTAAAGAGGTTTGGACAGGGCCCGTCATGGAGTCCCGTCGTCACAGTCAGTCAGAGTGCAAGTTTTAAGAATGCGCTTGTACAAGACTGTAGATTGGTCAAGTACCAAGACTCGTGTCCATCTGGTGACATTAGGATCATATCCACGGTATAAAAGGCGTTTGATGATTCTGACGTATTTTCGATAGTGATGTTGTCTATCTTTGATCCTTTTGGTTATTAATGTCACCATAAAATGCAGGTTGTGAAATAACCAAAGTAATATACTCTGTTGCCTGTATAGGTCCGAATTTCAGAAGAAGTTGACAATAATTTCAAGGAAATATTTACTAGTTTGTGAAAGCGAAAACCTTGTCCTAAAAGTTTCTTGGTAATTGTAAATATCTACTATGAAAATCCCAATCATCAGTACATGCTCTATACCGGATGAGCTGTGAAACATAGATACCATAGGACGGTAATCTAGGAACATCACCGTCAAGCAAGGGGAAATTTACTATGTTAAATCCAAAATCATCTCTTTTGTCATACACACTTGTATGGATCTCTCCATTAACATTTTTTATATTTAGGTCCAAAAATGGTGCTTCTGTGTTTGAAACGTTTGCCTTGTTTAGAATCAATTCTTGTGGATAAATAACATTTTTATGCTTTTCAAAAACAGGATTGTCGATAGTAAGAACATTATCCAGGTACCTACTTTCATGTTAAGTTCATGTAAATGTTAGATGAATTTCATATGAGGCACAATTTGCTGTATGTTTATGTTAAACACGGGCAATCCATCCCATATGTCGAAAACTATAGAAATAAGTTATGATGGAAATGAACAATATTATTTTAGAAAATTAAGAAGATGGAAGAGTCATAGATTGTATATACAAATAGTGCATGTTACAGAGTTTTTCATACTAGATAATGGTTGATATAGTAAGCACGAATTGCCAGGGTCGTGGTGACTATAAGAAACGAAGAGATGTATTTCAGTATCTAAGAAAGTTTAAGTCGAAAATATATTGTCTGCAAGATACACACCTCACAAAAGATAGAGAAAATCAGATAAGATATGAATGGGCTACACTTGCTATTTTAGCTCGTACAGGTCTTATACTAGAGGGGTCTGTATTCCATTTAATAATAATTTTGATTTTAAAGTTGAAAATACATACCATGATGAAAACGGAAATTACTTAATAATTGAAACTTTAATAGATAACATAAGTATTGTCATTTTAAATATATATGGTCCAAATCATGATAACCCGGATTTCTACAAAAATCTTTTTGAAAAATTAAATGATCTGAACAAAGACCGATTTATAATCTGCGATGACTTTAATCTTGCATTAAATCATTATCTAGATTACTTTAAGGCATGTCATTTCTGAAAAAAAGGAATTTCAACAATTTTATGATAACCATATTAAAATATAGTATTCATGTCACTTAATCATTTCATGAAGGAAAATTAACAAGTCCGTGATGAAAATCAAGATTAATGCTTATTTGTAAACTGGGTAAAAAATGCCGGAAATTTGTTGCTAGAAATTGCACATTTTTAAAGAAAATACAAAAAGTGTTGAAATGCACTCATTTGCTTTTTATTTTACTTTTCTTTGTTATTATACAATAAAACAGGCTAGAAACTTTGTATAAAAGTAGAATTTGATAAAGTGCTACCTTAGGTACCAACCTCACCGATAATTAAAAATTTTCTAGATTTTAAACAAAAATAACGAAAATCATCCAAGTTAAGGTCAAAATTTTAGAGATACCGAATTTCAACGATTTTTCCAAACACACAGTAACACTTGTTCCAAGGGAAGACTTTTCAAAATATTGAAGAAAAAGTATATGTCCGTGTTCATATAAGAGGGAACAAACGCTCACAAATAGTGTCATTTTGTGGTTTTCTTGAAAAAGTGTCAGAGCTTAAAATTTGCCTTATTTTGGGTGGAATTTTAAAAACACTTTATAATTTTTCGGTGTTCATAAGTCGTTCCTTATGAAAAAGATTAAATCAATAATATTCAATACGTAAAACAAAATTCATGAGTAATTACTAACGTAAAAGAAATCCGAACAGTCAAAAAAGTACCTCCACGTCAATTTTTACAGAAGGTTCCGCGAAGCATTTACTTACGCATACTTCATTCACTTAAGATCAAATTTGCAAACCTGCCCGCTTTAATGTGTCTAATGAATTAAAGTCTTAAAAGAGATGTCTCGTTTAAGAACGTTCTTAACGAAGTCAAACGCAAACGAACTTAAGGGTACGTAAAGGCAGATAAAACAGGGAGCACTTATTAAATAGACATGATATACCTAGACTGATGAAATGGTCGTCCATTAAGCACATTAAATGAAATTAACCGCCCAAAACCCTATAGAGTCTCAATTTTATCGAATGGCATAAAAATATATAAAACGAAGCAAATCATAGTATTTCTGTGATGTCATAGAGATATCTGACGTGCAGTATTCTTATTTCTAACTCGTTCCCTAGAACAAATTTTCCTACATTTTTACTTCATACTAGGAAAAAATTCACACTCAATAAGCGATTGATACTTGAATTTCTAGGGAACAAATGAAATTGTTTGCGCTACTCCCTTTTTCGTAATTTGCCTCGTCAAGTTTTGTCGTGTGAGTGAGTAACTAGTATGTCGTATGAATAAGTTAACCTTCCGCATTATTGCTTTGCACATCATCGTATCGTAGCCATCGTTTCGTCGCCAATTATTATATCGTGTCGTCGCTTTCGAATAATCGCGGCATCGTCATCATATACTCGTAATTTAACTGTCGTCATCATATAGTATTGATATCTTCGCGTCATCACCAATCATGATGTTGCTTTATTGCCATGGAAATATCCCGTGATCGCAATCTTAGCATCGTATTATCACTACCTATCATTTACTCATCGCCATCACCATAGTATAATAGCAATCGTAACATCATCATCATTACATCGCAATCATTAAATTGTACAAAGTCAATCGAATTATTTTTGTCGCATCATCGCTTCGTATTATCGATATCTTATCCTCGCAATCACAAAATCGTACTTCTGTCTTGATCGCTATTGTATCGTCGCATTATCGCCATCGTTATGTTGCTCTATCTTCATCGATATATCACAGTCGCAATTGTAATATAGCATCATCGTCATTGTTTTATTGCAATCGCAACATCGCCATAATCACATCGTACCATCGTGAATCGAATTATTGTTATTGCATCATCGCATCGTGTTGTCTTGTCATCGATATCTTATCCTCGCAATCACAAAATCGTACTTCTGTCTTGATCGCTATTGTATCGTCGCATTTTCGCCATCGTAATATTGTTCTATGGCCATCGAAAGCGCAATTATTTAATCACATCATCGTCATTGTTCTCTTGCCCTTGCATCTTCGCCATAGTATTACCATCATCGTCGCATCGTCATCCTTATATCATATCAACACAATTACAATATCGCCATCGTTTCATATCGTAGTATTGTCAATTAATCAAATTATCGAAAGTTAACCATCGTATAATCGCCATCGTTACATCGCAGAGGGGCTAGTAGACATACGCTTTAAATACTGCGATATGATGACGATACCATGATATTACGGTCACGGTATACGTCAGAATGACGCGATGATACTATTTCACGATAAGAAAAACACAACGATATTCCGATTACCATGACTTGCGTTCTTCGAGACCTCTGGGAAATCGGAATAGTGGGAGGGTTGTGCGCACGTAATCCAGGATAACCACACCGTCTGCTATTTACGTGGCAGATGGCCGTCCTAAGTCGGCACCGGTTGCCCATTGGTCTCGTTGGTTTATGTGTAGTCTTTTATGTTTCATGTTTCTATGTTGTGAGTTGGTGTTCCTTGTCCCTTTTGCGTCTCTTTCTGTGGGTATCTGTTTTGTGTTTTTTGCATGGGTGATTTGGGAGTTTGCTGTGGGTGCTGCAACCTAGTGTTGTTGGAGATCCCCTCCTTTTGCTCGAACACAATGATACGATGCTCATATTACGATTGCGATGAAGCGATGACGAAAGTACAATTTTGAGATGGCGATTGGTATGACTGTCCAACCAAAATACTATAGGAAATTTTGTACTATTTCATTCTTCAAATTCTTTGATTAATTTTGTTACAAACAACAAGAAATGAAACAAATCATCTAACTTGATCCCAATATAGCCTGAGGAAACGAAAGAGTAGTACAAAACAAGTTTGTCGTTCAAACTACAAAAGAATATTTGGCCCCTAGATGATGACTCGAGGGAATGAGTTAAAAAGTGAACTGCACCTCGCCTCTATGTCAATTTAATGTTATCGGTCTAATGGCAAGTGCGACAATAAGTATTTAGAGTATATTTGACCTTGTCTTGTACAGATAATTTTAACTGAACAATAATAATCACTATGGTTTTGACCTATGATTTCATTTGGTGTTATGTCGCCTTTGAATTAAGTTTATTAGGGTCTGGGAGGTAAACTCTATTCAATTTATTTAAATAAATGATAATTCTATCAATCTTGGTATATGATGTTCATATAATAACTGCTCCCTGTTTTATCTGCCTTTACGTACTCTGAAGTTCGTTGGCGTTCCGCTTCGTTAAGTTCGTTCTGAAACGAAACATCTCTAAAAGGAGTAGGAAATGAAACATCGGCCGTAATAAATTGAAATATCTATAACATTCAAGCTAAATGAGTGCTAAAACAGGAGATGCGTAATGTACATGTTGTCCAAAATCTTGACCAATGACGCAACTTAACTACAGCCTTGTAAATACTTTAAAGAAGAGGCTTTCCTTATTGACCCATACAGAGAATTACATGAAAATGAAGAGATATACCAGGTGATAACGGAGCCCATTAAAACAAGCTCGTTTAGATTTTTTTTGATGACAGAAAATTTGTTATCGAATCTGAGATTATGCAGTATTGAATCGGGATATTGAACTGACAATTCAAAAATAAGATTACAACTTACATTAAATGAATTTACACGCGGAAAGGGATTATGGAAATTCAATAGCTCACTTCTTTATGATATAGACTAAGTGGATAAAATTAATGATATAATAAAGAAAACTACGGAACAATACGCTCTTCCTATTTACAACTTTGTCAATTTAAATAATATCAATCTAGAGGAGATAAAGTTTACCATTGATGATGAACTTTTTTTAACTCTCTTGATAGAAATTCGAGGTAAAACAATCTCTCATTCTAGCTATACAAATATGCTTTCGGACGAGAAAGAAGAAAGCTTGATTTCAGAGACAGACAATTTAGAAAATAACAAGTAATAGTACTTTACATTTTTTTTTTCTTTTTTTTTAACAAGTAATAGTACTTTACAGTTAGAATCAAAGAAAAATGAACTGCAAGGATTACGAGAGAAAAAATTGAAAGGAGGCATAATACGATCAAAAGCAAATTGGATTAACGACGGAGAAAAAAAGCAAATACTTGTGCAACTTAAAAAGCAGAAATTTCACGAATAAAATAATTCTGCAAATAGAGAAATAAGACGGAACTAGAATTAATTCAAGGTGAGATTCTCAAGGAAACTAGAAACTTCTATGCTAATCTATATTCTAAACGAAATGACATACATGATTTAGACTCAAACGACACTTTTAAAGAATACAATGTACCAAAATTAAGCAACTCTGAATCATGTTTATTAGGGGAGAAAATAACTTTTGCAGAGGCAGGCACTGTTGTAAAGTCATTAAAGAATGAAAAAAATTCTGGTTCAGACGGTTTTACGAATGAATTCTACAATGTTATTTTGGAAATCGTTAGGTCCTTTCTGAGTCCGATCTATGAATTATGCATTTGAAAAAGGTGAATTATCTGTAACTTTAAAAAAAGAAGATGTAATCACATGTTTGCCAAAAGATTATAACCCAAACACTTCTTAAAAAAATGGCGCCCAACTACTCTTCTGAACACAAATTATAAGATCCTTTCAGGTGTTTTAGCAAACAGACTAAAACCAAAACTAGATAAGTTGATATCAAAAAATCAGACAGAGTTTATACAAGAAAGATACATAGATCAAATCAAATCAAAAATCAAATCATTTATTGCAGTCAACTTTTACAGTCATTATGCAAGAAAGATAAATAGTGAATTAAACATAGACATAATAATAAGTAAAGTAACAATATTATGAATATATGCATGTGAGCCTTGATAATATTAATATTAAGAATAGTGGATTACTACTATCTACTCAAGAGGATAGATGATAATACAAGGTTAATTTATGATATCTTAAGGAGGGTTTGAACACCAAGATGGCGGCGGCATTATTTGTTAATGATGTTCGAGTGACGAAAATGTGACGTCACACTGCGCATGCGCATGAAAATTGGTTGGCAAAAAGTGGTTCTCTTATATATATATATGTGTATATCAATGTCCACTGCTATCCACGTTAATAATGTTTATCGGTACAGTTTATCGACAGATATAATTAAGTTAAGATTACTTCAAAGTTGTTTTAATATTAATCGATCGTTTTATATGTTCATAAGTCCTTGCTTGTGATATTTTTTTAATTTAATTTTTCTCTGTTAATCACCGGTATGTATAAATAGCATTTAGTCTCTCTGTGGGTTGAATGTGAACATCTTATATCATTCATCAATTTATGAAGTCCAACCGATATAGTATATCTCGTATACACAAGACAATGATCTGACACCTGCCATTTACCTTGATTTTTGTCGGCTGTCCAGGTAGATTTTTCACCCAGGCGCCGCGGCGGAACAAATGATCCGCAAAGGAGAGAAAGCCACTGCACGTGATCTATCTATTTCGTATTTCAGTTTTTGTTATTTTGACACCTTCACGGATGAAACATCTCAACCATTTTTTTTTGGTAAATACTTACATTAAATTTGTCTTTTGGTTGAAAGAAGCAAAAAGGAAATACAACCCATTTATATATCGATCATAATCATATAAGTTGGAACAGTGGATCATCATTCAATATTTCTCATAAATATCTCAAGATTTATTTATTTATTTATTTATTTATTTATATATTTCAAAGGGATAATTGTTTAAATAATTCCGAAAATTAGATAGATGGAAGTCCGAACATCTATTCTTGAAATTCTTTTCAAATATTGGATATTTTAACAGTCGAGGTGCAAAAGACGGAAATAGAATGCTAGGATTTGATATGGTTCGAGATCTCTCTCTTAAATTCTCATTTATTTTTATTGAGTATTTTAATCTTATCTTTCATTTTAAATTCATGAATGTCTCTTTTATCACAACGATTTTCAAATTCAATCTTAAAGCTGAACTAAGTCTTTAAAAACCCCCATGACGTAGTAAAATTTTTTAGGGAACGGAAATTGTTAGAAGTGAAACTAACAATCTCCGTCCCCTAGCTAAAAATACACTTGGTCATGTGTTGATTTGAACTTTCTCCCTGATGTCGTTTTGCATACTAATGTATCGTGACCCAAAATCCACTACCTCGAGTACTCGAGCGGTATATAAAGAAGCCTGGACGCGTGGACATTGTCATTTGTATGAGATGTCGTCTACCTGTAAAGATGAGTTCATAAATTAGTAAATTGCATAGAAAATCATACATTAAAATATATAATTTTCAAATAAGAATAAAATTATTTTCTCATATCATATAGTTATAATTAATGAGATCTGCCCCGGGTACGTGATAGAGGGAGGGGGACTCGGGGGTCGGGAGTTGGGGGGGGGGGGGGCTCCGGTACATCTTTCACATATACAGCACCTCCAAAAGAAATTATGGCGTATGCATAATGATACACAAGTACTGTTTAAAAATCAAAATTAAGGTACAGATTGGAAAAGTTGGGGGGGGGGGGGGGGGGGGGGGAGATTTGCTACAAGTACATCATCATGAAATGTAGTAAATGACAAATGATTATTTACAAAGATAACATGATCACAAACTTATTACAATGCATATGCATGTAGGGAACTCAATGTTTCAAAATTTGGACAGATTAGAGGGTTTGGGGTTCGGGGGGGGGGGGGTGATCGAATGGTAGCCCAAAATCAAAGCGTTGAAATAAAATATATGAAGCGAAATATTATTTGCTTGTAATTTACATAATAGATCCGGACGAAAAAAAGATCTGGGAAAAAGAAGCGTTGTGAGGTTTCGAATTCGCGGGGGGGGGGAGGTGCTCGTTACAGGGAGGAAGTAATGCATACTCCAAATGTAATTCAAAATTACACTCTTTTACATACTGAAATGCTTCTTAGCTAATGTCTGCCTATAAAATATTCATTTTCAGTATAGCTGTATCTTACACAATTACATCAATACACTTAGTGACCCACATTATATATTTACATTGTACCTGTTTACTAAACGTCTAAAATACAAAAATTTCCTAATTTCAAAATTTATTTTTAACAAGTCCATTGTCTCAATCTTCTAAAATTATATCAGAATAAAAAACTGCACATTGCATGGTTTTACTTACATGTTGATAAAGCAAATACAATCCTATATTACAAATGATCGGTACACATGTTACCATTTTACACGCATGTGAAAAAACCGCGTGTTCGATTAGAGCTTTAGTAATATATGTCTTGTAAATAGTAAGTAAGATCACAGTTTCGTTATCCTAATGTTCTATGTTTGGAACAAAATAAGGAGTGCTACATCTAAATCAAAATGGCTCATATTTTGATGAATTAAAGTGATCTATACATTTTCCAGGGGGGGGGTCCAAGTCGTCACTGTCAGTGTAGGGGTGGGGTGTCCCCATATGGGCATATATATGGTTATTAGTAAAATTCAACTTGAAAATGAAAAAAACCAAGCAATTTTGGACAAATCACAAGAATGAGGGGGAGGACCCCCATAGTTTGTGGGATTTGAAAGTATTTTCTGAAAGTATAAAGGCCCTACTCAAGAATGAATTTGATTTAAATGTACACTTTACCAACTCAGGTATTTTGTGGAAATTTTGGGTTAAAGATAACAAATTTTATAAAAATACTGAAAATTGGAAATGCTTTATTTTATTCAATTTTTGAGTCTTTACATACTTTGGACAAGTACTCATATCAATGTTTTCAGTCATCACATTTCAATTTTGCAAATTGAATAAAATTAAGCAATTCCAACTCTGGGGTATCTTGATGAAATCGGATCTATATTGGGATACCATATTTCCAAAAAAATACAAAATTTCCAAAGATAAGTGCAAGTATCAAACTTTAACTTTCAAATTACGTTAGTCTTCTATATTTTACAAATATCTAAAGCTTCAGAATCTGATGTGAATTTGTCCAAAAGACGGTGAAATTATTGAGTTTTTCCTTTTGCAGCGATATTTGAAAAAAATGAATAGTTTTTATCTCCAATTTTTTTCCTCGTAACAACGCGATTTTTTTTTTCATAACTTCGAAATTTGTTTCTCGTATCTACGATTTTTTTTTTCTCGTAACTACCACAATTTTTCTCGCAACTACGAGTTATGACATGGTACGAAATGGCTTCTGTAGGAAATACACGCTCATGGACTAGAATATTTTATACATATTGGGAGTATTTTATTTTTACTTAGAACCAACAACCTTTTTTAATCGCAAAGCGATACAAATCCCCTACCGGTATAAATCTGAGACCAATACTGAACTCAATGCATGTGCAGACAAATACCAGTTCGGTATCTGTAATAGTATCAATAAAGAAAAGACAAGAAATCTGAAACTGTAATGAAAATAACAAAGTCAAAGGGTAATAACTCTATTAAAACTAGGTCAGCTTCAGCAAATATTGAGCATGATCTATCACAAACCAAAACACAGTTCAACATTTGCGATACATGCAACAGTAAAAAAAAGGTCTGAATTCTCAAATCTAGGAAAAACTTGAATTTTACTAAGTCCAAGAACAAGAACTCTTGTACAAATAAGTCAATTGAAACTAATTTGAACTTCTCTGAATTACACCGACATATATATTCACATACTAGTACCAAAAAGTAGTACAATAGCTTCAATAATGAAGAAAAAAGTCCAGAAAAGCTAAAATATTATGAATTTAATAAGTACTCTTCGAATGTTAAAAGGAATCAAGACTAAAACATTATCTTTATAAATCTAAGATATACTCACATATCAAAACTTATTTCAATATATACAATAAAAGTTTCATAAAATTCGAAAAACTAAGGCACGGTCCATTTGATATTCGGGGGGGGGGGGGGGGGCTTTGGTTTTTTTTTTTTTCGAAAAAAATAATTTTGCTCTGAATTTTGATGGAAAAAATTAATTTGCTTATGGTGTGTCAGAAAAAAATAATTTTGTTTTCACAAGTAGTCTAAATTTGAAGAATTACCTTAAAATTTCGCTAAAAATTCCTGAATATTTTCCGGCTCGCTTCGTTCGCCACAGTTTTCAATTTATATAAAAAAAATTTGGCTCGCTTCGCTCGCTGTAGTTTTCTATCAATACATTAATTTCTAATGGCAAAGATTATATTTGAAAATATCAAAAAAATGCATGTTAATGGGGAAAAAGGGCTTCCTTAGAGGCTTATAAATATACCGTGAATATAATGCATTACTATTACATGTAATAGATGCATGTTTCACTATAGAGTCTAACTTCATATACAAGCTTCGAAGGAGAACTTCAGTTTTCCCCTAATTTACAATTCTAAATTCGAAAATTTGTCTAGAAAATCCTCCCCTCAGACCCTCTTACAAGATATAAATTTTGTTTACTGAGGATTATATCGTAAACACTTCTATCTCTCTGTTTAGAAGTGAATTAAATTTTTCATAAAAATAAAGTAATATTTTAGAGTTTTGAATAAAAATCAAGAATTTCTATTAAAAAACAAACATTCTTTATATATCGCACATCACTTATTATAAAAAAATTCCTTGATCCAACTTTGCAAGAAAAAAATAATTTTGCTCCGGTATGGGGCGAAAAAAATAATCATGCTACGGCAAAAAAAACCCCATGCCCCCCCCCCATAATATTAAATGGACCATGCCTACAGACAGACATGCCTCGCTGAGAACGAGACGTTCAGTAGTTTTGGGAAAATCATGCATTCGAAAATCATTGATAAAAGGGAAAAAAGGAATAGCTATTCAAGAATGAAACCATGTGAATGCATGTATAAAAGCTTTGAAGAGTTTCAGATGAAATTAATTTTAAGTTCCAATTCCTATACTTTTAATGTGGATTTAAGAAAAAATCACAGAAATTCAAAGTAAGTTTACTCTTTCTTCCAACATTTCAGCTCCAGAGTAGTGCATATGATGATCGTTCATGGATGATTTAGACCAAACAAAACCCATCCAACTCGCCACTTTTAATTGGCCGGATTGCAAAGCAATTCCGGTCTATAGATTGACGATGTCCGTCTGTCTGTCTGTCTGTCCGTATGTCGTCAACATTTTGGTGAAAGTTTCTGGTTGCATCAAAATCTGAGGAACAATACGCAGTAGAAACTTTATATCATACATGAAGGTTGCCCATGACAGGACCTTTCAATTCATGCCTTAACATTTGACCTAGTGACCTTGACCTGGAGCTTTGACCAAGTCATGGTTATGGTATCGGGAAAGTGTGTAGACTGTAAGGCCACTATGTTCCCCATTCCCTCAACATAAATTTTGGACCCGGCCCTGAAAAGAAAGGGCTATACAGAATTTGATGGGGGGGGGGGGGTAAGTTATTGAGATGGGGATATTGGGAGGAAACGGATCCAAGACATGGCCCAGGTAGAGTTGTTCGACGAAAAATAGTTTCAACACAAAGGAAACCTATAAACTATTGATAAATAGGATTGTCAAGAATTCTATAAATTGTTTCTTTCCCATTTCCGATGCGAATTCCATCTGTTGCATCCCAAGGTCTCCACGTTCACGCCCCCCCCCCCTTTAACACATCAATGGAAATAATCATACAAACGATCATAAATATAAATTCCAATGGATAATGAAGCTTATTCAAATGTTCGGTAACTAGTAAACATGTATATTTTAATTGATATGAATTTATAAAAGCCCATTTTCATTATGCGAATAGTCTAATCGAACACGCGATTTTCACATGTGTCTACACAATGAGGTCATGTATGTTGTAGAAAATTGTGTACCGACCATTGGCCTGTATTGGATTGTATTTTCTAAAATATCATGTAAGTAAAACAGTATAATTATCATGCAGTTTTGTATTCTCGAAATTTAGCTGATTTTAAAATTACATTTTCTAAAAGAGAAATTTTGAAATGAGGAAAATGCAGAGAAACAGCTATGTACTTGCCTTTCACAGTATACAGGTATATGTAACAAAATCGTATGTAATAAAAATAGAATATTATAGAAGAATTTAACTATCGTATTTAGTATGTTAATGTATGTACTTTTATTGTGCTTTTTTGCATGGCAATGTTTCGATATAACATCCCCCTCCCCCCCCACACACACACCGGCACCCCCCTCCCATCTACTCTTCCGTCTAATAAATTGCATGCCATTCTTTGATGTAAGCTTTTAGCAGTAAACACTGATCAATATACTATTTCACTTCAGATAATATAAATTTTCAATAACTTAAACCCCCCCCTTTCCGGCCCAATATGTCTTGGTTGATCATAAACATTGGGCTCTCTCTTCATCTACATGTACATTTTGTATATTTGATCTCCTTTGCTTGTGAAAAATCATTTCAATTTACTTTCATGTCTGTTGGTTTGAATGATATACTTGAATCCAACAACATAACACCCCAACACTATTTCACATATGTACCAAATTTTGATCAATGTAAAACGTAGCATATAATTTTTTGACATTGTAAATACATGTAACTATGAATATTTTGAATTCATCTTTTTGGTTCGCAATATTTAATATAAAACATATGAAAGAACCTACCCACCCGGTCCCGTCCCCATCCCGTTCTAAAACCACCCCCTTCCACCCATCCCACAAGTTCACACGATTACGTACCCGTCTTTTAATTATTTCAGTAAAATTGAAGATTTCATGATTACTTTATCCATTTTCTATTTCAATGTATGGTTTTCTATGATATTTTCTAATTTCTGAATTCATCTTTACAGGTAGACGACATCTCATACAAATGACAATGTCCATATATACCGCTCGAGTACTCGAGGTAGTGGATTTTGGGTCACGATACATTAGTATGCAAAACGTCATCAGGTGGAAAGTTCAAATCAACACATGACCAAGTGTATTTTTAGCTAGGGGACGGAGATTGTTAGTTTCACTTCTAACAATTTCCGTTCCCTAAAAAAATTTACTACGTCATGGGGGTTTTTAAAGACTTAGTTCAGCTTTAAGGGGTGCGGTTGCCATAACTTACATGGAAGTTGAGAAACAAATGCTTCTTTAGGCATTCTAAAATTCTAATCTTGAGCGCCCCCCCCCCCTTGCTCTTGCAAGTAAAAAGTTAGATAAGGCATGTCAATTAAAAAAAAATCCATATCCAAAGTAAGAAAATTACTGAACGAATAATGAAAGAGAAAAAGATAATTTGTGCGTGTTTTCATTGTTATAACTATGACCGGCTTTATCTATAAATTGGAGACAGTCGTGAGAAAAAAACAAAACAAATAAAAACAATTAAACAAAAACAAACAAAAAAAGCTAAGAAAATTAGTACTCTTTATTTCATTAAACGTTGTCTGTGAGTTAAATTAATTTTTTATTTCCATTTTGCGTTTTCAAACAGCTCGACATTAATTTTGGTCAAACTATTACCCTCTTTCCATCCCGTTCAAATGCTCCGCCTTAATTAAATCACAATTACAGGTAATATGCTTGTTTGAGGGATAGGTGTGTACTTGTCAAAACAACTGGTAATTAGTCGGGTATGTTACACCTAATACAGGAGCATAAAAATGGGACACTATGAATTACACCGGCTTCTTTGAAAAGCAAAATTTGAGGAAAAAATATCGGCAGTTTATTGATTCTTGCCCCCCCCCCCCCCAATCGAACGGCAGTCTGATATGCTAATAACCTCAGCGGGATTTCTTTATTATTGTGATTAGAATGGTCAGTGTCACAGCAGGACTTATCAATGAAATAATAATAGGAAAGTAGCGCATATTAGAGCATCAATTGTCGATTTATCCCCGGGTATCACGTATATTTCCCTTCACTACCAACCGTTTTTGCCAACCAGCCTCGTTTTCGCGAGACCCGTGACGTCACGGCGAACATCCCTGTTTTCTCGCTTCCTAGGAAAAGTAAGTCTTAACTCCCTTAAAACATTTGATGCTCTGATTAATATACGCATTTGAGTATCCTGATGAAGTTTGAATAATTTCCGGCGTCATTTGAAGAAATCATGACGATTTTCGAAATTAAGGACGTTGGGAGTTTTATAAAAGACAGGCAGCTCCGTGGTCTTCTCAAAAAAGGACCTAAATATAGAATCCCATCCAAGATCTACTAATACTTATATCGAAAGCAACGAAAGTGTTCCCAATTTTTGAGCAAACATTAAAGTGAAATGTCTTCTTTTAACCCTATTCTTCCCTATTTCTAAATTGGATCTCCCTACAATATACTGTATACCAAAACTTCACAAGTCTCCTTACAAGTTTCGAAACATTGCTAATTCTAGCAACTGCTCAACAACAATTTTGTCAAGAAATCTGACGTCAGCACTCACGGCTATAAAGGAACACATGGCAAAATACTGTGAAACTGTCATGAACAGGAATGGCGTAACCTTCTTTTGGTCTATCAAAAATTCAGGGGATGTGATTGACAAAATGAAATCATAATATTTTGAAGCAAATACTACATCTTCATACGACTTTTCTAATATGTACACCACGCTTCCTCACGACAAAATAAATGCTCGACTGTCCAAACTCATTAAATGGTGTTTTGATCGAGAGGGGAAAACTTATATTTGAACTTTTGAATCGAAGGGTTTCTTTTCCGCCACAGATTACAAATCATACAAATCATGGCCATGTGGTGACCTGTGTATTGCCTTGTCCTTCCTTTTGGACAATATTTATGTAAGATTTGGTGAGAAACTCTACAAGCAGGTTGTATGGATTCCAATGGGTACTAATTGTGCGCCTCTTGTTGCAGATTTATTTTTATACACGTATGAAAAGGAATTGATCCAAAATTTTCAAAAGCAAAGAAAAAATGATGATGTGAAATGCTTCATTAGTACTTCTAGGTACCTGGATGATATTCTTACTATCGACAATCCTGTTTTTGAAAAGTAAAAAATGTTATTTATCCACAATAATTGATTCTAAACAAGGCAAACGTTCAAACACAGAAACACCTTTTTTGGACCTAAATATCAAAATTGTTAGTGGAGAGATACATTTGGATTTAACATAGTAAATTTCCCCTGGCTTTACGGTGATGTTCCTAGATTACCGTCCTATGGTATCTATATTTCACAGCTCATCCAGTATGCTAGAGCATGTACTGATGTTTGGGATTTTCATAGTAGAAATTAACAACTTACCAAGAAACTTTTAGGAAAAGTTTTTCGCTTTCACAGACTGGTAAAGACTCTCTGGAAATTTTACAAAAATTATTGTCAACTTCTTCTGAAATTCGGACCAATACAGGCAACAGAGTATATTACTTTGGGTATTTCACAACCTGCATCTTATGGTGACATTATAAACAAGATAAGAAGGATCAAAGATAGACAACATCACTATCGAAAATGCGTCAGAATCATCAAACGCCTTTTATACCGTGGATATGATCCTAATGTCACCTGACGGACACTAGGCTTGGTACTTGACCAATCTACAGTCTTGTTCAAGCGCATTCTTAAAACTTGTACTCTGACTGACTGTGACGACGGGACTCCATGACGGACCCTGTCCTAACCTCTTTAGAGAAGACAGGGCCCTACCACCTTTCTTCTCTGAATGTCAGTCGGACTTCTTTGGTGATAACATACATGAACTCGCGGCGGCAGAGCACGGATTGTATTACGTACGCCCTTTCTTTATATCAATTTACATATTCATCTGTGTTGCTTGGGCCTCTGCGTTTTGCGGTCTTGTTTGTGTGTGGTCATCTGACAGTGAGGAGGTTGTTTTACATCACAATTGTACGTTCTTCGAGACCTCTGGGTAATCGAAAAAGTGGGAGGGTTGTGCGCACGTAATCCAGGATAACTACACCTTCTGCTATTTCCGTGGCAGATGGCCGTCCTAAGTCGGCACCGGTTGCCCATTGGTCTCGTTGGTTTATGTGTAGTCCTTTGTGTTTGATGTTTCTGTGTTGTGCGTTGACATTCCTTGTCCCTTATGCGTCTCTTTCTGTCTGCTTTATGTTTTTGCATTGGGTGTTTTGGGGTTTTGCTGTGGGTGCTACAACCTGGTGTTGTTGGAGATCCCCTCCTTTGTTTTATCCATGGGCAAACTACGACGTCATTTCGACGTGATAGGGAAAAATGGTGTCACAAACCTTCGCATTCAAAATGCAATGAAAGCATTATTACTAAATGTATTGCATTGAAACTTGATGTCACTTTATTGAAAATGGACGATTTTGGAAGAATAAAATTGGAGAATATAAAGCTTTGTAATACTTTGATCCTAAATTCAATTTTTCCCATTTAATAATGAAATCATCTCTGGACATTCTTGATAATTTTGATAGTTTTTGACAAAGATTCATCCACAGGATTCCTATTAATTTACTAGCAACTACAGTAAATTGGCTGGAAATTGCAATTTTTTAGCGATAGTGTCATCTTTTATTCAAGTATCCTGCCTGTGTTTAAAATACAATTCATTTTATCTTTTCCACATGTAAGTGCAATATCTTTATCAACATCTTTTCAATTCGCCCAAACACTAAAAGGAAATACAGGTCGCACGGGAAAAGACGAAACAGACAAAAAAGAAAACGATCCAGAATATACCGCTCTATCAACGATTTACTTACTATACGCGCAATGGCGGAAGACATGAGCTGTTACATGCTCTGTCGTCAATACCAGTTATGCACTTGAAATCTATCTTGGATGAAGCAGAGGTTGCATTCTTAAGAAACACTGACTGATTCAGACTTAATATCATTGTCTCATTCGCACAGTATAAACTTTATCCTATTGTGAAAAACACCTCACCTAAAAGACGATTCATAAAAATCCCGTTTATAAACAAAGGTTTTGATCTTCTAAACATCTCTAATATTTTTCGGGATCATCGTGTACAAAGTACCATTCCTCAATATTTTGAAAATTTAGAGCCACCTCTTATTTGTTATAAGTACAAGAAACCTATTCGAAACTTTGTTTTTAACTATAATAAAGTTACAACGGATCCTGACATACTTGAATCGTGTCCTGCTTCTTGAGAATGTGCAACTTCTAAATATCTCTACAAACCAGCTGGCCATGTTGTTACAGGTGACTTTTCAATTATCCAAGACAGACAGCTCCGTGGTCTTCTTAAAAAAGGACCTAAGTATAGAATCCCATCCAAGATAGATTTTGTCAAATGCCGTGAGGTGCTTACGGAAGCCTTAGATAGTCATACGAAAAGATGGTGTAAATCAGAAGGAGTCGAACCGCATGCTCTGAATGACTGGAAAAACCTTATTTTAGATATAACGGATATTCGAATAGATAACTTCCATAAAAACCCTCATCTTTTTCAAAATCCACGTTCCAAATCAGAAAGATATTTCAAATCCAAACTAAGTAAATTACATGAAAAATATGTCTTTGCACCAGCTGATAAAGCAGCCAACAACACCATTATCATTTGAAAACGTTACTACATATCAACTTTGATTTCGGAACTTTCGTCTACTAACACATATATCAAAAGCAATGAAAGTGCATCTAACATTTTAGGCAAGCATAATAGTGAACTGTCTTCATTCAATATCTCTATTTCTAAATTGGATCTCCCAACACTTTATTGCATACCGAAACTGCACAAGTCTCCTTACAAATTTCGATTTATTGCTAATTCTAGTAACTGCTCCACTACAATTTTGTCTAGAAATCTGACGTCAGCACTTACTGCTATTAAAGAACACATAACTAGATATGGTGAAACGGTTCTAAACAGGAACGATGTAAATTTATTTTTGTCTATTAAGAATTCAGGGGATGTGATTGAAAAAATGAAATCTGGAAATTTCCAAGCCAATACGATTTCTTCATACGACTTCTCTAATATGTACACCACACTTCCTCATGACAAAATTAATTATCGATTATCTAATCTCATTAAATGGCGTTTTGATCGAGATCGAAAAACTTACATTTGTACATCTGAATCGAAGGGTTTCTTTTCCTCGACAGACTACAAATCATACAAATCATGGACATGTAGTGACCTGTGTAATGCCTTGTCCTTCCTCTTGGACAATATTTATGTCAGGGATCTATACAAGCAGGTGGTAGGAAGTCCTATGGGTACTAACTGTGCGCCTCTTGTTGCAGATTTATTTTTATACACTTATGAAAAAGAATTTATCCAAAATCTTCAAAAGCAAAGAAAATTTGATGAGCTGAAATGTTTCAATAATACTTCTAGGTATCTGGATGATATTCTAACCATTGACAATCCTGCTTTTGAATTATATAAGAATGAAATTTATCCACAAGAATTAACCCTTAACAAGGCAAACCTTTCAAATACAGAAACACCTTTTTTGGACCTAAATATCAAAATTGTAAACGGAAAGATTCATACAAGTGTATATGACAAAAGGGATGATTTTGGATTCAACATAGTAAATTTCCCCTGGCTTGACGGTGATGTTCCAAGATTACCGTCATACGGCATTTACATATCACAGCTCATCCGGTACGCTAGAGCATGTACTGATATTTTGGATTTTCACAGTAGAAATTTACAAATTACCAAAAAACTTTTAGGTCAAGGTTTCGGCTTTCATAAACTAGTTAAGACTTTCTGGAAATTTTACAAAAATTACAGTCAACTTCTTTTAAAATTCGGATCTATACATGCAACAGAGTACATTACTATGGGTATTACACAACCTGTCTTTTATGGTGATATGATAAACAAAATAAAAAGGATCAAATGTAGGCAGCATAACCATAACAAATGCGTCAGAATCATCAAACGCCTTTTATACCGTGGATATGATCCTAATGTCACCAGACGGACACTAGGCTTGGTACTTGGCCAATCTACAGTCTTGTACAAGCGCATCCTTGAGATTTGCACTCTGACTGACTGTGACGACGGGACTCCATGACGGGCCCTGTCCAAACCTCTTTAGAGAAGACAGGGCCCCGACCACCTGTCCTCTCTGATGTCAGTCGGACTCCTCGGGTGATTACATACATGAGCTCGCTACAGCCGGCAGAGCACGGACTGTATTAAGCATGCCCTCTTTTTATATCCATTTACATATTCATCTGTGTCTCTGGGGCCTCTGCGTTTCGCGGTCTTGTTTGTGTGATGTCATCTTACAATGAGGAGGTTGTTTTACACCACAATTGTACGTTCTTCGAGACCTCTGGGTAATTGGAGAAGTGAGAGGGTTGTGCGCACGTAATCCAGGATAACCACACCATTTGCTACTTGCGTGACAGATGGCCGTCCTAAGTCGGCACCGGTTGCCCATTGGTCTCGTCGGTTTATGTGTAGTCTTTTGTGTTTGATGTTTACATGTCGTGTGTCTCTTTTCCGTCTCGTGCTGTACTCGTCTCTTGTGTTTTTGCATCGGGTGTTTTGGTGTTTTACTGTTGATGCTGCAGCGGAGTCTTGTTGGAGATCTCCTCCCTTTTTTTTATGGATATTTTGGAAGTAAAATCAAAAATAATTTCCAATAGCTTTACGAGAACTGGAATGAAAATTTCAAAATTATGATGTCATCAAGGAATTAACGAAAACTTCGATTAATGCATATTTCAAAGTCTCGCAGAAAATTTTTCTGTGAATAGAATCAAATGTAAGTTGGTATAGTCAAGGACAGACAAGAAATATATAATTTCAGAAATTTTAGAAAAATTGAATTAGGCGTCCAAGTGTTCAATAGCTCCTTTATTATAACAGAGCGTCTTGGAATTTCCTTTATAATGTTTTAAAAAATCTTCAATTTGAGGACAAATTTATATCATAGATAAAATTATTAGATAATGGCATAAATCTCTAAAATATACCAAGGGGGCAATTTATCAGAAAATATAAATCCTGAGAGAGGCTGCAGACAAGATGATCCATTATCGTCATATTTATTCATACTGCGCGCTGAAATTTGGCGATAAAGATAAGAAATGATGAAGATATAAAAGGTATAAAATTGATAGATTTGAATATAAAGTATCACAATACGCCGATGATAGAACGCTCATGTTAGATGTTTCAGAAAAATCCCTAAATATATCTCTTAATACTCTAACGTGGTTTGAAGTTGAAGAAATTTCCGGATTTAAAGTAAAGAAAGGAGGGGATCTCCAACAACACTAAGTTGCAACACCCACAGCAAAACCCCAAAACACCCGATGCAAAAAACACAGAACAAACACCCACATAATGAGACGCAAAAGGGACAAGGAACACCAACTCACACAAAGCAGACAAGCACAGAAAGAGACGAATAAGGGACAAGGAACGTCAACGCACAACACAGAATCATCAAACACAAAGGACCACACATAAACCAACGATACCAATTGGCAACCGGTGCCGACTTAGGACGGCCATCTGCCACGTTAATAGCAGACGGTTTGGTTATCCTGGATTACGTGCACACATTATCCCAGAGGTCTCGACGAATGTACAATTGTGGTGTAAAACAACCTCCTCACTGTCAGATGACCACACACAAACAAGACCGCAAAACGCAGAGTCACAAGCAACACAGATGAATATGTAAATTGATGTAAAAAGATGGTGTACGTAATACAATCCGTGCTCTGCTTACGCGAGTTCATGTATGTTATCACCCGAGGAGTCCGACTGACATACAGAAAGGACAGTTTGTCGGGGCCCTGTCGTCTTTAAAGAGGTTTGGACAGGGCCCGTCATGGATTACCGTCGTCACAGTCAGTGAGATTGCAAGTTTTAAGAATGTGCTGGTACAAGACTGTAGATTGGTCAAGTACGAAGCCTAGTTGCCGTTTGGTGACATTAGGATCATATCCGTGGTATTAAAGGCGTTTGATGATTCTTAGGCATTTTCGTTGGTTATGCTGTCTATCTTTGATCGTTCTTATTTTGTTAATTATGTCACCATAAAATGTAGGTCGTAAAATACCCAAAGTAATATACTCTGTTGCTTGCATTGGTCAGAATTTCAAAAGAATTTGACTGTAATTTTTGTAAAATTTCGAGAAAGTCTTTACTAGTCTGTGAAAGCGAAAAAACCTTTACCTAAAAGTTTCTTCGTAATTTGTAAATTTCTACTATGAAAATCCAAAACATCAGTACATGCTCTAGCATACAGGATGAGCTGTGAAATGTAGATACCATAGGACGGTTATCTAGGAACATCACCGTCAAGCCAGTGGAAATTTACTTTGTTGAATCCAAACCCATCTCTTTTGTCATACACACTTGTATGAATCTCTCCATTAACAATTTTGATAATTGAGATCCAAAATAGTGTTTCTGTGTTTGTTATGATTTCCCTGTTTAGAATCAATACATGTGGATAAATAACATTATTATACTTTTCAAAAACAAGATTGTCGATTGTAAGAATATCATCCAGGTACCTAGAAGTAAAAATGAAACATTTCACATCATCTTGTCTTCTTTGCTTTTGAATATTTTGGATAAATTCCTTTTTCATGCGTGTATAAAAATAAATCTGCAACAAGAGGCACACAATCAGTACTCCAAAGAATTCCAACAACTTGCTTGTAGAGTTTCTCCCCAAATTTTACATACATGTTGTCCAAAAGGAAGGACAAGGCAATACACAGGTCACCACATGTTCATGATTTGTATAATTTGTATTCTGTGGCGGAAAAGAAACCCTTTGATTCAGATTTACAAATATAAAATTCCTCCTCTCGATCAAAACACCATTTAATGAGTTTGGCCAATCGATCATTTATTTTGTCGTGAGGAAACGTGGTGTACATATTAGAAAAGTTGTATGAAGAAATCGTATTTGCTTGAATAATTCTTGATTTCATTATGTCAATCACATCCCCTAAATTCTTAATAGACAAAAAAAGTTTACACTGTTCCTATTCATGAAAGTTTCACAGTATTTGTCCACGTGAATTCTAGACAAAATTATAGTTGAGCAGCTGCTAGAATTAGCAATGTTTCGAAAATTGTAAGGAGACTTGTGACATTTTGGTATGCAGTATATTGTAGGGAGATCCAATTTAGAAAAAGAGATGTTAAATGAAGAAATGGCACTGTAATGTTTGCTCAAAATATTTGGGACACGTTCAATGCTTTCGATATAAGTATAAGTAGAGAAAAGTTCCGTAACTAAAGTTCATATGTTGTAGCGTTTTCAAATGTTTATGGTGTTGTTGGCTGCTTTGTCTGCACGCTATTTTTCATGTAAATTACGTTATATGGATTTGAAACCTTTCAGGCTTAAAACTTGGATATTCAAACAGATGAGGATTTTTGTGGTAGTTATCTATTCGAATATCGGTAATATCCAAAATAAGGTTTTTCCAGTCATTCAGAGCATGCTATTCGACTCCTTCCGATTTACACAATCGTTTGGTATAATTATCTAAAGCTTCTTTTAGCACTTCGCGACATTTAATAAAATTTATCTCGGATGGGATTCTATACTAAGGTCCTTTTTTGCGAAGACCACGGAGCTGCCTGTCTTGGATAATTGAAAAGTCACATGAAATGATATGACCAGCTGGTTTATATAGATGTTCAGACGTTGCTCATTCTCAAGAAGCAGGACTTGATTCAAGTATTTTAGAATCTGATGTAACTTTATTTCGAATAGGTCTCTTTTATTTGTAACAAATAAAAGGAGGTTCTAAATTCTCAAAATAGTGAGGAATGGCACTTTATACTTGATGATCCCGAAAAATATTAGAGATGTTCAGAAAATCAAAATCTTTGTTTATAAATGGATTTTTTTATGAATCGTCTTTTAGAGGAGGTGTTTTTAAACAAAGGATATAGTTTATTCCGCGCGAATGCAACGATGATGTAAAGCCTGAATCAATCAGTGTTTCTTAAGAATACAGCCTGTGCTTCATCTAAGATAGATTTCAATTGAACTGCTGGAACTGACGAGAGAGCATGTAGCAGTTCGTGTCTGTCGCCGTTTCATGCAATGATCAGTAGATCTTTGAAGGTACGATGTATTATAGCTCTTTTTCTTAGTTTTTGGTTTCGCTTTTTACAGTGAGACCTATACATCCGTTTAGTGTTAGGGCGGATTGAGAAGAAATGTGTCCTTGTCCATAAATTTGATCGTTTAAACCAAGAGGGTACGCAGTCTGAAGTTTGGTTATCCAGGCAAGTTCAGCTTGTTTTTTAATTTCAATATTACTTTGAGTTTTGAGTTTTTGAAAAGACTGAACTGGAGTAATAGTTATATCCGAAATTCCATGGTTATATTTAACGAAGTGATTGCAAAGAAAAGTTCTTTGATTTTTTCTGACGCAATTTCGTATCTGATACGAATGACTTCGAAAACGAGATTTTAAGGCCTGGCCTTTTTCCCCTACATATTGGGCGCGATATCCCTTGGCGTGTTATATATTGGGCGCGATGTCCCTTGGCGTGTTATGTAATAACATAGATGACATCTTGTTATGATCAATCGATGTCGTTATCAATCTCGATTTCAAAAGTCTGCCCATTAATACTAGATTTAATTGTGGAATTGCAACTGACGAGCGGACACATACCGCATCTTTTTCCATTGCACCTGCAAATGGTTGAGAACCCTCTATATTTGTTGTTAAATGTAGAGCCTGCAGATGGAGAAGTTGGTGTAGTACGTCTACGGGGTCTTCAAGAGGTGATAATTTGGGAAAAGTTTCTTACTGTTAAATGTTGTTGATTGGAAAGTAACTGTAGCAATAGAGGGTAACCTCAAAGGAGTTAATTTGATAAGAGGCGACCTTAAAATGCCATGATGAAATGATCTGTGAAAAGTGAATTATGATCTTGCGTAGAAGACACTTCAACTTAGTCAAGTTAGAGAACGTAATGAAATTAAAACACTTCAAATATATGGTCGCGGGGAATTGTATTACCAACTCCACACTGAAACACAAAATAAGTGTAGATATAAAACATAGGAGGGGATCTCCAGCAACACCAGGCTGCAGCACCCACAGCAAAACCCCAAAACACCTAATGCTAAAACAGAGAATTCTTCTCTGTTGCGACGGAAAGGTGTGCTCAAACTGGGTAATCCTTGCATTCAGAGGCATTTGGATCCCCTCGCCCTTTATTTGTATCGGCATAAAAAGACTCGGATGACAATGGTGGAAAGCTTTACATCAAATCGATGTTAAAGTAAAAAGGCACTTTTTCAACATTCAAAATATTTCAACTTGAGTGAGTAATGTTGTGAGTAACATATTTGTCAGTTACGATCCGGTGTTGAAATTTGTATTTATAAATTATAACAAAGCTAATAGATCAACGGGGAACTATTTTTAAAATGGCGCCGTCTGACGTCCGATTCTTTTTTTCGAAGGAAAAGGTCGAGGCTGATCCGAATGATTCAGAGGTCAATTTTTCCTACGCAGAATTTCAGAGGAACATTTCATTGTTTTTACTTTTACGTCAAGACAATGGGATTATTCCGACGTCATAATGACGCTGTTTACGTTTCGAAATATTGAACGATTTTCCCCGCAAAAACAACGTTTTCCTTGGTAACAATGCCTAAACATTATTTTAAACGAAAAATTGAAGCTCATGTTATGTTCAGATTATAGTTTAATTCTCTAAAATAACAGTTGTAATATATAAAGAAAGAAATAGCATGCAAATGATGAAATTAGACTCAAAATTCGCATAACAAAGGCAGATAAGGATGACATCTCGCGTGGCGCAAAGAGCTCGGCGTCATGATAAAAGTTGTAGACGGTATTTGCCGTTGTTACGGTTGCAACTCTTTATATTTTTATCAATTAGCCTTTCCATAAATCTTTTTCTAATATTGTTCCTTTATTGAATTCGTTATTCAATTCATTATTTATCGGAGACCAGAAATCATGTTATGCAATTGTACTCCTGATGTCGAAGAGATTCAACCCAGAAGTTCTAGATGGGTAAGAATAGTCTTTATTTCTCTTCCGCTCTTGCTGTTTGTTTGTATGTTTTTCTTGTTTTATTTACTTTTTCGATGGTCATGTTGGAGAATTTTACTTCTGTTAACGCGTCGCCAGAAAAACTCAGTTTGCGACCGTAAAGTAAGCATTTACCGTCCGCAAACAAAACGTCAGTATCTAGTTATTCCCATTCTAATGTAATCTTCATTTGTGTGAATATAAGGCAAAATGTGACGTTAGCAACGTCAAAGCTAAGAATGTTCTCGTTTTACTACCGTAACTAAAAAGCAAACAACCAATGTAATTTGACGTTATAACGACATTGCAGTAGAATTCATTATCTATCGGAGACCCGAAATCATAGTATGCAAATGTCCCCTGATGTCTAGGGTTGGTCATCGCAGGGATTCAATCCGGAAGAAGTTCTAGATGGGTAAGAATAGTCTAGCTGTTTGTTTGTATGGTTGTTCTTGTTTTATTTACTTTTTCGATGGTCGTGTTGGAGAATTTTACTTCTGTTTTAATGACGCGTCATTACCTAAAATGTGAGTAATCTATGAGTAATCTATACAATAATTAAATTTAAAACATGCATCTACCCGGTGTTGTTTAAAAATTGACATTTGCAAATACGTGTTAGAAAAGGAAAACAATTCTTTAACTTATTGCTAGTAGAAGAAGTAGAGGCGAGATACGATATGTTTCCAACTTCGTCGTAAGATTATTTTCATGCAAACAAAATGTAATGAAATAATATTTTACCTGGTACATTTTGTGGGGCATTGTAAGGCACGACAGGTCCACTACTCCCTTTAACGAAAATATGAAAACTATATTTAGAAATAAAACAAAAATATAGAATCTTTATTTTCCTTTTTTACAAAAACTTTAAGAATTGCAGTATTACAACGCATACCCTCTATTTCGTTTTTGTCGATGTCTTCCTGTTTTGGTTTTGTTTTGTTTTGTTTTGTTTTTTTTTTTGACGTGCGTGTTTGGAAAGGTGCGCAACGTTTTTCGGAAGAAGCAAGGAAGTTATTGGCAAGTGTACGAAAGGAGTGCGTCAAGGCACGTCGAACGCACGGTTATATGGAGTGATCACATATAACCGTGCGTTCGACGTGCCTTGACGGAGTGATCACATGCATCATATGCTGCGCACTTGGCAAGTACGTCGTACGTGCAGACAACGCCCTTGCAACGTTCTGTCAACGTACGATCTTCGTACGTCTTCCGCGTTACACGTACTGCTAAAGCATGGGTTCCTCATTTCCTTACAAGACAAGTGCGTTGCACGTACTTCGACGTACTCAAAACGTGCGTGTCGTACTTCTTGATGAGTCGGTAGACCGAACGCAGACAGGACGCAGCGAACGTTTGGATGCACTAAAATTTCTACGTCATGTTTGCATTTCCCAAAGCCGTCCGGAGGCCGTAAGAACCATGTACTCATAACGCACAGACACCGTGCGGATCCCTCTTCCAAAGTTTCGTAAATAGAATAAGCCTCAGATAAATAGTATTTCATTCTATGACTTAGTTCCATTTTTGAATGAGCCTCTAAACCTACACCACATTCGTACCAAGTTGTACTCTATTCATTAACTTCCTTTACGAAATCTACGAATATGCAAAGGACATCGCATTAACCGTTAAATATAACAGACTGCAAGGTGTCATCATGGACATTTCTACTTTTCGTTTATTTTAAGCAGTAAGATAAGATAATTCAGAGGAGAAACAACCCGCTCTTTCATTAAAATAAGATTTGCTAACAAAGGAATTGATAAATTGAATCTTGGTCACAGAAAAGATCAATATTTCAAAAGAAAAGAAACTCCTAGCATTTCCTATAGCTACACACCAACAGTTGCATCTAAAATATACATTTACAAATGATTCCTGCAGTGTATTGATTTTAGGAATCCCTCACTACATCTATTTCCTTTTGAATGTTCTTCACCGGATTTCAACTACTCTCCTTGCGGGCACGTTGATACTGGTGACCTTAGTATTGTTAAGAATGGCAAGTTGACAGATTATTGAAAAAAGGTCCCAAATTCAGAGAAAGTAAATCCTTTACATGGAACCAAAATTTCAAAATTATCTTGGACTCTTGTGAGGAATATGAGGAATATGCAAGACGTTGACAAAGAATGAGGATGTACAGCTCGACACCCTTTCCGAACGAATTAAATCCATCAGAGGGTTCCTACTTCATAATACAACATAATATTCGGTACTTCTCGACCAATCAGATTTGCCAGAGATCGAATAAAGTTTCATATTTGAGACAACTTAAGCAATTTGTAACAAAATGTAATGGTTATAATGATGTTCTGAATATTCCACATTGAACAAAATTTCATTTGCAGTTTTGCATGATTATGTATGCCAATTGATGACATTGTATGAGTATGATTTTCGTATTTGACTTTTACAACTGCTGAAAACATCATTGAGGAAGTTCTTCGGTCGCTACGGGGATATTGAAAAAGCATATCATATTCCCTTTCCAGAATGATCAGTGACATTCTGGATTGCATCTTACATCAAGACAATCGCCGAATTTGACATGTTTTCATTGAGCTGCTGCGACGGTTGTTTAATGCAAACAAGAGACGCTAACTCTCACCTGGCAACTGGTCTCACTTCGTTGTTCATTCCGAGGTTTGCAACTGTGACGGTGGAAATTCCTATAATTTTGCCTTGCCTTCTCGACTTTGAGATTAAATAACTGATAGGTACTTCATTGATGTTTAATTCAATTAAATACTAATACCTTTTAAAGCATAAATAAGGAATCCAGTCCCAAGTATAACGTATACGAATCCGTTTATAAAACTTAAAGCTATGCATGCATGTGGCTGATATTGATGAAGTAAAACCTCTTTTCTATACCAGTCATGGAATACACCAGTGCCAATAAATATACAAACAGCTGCAAAAAATAAAACAAAATATACTCTCTCATATTATAAATATGAAGTCCAAGGGGACATATCGTTCAACAGAGTAACAGACAAAGAGCTGATAGTGACCACTTTCATAGAGGCCCTTGAATGCTGACTTCCTGTAAGGAGTCATGAACTGTGCAGCGGTTGTAGAGAAAATTTCCAAATTGTGTTAGCCAATCAAAGCCCTTGCAGTTATATTATAGCTCGATAAAAAAATAACGTAGATGACCATGAGAACTAGCTTTCTTTAAAATTTTGTGAAATTCTGTACAGCGGTTACAGAAGATATGTCCAAAAGTTGTCAGCCGATAAGAGCTTCTAGCAGCCATATTTGTTGACCGATGCGTTTGAAAACAGGAATTTCTCAGAGTACCTAAATAAGAGTAAATAAATAAAAAAAATAATAGAGGAGCTTCAGTACGTGCTTCTTGTTACTTCTAAACGGCGGCTGTATGGGAAATGTTGAAAATGTGTCAACCAATAAGAGTCCTTGGCAGACAAAATCCTGTGTAGCTCTTGCATGTTAAATTTTGCGACGGACTGACTCAGATGAGCTAAATAGCGGGGGAGACATCTACAATTTAAGACAAGAAAAATTGATACTCTGTTAAAATGAAATGTTTATCTTGTTTCTAATAAATGCTTAATCTTTTATAGAAATTGACATTTTTATATCAATTTGCTTTCATACCTGTAGCAAAATTTTGTATACCCATAATGATAACAAAGGCTGTGCTACTATGTTTATCAAAAAAATGCATCGTGACGATAACCGCGCATCCTCCTATTGCTCCGAACATGATAAAGACTCTGGATGCCTCAAGCCACGCTGTAAGACAAGGGTGTAATATTAAACGTCTTCAAATTCAATAGCATCATTTGTTTCACGAAATTTATGAATAAATTGTTTTAGAACTGAACTGATGTGTTATCAAATTAAGCAATACGCAATATAAAGTTCAAAAACAAAGAGCAAAACATTAAATACATATACAAATGTATACATTTATAGTACAGATCAATATAAAATGCAGAATGAGCAAAGGGAGACACAATTACATGTTAATGTACCATTTTTACCAAAAACCTTTCTTTTTAACTGGTTTAATAATCTGAATAAATGAAAAGAAACGTGAATTAACTAGACATACATGTACATATAGTAGTTTAAGCAATATAAAAAGACAAGACATTACAAGGCTTTCTTTATGTTTTCATCTTAAGAGTCAGACGGCTTGCAAGTAAGCTACATGTACTTGTTCAAAGTTATATTATACCATGGCTGAAATCATCATAATGTGGAGCATCCCTCAGGTTTCAGATGATCATATTTCCTAAATAACAAGTTTTACAATATTTTCATTTCCATATATTCAAAGCTTATGTTAGACCTGATATAAAAACAAAATATAATTTCTGGTTTCATGATTATACCGAGACCTTAAGCCGTTTGAACTTTAGCATTGGACCATTATGGGATAAGCAAGAAAAATCCCTTTTAAGAGGTGGTAAAATATAACTATAAAAGTTTCTATTTCCCAAAACCATATTAGTTTGATAATCTGAACAATATTCTAAAGAGAAAAAATTGGGTATCCAGGCAAAACATTACCAGCAATTCTGACCTGTGATATTCTGTTAACATTAACAATCAAAACATCTTTACCTGATATATACATTGATATGTACATCGAAACAATCACCAATTTTTTTTGCATGTAACTATTGTGACAGGTATTGCATGCTAATAGAAGACGCTGACTCTTACCCGGGCACCTGGTATCGATCCGGAAAAATTGTTTATTTAGGGGCTCCCACCTTTTCTAATGAAAATTCTAATGATTTCACTCACCTTCTCGACTTGGCGATCGAATAACTTATGCGTATTTCTTCGATGTTTATTCAACATGACTACATTGCCATGATCACGACAGAACATAAACTTTTACAAAAAAGCCTGCCGTCAGTTATTGTTAATTCTAGTATGAATGAATCGGAAAACACGATCCGTTTTATGCAATGTTACTGTTGTAAGCCTGGGCTTTTCCATTTTAAAATTTATTTTGGTTCAAGCGACGAAAGTTTCCGAGAATGTGCGATTGCTATTTAAAATAATTTTGTTTCATGGGAAATGAAGCAAAATTTCAGCACACCTACATCCGCTTTGGCAAGAAGAAACATTTAGATATCCCTTAAAGCAAAGAATTGTTATTCATATTTTACGACAATATCATGTGGCACAGTTTTCCGTTCATATCATGTAAAATGCATATATACAAAAGTGACCATATAATTTCGGAAACAATAGAATTATACACAAGTGTACACGTATCTTACCTTTGCTCTTTAGACCTATAGTGTGAGATCCCTGACAACAATCATATTCTGCTGATTTATCACAGTAAGTCCACAAACCGAAGTATGAACTATCTCTCTTTATCCAAGATATATCGGCTATCCCAACAATTTGAATTAAGTAAAAACATAAAAGGATATTGATGAATAGATCCCTCATTTCTCTAAATGATGACATTTTTCTATGAAAAGGAAAAGAAAGAAATTTTCATTCATTAAAATTTTGTGCATTTTATTTGTTTAACATACATTTTTATGTTGTGCATATATGACACAGTATGCGAACTTCGATTATTTTATTATGTATTTGTGTACTGTAGTTAATCACCATCCATATTGTAAGTATACGTGTCATCTATTCTTTAAAGATTTATTGCGTTGACCCATTCATTATTGAGGTACATCAAATTCATTTTATTTGTTCCTAGATGTCGATCATGTAACAGAGAATAAGCATACAGACACTTATTGATGAATTTAGAGTGGTTGCAATGCAATTTTTCGAACAAAATGATTTCTCCGAGAGTTTTAGATTTTAAAGTATTTTTCACGAGGGCTTTGTCCACCTGTTCTCCCTTCTCGAATTCAATACAGTGCCCATTGAGAACCTGTTTGGTTCCCCAAATCCTTGTCTTTCTCTGAACATCCTTCTTCTGCATCTGGCATCCATAAAGAAAGTTTTGGCTTACCACTGATTAGAATTTAGTTTAAATTGTATTTATTTCAGACATTTTTAAAGACATATACATTGAACAAGCATGAATGCAGGTATATATTGAATAGGATCTGGAAAAAAGTAAAACTTAAATTAATCCGTCTCCTATTTATTTTTCAAAAGTATACATGCATGACCTTTTAAATTTAGACTTTTTTTATCGAAATAACATCGACGGCGGCTGCGGCTAGCAAAACAGTTGATGCTTACTCCTCCCGGGCCTCCGGTCCAACCTCGTGCTTGCTAGGGGCCCGTCGATGCTCAATTTCGTGATCTATTGTGAGTGTTGTTGGATTATTGTCAGGATCTTCTTTAACTCATTTGTGTCACACTTATGCCCTTTAAAAGTTCCCCGCGAGGGGTTTGACAGGAACTTTTCCTTGCCAGTCTCCATAGCACTTTGTATATAGACGTAACATTGGACAGTGCATGTATTTAAGATCTTGTTTTCATTTTCGTGCTTTAACATCGACGGCGGGTGCGGCTAGCCAAAAAGGGATGCATACTCCTCTCGGGTACCCTGTCCCACCTCTAGCTTGCTACGGGTCCGTCGATGCTCAATTTATTAAAAATCTCTTACACTATAGGAAAAACTCTTCCTTTGGACATATTTGATATTCAATTTGACAGTAATCACATAAAATGTTTTTAATGGATACTATATCTGATTATCAAAATCTAAGGTTGTAGTAGCTCATCTGTTACTAAATTATCCTTCAGAACATCACAAATATAATCAATCTGTTTTGTTTTCTTTGAATATAGTATCTTTTTGGTCAGAATAATTTGCCTCCGCTGAATTGATACGGATGGTGATACGATTGGACTAAAATTCACCGAGGATAAAAAATTAGATTTTAAGTTTGTGTGTTTGTTGGTCAGTGAACTGTTCATATGAAATGTTTTTGTTATAGTATGGTCAAATATAGCAGTTCTTTGAAAAATTGTTTGAAATTTCGTTTCATAATGAGCACGCTTATTTAAAAGACAACATATCATATGCGTATATGTGAAAGAAAGGATTGATTTCCAACAATCTCCAACAATACCCGGTTGCAGCACCCACAGCAAAACAGCAAAACACCTAAAGCAAAACAAAGAGCAGAAACAGAAAGAGGCACAAAAAGTACTAAGAACACATGGAAACATCAACCACAAATGACTTCACATAAAACAACGACATCGATCCACTATCGGTGTCGACTTAGGACGGCCATCTGCCACAGTAGCAGGCGGTGTAGTTATCCAGATTACGTGCGCACAACCCTCCCACTTTTCTGATTATCCAGAGGTCTCGAAGAACTCACAATTGTGGTGTTAAATAAGCCCTTCACTATACGATGACCATACAAACGACACCATGACGGAAGGGCCAAAGAAACACACATATGGATATGTAAATGGATATAAAAACAGGAGGCTTGCGAAACGCAGCCCGTGCTCTCCCGGCTGTATCGAGCTCATATTATCACCCGAGGAGTCCGACTGAAATTCAGAGAGGACAGGTGGTCGAGGCTGTGTCTTCTCTAAAGAGGTTTGGGCAGGACCCGTCATGGAGTCATGTCGTCATTGTCGGAGTGCAATTCTTCATAATGCGCTGGTACAAGGCTGTAGATTGGTCCAGTATCAAGCCAATTGTCCGTCTGGGGACAGACGGGTTATATCCACGGTATAAAAGGCGTTTGATAATTCTAACACAATTTTGATGGTAATATTATGTCTACATTTGATCCTTCTTATTTTTTTTTTTAATTACATGTATGTCAACATAATAAAATACAGGTTGTGAAATGTGCAGTAACTTCATGCACAGTTTTTCAATACAGAAATTTATTTCAACTAGTCACAATCATGTCTCCATACAAGGTCTGGCCACGACACATTACAATGAAATATTTCTTGTGAATCTGTCGACAGGATGATGTTATTCTATTTCTTTTGTTTACTTTTATCAAACATACATGTATGTATATACCGGGTAAAAGGTATGATCTGACAGAAAATGTAACACGTGGTTGACAAAATTTTAACCTACGAAATCTTCTTTGGAAAAGGACACTTAACTCAAAAGTATAAACGCATTGGTTTTTCATAAGCATAACTCCGTTAGAAAAATATCGATAATAATGAATCATATACCGGTATTTAAAATTGCATAAAATTAGAAATATTTAACCTCTAAAACAATTCTGTATCACATTTAAATATCTAGTACATGAGCTGCGACGACTTTCTTTACAAAATAATGGAACACTGGGAAATAAACGAGAAATATTTCTTTTTCATTTTTCACGATTTTACTGCTTTTAACCCAGTTTCATAAAAGTCTGACCATGATATCGTTTTAACGACAAGTCTTCTTGAAAATAGGGGTATTCAAATAAAATTCAAGATCAAATTCAAGTATGTATTAGGTGTGTTGATTAAACGCGAAAACTAAGCCTCTTTTTAAAACGGTCGCTCTACTAACTTATATTCATATTCTACTTCAGTCAGAAATTCAAAGTTGTCAAACCTGTTCTCTCTAATTTCTATGTAAGTTAACAAAAAATAAATTATAAATAAATGAACCTTTTTGTTGCTTCTTGTGCACGATATAAAACTTTTCAATGCAACCATGGCGATGAATGATTTGCTTTTGGTAATGTTTGACTAGTCTCATTACTAGAAAAAGAAAAGGAAGTTTCAGCACCAAGGGAACGTCCAAACAGTCATTTGATATATTGATTCGTACTGTTAGATCTAATAGATGATCAAGTCGACATACTTGTCGGACTATCGGTTTCTTGAGACATCATCGATAAAAATTTTAATTGGTTCACCATGATTAAATTTCAATCCTGTTCAGCGAAGATAATCAATAATTGAAATTACCTAACTATATAACAGACTCAAACGGACGCAGGAAGAATGTACTAGATGCATATGATAGTTGTTAAGACATTAATGGCTATGATAAGGACATCCTCATGTACATATAGGTTGGGGCAGATACTCATCTTCCCATTTCAGGAAGAAATGTATTGTGTGTCCTAAATATGATATTATTACGCCTAAATAAATTCTGTGCAATTTCATCGTCGACGGCGTTTTAAATACCTGTCGTTACAGATAGATTATTGTGTCTGTATCGGTTTGTGAATGCTGTTCACCTAACGTGTCGTTAGACTCGTTACATGTAGATTATTGTAAATAAATTCTGTGCAGTTTCTTCGTAGAACGCAGGGATTCCCTTTACCTGGACAGTGTGTGCGGTGAAGCAAAACATAACGGTCCTCATTTTTTACGCCTAAATAAATTCTGTGCAATTTCACCGTCGACGGCGTTTTAAATACCTGTCGTTACACAGTCGGGGAAACTTCCTTATATGGAAATCAAATATAGCGGAACGACTGCGTCACATAATCAGTTCAGAGTGAGCGCTCTCTCATATTCAACCAATCGCTTCAATGAACTTTGCATTATGGGATTACTATGATAGTAAAATCTTGTGTATATTTTGGCTTTAGTATTGTCTTCAAAATTGCTTCGCTATTGCAGAAATCGCAATCAAAATCCTTGACATCTTTGTCACTTATACTTCAAAGGTATATCTATCGATTCCATGTTGCATTTTTAGAAATTCAAACTCTAAATACAGATATAAAGATGAGAAAATGGCACATTTTTAAGAACGACTTGCATTGGATCTACACATAATCTTTGTGAAATCGATCCATACAAAGATTTTTCTGTACTAGACATGTATAAATTTACGTTTGTGAATATAAAGACATCGAATATTGAAGAATGATGTGTTTCTAATGTATACATTGCAAACTGTTGTTAAAGAAATGCCAGGAATTGATGAAGAATTCATCAGGTACCCCCTGGTATTTGCCGAAAGTGCATATTTTTTCATTCTGTATGTTTTTTTTTCTCAAGACATGGCTTTACACCCCTTTCCGTTGTATGTACTATGTACTAATTCGAAAAAAAAAATCAGATATGTCACGGAAAAGCATAATAAATAATCGAATTTATTGAACAATAAAATTTATACTAAGTTGAAATCCACGCTTTCTACACCATTAGCAAATCTAGATTTTTTCCAAGGAGGGGGATGTCCAGCCTGTCAGCAGGGTCAACATATGAGTCATAAAAACATATTTACATAAAAACGGGAAATATAAAAATTTTGGTATTCTAGAAGGGGGTGTCTCCCCCCCCCCCGGATCCAAATTATTCAGTTAAGAGCATACTATAGATACATCCATTACCTCAGCTGGAATCTCATTCTCACAATAAATAATAACTTATCAAAACTACTGTACATGTAGGTGGCGCCACACACTTTAAAACAAATTCATTTGAACAGAATTGGGAAATTTATGAGTTTTTATTTGTCTTTCAGAGAATTCTGGCAATTTAAATTTATCGGTACCGATAAAGGTTGGGGTGGGAGATATTAGAGTTTTATTGAAAGTGGAATAGGCCGGGATTGTTCTTTTTATCCTAGTTTATAGTTCTCTGAGACGTACCCCTGCTTCCTCATCCAGGGCCAATTTTATGCTCTCTCTCTCTCTCTCTCTCTCTCTCTCTCTCTCTCTCTCTCTCTCTCTCTCTCTCTCTCTCTCTCTCTCTCTCTCTCTCTCTCTCTCTGATTTTGAATTTGCAAAAGAGAGGAACTGAGCTAATGTAGAACGTGTAATACGAATGATATACCATAATTTTCATTGAGATCACACATTGAACCATTCAAAAGTGCATGACCTTCTCACCTTGATTTACAGTCTTAGACTTAGAATTTATAAAAACGCAATATGGAATCGAAAGATATATCTCTAAAGTATATGTGACAAAGATCTTAAGGAATTTAGTCGCCTTTTCTGCGATAGCGAAGCAATTTTGAAGACAGTACTAAAGCCAAAATATACACACAATTTTACTATCATAGTAATCCCATAATGCAAAGTTCATTGAAGCGATTGGTTGAATATGAGAGAGTGCTCACTCTGAACTGATTATATGACGCAGTCGTTCCGCTATGCTTGACTTCCATATAAGGAAGTTTCCTCGACCTGTTACAGATAGATTATTGTGTCTGTATCGGTTTGTGAATCTGTTCACCTAACGTGTTGTTAGACTCGTTACAAGTAGATTATTGTAAATAAATTCTGTGCAGTTTCTTCGTAGATGTCAGGGATTCCATTTACCTGGACAGTGTGTGCGGTGAAGCAAAACATAACGTTCCTCATTTATAGAGACTTGCTTTCTCTCTCGCCAAAATTAAAAAAATCAGTTAAACAAAATGCTATGTTTTTAGTTTTTTTAAGCAAAAGTCAATTGAGATTTTATCGTGTCAATAATGATAATGTATAGTATAAAGGTACTTTCATAAAAAGTAACTATCGTACTAGATATTTTAAATGAGTTAAAGAAGATCCTGACGATAATCTCAACAGCACTCACAATAGAGCGCAAAATTAAACATCGACGGACCCCCAGCAAGCTAGAGGTGGGACCAGGTGCCCGGGAGGAGTAAGCATCCCCTGTTGGCTAGCCGCACCCGCCGTAAAATTCAAATTCGTAAAGTAGCGTTTGCAATCTTCAGACGTTATGAATGAAACAACCAGATCCTTTTTTTTTTTTTATTATTATTTTTCACATTTTTTTTTTACATATTTTTACCTGAATTTAAACTAATTATTCACAAGTCCAGGCATCCTTGTGAATATACAATAACAAAACTGTTCAAATGGGAAGAAAAAAAAATTACTCAATAATCGGATTCATAAGATGAAAGATACTGTAGTAGTTATCGATAAGTAAGTAGGTCGAACCCACCCCAGCGGAAGCAGAGCAGAGAGATGCGCACAAGACGATATGCTGGCCAGCAAGATGCAGACCTCGTGGACCTAGAGGTAAGCCATACCTTTAGTTTACCCCTCTTCCCTGCCCAGTACTCCCTGTAGACAGTTAAATACCTCCACTCGGACTACTTCACTGGCGACGAGGATAAAAAGCAACTAAAGAGAAGTGGAAAAAACTCGTTCCAGTGGGGGAGCCTTTGATGGGGGCTTCCCGCCATCTGCCAGTTGGGTCTCGTGACCCGACGTGAAATCTCGCCCGCCATATTGTTTTTATTTTGTTTACTTCCGTTTTACGCGAGCTTGTAGGGGTCGAGTAAAAAGTAGTACCCTACCAGCCCAGCGTTATTTCTGTAAATAATCATTGTTTTTGTGAATTAATTTGTTTATTCCTGTGTTCTTTGTTTGTTTACACTTGCAATATCCATGGACAAGTGCATCAAACCTTAAATCGTCCTGCAAGGTCAAAGTGAGCCTCCCACGGGGGTCGACTCAAAAGTGACTAGAGTCCATTCAGGTTCACCAGGCAGTGGGGTCTGGGGACCTGACAAGGTCAATGATGCACTTAATGCACTGCAGTCTTCTTGTACAGATCAGACTGCGAATTTCTGTCCAAGGTTGGAGGCATGTCGCAATAAGCTGGACAATTTTCACAATGCCCGAGAAAGGTCATTTAAGAGAATAGAAGCGTGCATTGAAGCGCGTGAAGCACGCACAGAGGCGCGAGAAGCGCAAATAGAGGCGCAAATGATGGATCAGACAAGGTCTTGGAGACAACTTGAAAATAAAATTGACCAAAAGATTGACCAATTCATGCACTTGATGTCGAGCCATTTCCTGTCACCTGATAAGATGGCAATGGACCCTGTGGGTACAGGGACCTCGGGGTCCGGGGGTAACCTCCAGGGTGGCCAAGCCCCTGACCCAGGTAAAATGTCCCCAATGGTAAGCGGGGGCAAGGGGTGCCTAGTGGTTTAGTGCAAAACCAAGGTCATGGTAAATCCCTAGGGGCAATTGGAACATTGCCAGCCCAGTCGGGGAAGTCACAGGGGTTTAATGTTGCGAGTGGTTCACATGGTTTTGACCCAAGTAGGCAATCACAGGGGCATGGCACTGCTACAAATATATCAGGCTCTAATGATATAAACAATCCCTATGGTGTTGCAGGGATTACGGATGCCCAGCACTGTCAATTACAGGGATTACAAAGTAGTTTTGTACAAGGACAAGGTCTCGACCCATCAGCAGTGATGATGGGGGCCCAGACGGGGCCATATAGTAGTAGCTATCCATATATGGGAGTTGAAGGTCACATGGAGACTCCAGGGGAAAATGGGGTTATGGTAGCCCAGCAGGGGCAATGGCAGGGGTACAGCCCGGAGTATAATATCCCATTTCCTGGATATCAAGGTCAGTCCCTGGAGGGAGTAGGGACTATGGCAGCCCAGCAGGGGTATGGCCCTGGTGTATACACTCCGCATATGGAAGAAACGGTTCGTCATAGGCAAATGACGCAATTGTCTAGTTGTCACCCACCCTGGGATCAAGGTCAAGGGTACGTGGTACCCTTGCAGGATGGGCAGTGCATGATGGGCTCGGTAGGCAATGAGGCCACTATGATAAGTCCAGTTGGTATGAGTTATATGGGGTCACATGGTGAAAGTGACCGTGGATCACAGGGGCCCGGAGCGTCCCTGTCGTGTGGATTCGAGCAGTGTATGGGTACGAATCCCACCCCGTCTGTTGTTGATTGTGAATCAGGGGGGCCTGGAGTGCCCCACCTGTTGGGATTAAGGCTGAGTGATAATCCCACCCCTTCTGTAGGTGACTGTGAGTCACTGGGGCCCGGAGCGCCCTACCTGTTGGGATTATGTGAGAATCCCGACCCCATAAGTTCGATGCCCTACACTATCTCCTCGCAGTCTGGAGGATTGTCTACATGTAGTGTAGGAGGACCTGAAACACGGGGGCACGAAGCACCCTCGTCGTTGGAAGCTGAGCCAAGTTTCGGATATGGCCCTGGCCCGAATAGTAGTACACCTGGGGAATTAATTGTCGTGGGTAGTGATGGATCACAGGGACTTGGTGTGTCCTATGGGATGTGGTCTGGGCAAGGAATAGGTAATAGCCCCTCCCAATTAGAAGTCTCCCCCGAGGTAGAGCCTAGATATCCCCCTGTCCAACATGGTTAAAGGAGGATGCGTAGTCGTGCACCAGACCGTAGTGCACGCTCCGATAGAAGTCGGTATTGTAGTCCTAGCCCTGGGTATAGGGAAGAGGTAAAGAGGGCCAATGAAGGCAGTTCGCAAGTGGTTGGCGAATCTGGTAATGAAGGACATCTAGGTAGAGAATGCCCTGTTACGTGTGGTCCTATTCCCTATTTAGAAGGTTACTCACCCTCAAATGAGTCTAAAGGTGGTGAGAGGGTTGTGAATACCCTCCTTGGTGTGAACACAATGGAGAGAGAGAGTAAAATTCCTCACGCAAGAGTCAAGGTCAATGGCGAATTAGAGGTCAATGCCATTGTTGGTACAGGGTCAAGCGTAACCCTAATTTCAAACCGGGTGTACGACAGGTTGTCAAGGAAACCGAAGGTCAAGGGTCACACAGAGTTCGGAACTGCTGGAGGCAGTGTTATGCTCACAGAGGAGCTTGAGGCAATCCCCTTAAGGATGGATAAGTTTGAAACCAAGTATGTGGTTTACAAGGGAGATATAGTGTGTGACATGATCTTAGGCCTTGATCTCCTATCAAGAGCAGGTGCAGTTATTAGTTTTGGCACTAGCAACGTCAAGGCTATGGCTGAAAGCACACCTCTCAGTGGGTCAGGTCAGGGTCAGGTCGACCCCAAAGTCAGTGAGGGTGTGAAGGAGGAAGAGTCTCCCCCTGTTGACCCTACGAAATTCACCCAAGTTGGTAACCTGGCTGAACAACTCTCCACAGTTGACCCCCAGCAAGGTCAAAAAGTGAGGCTCAAAGAACCTCCCTACGAAGTTTCGGATGTAGTACACCTCAAGGATTCTAAGGTCAGAGACAAGGGGAAGAAAGGTCCCCCACCATGGATAGGCCCTGGGGTCATTACTGCTATAAGGGGCCCTGAACATGTGGAGATAATGTCCCCAAAGTTTGATGTGCAGGTCCTGCACCGTGACAATGTAAAGCCCTTTCAGGGGAGATCATACCCACCTTGGGTTAGAGCTATGCGATATGCCCTGGGAGGGGCACCGCCCCTTACAAGGTCTCATTCAGACACTGGTACCTCGTACTTACCTCCCACAAGTGCTGTACCGCCCACTGACAATGTGAAGAAAAAGGTCACTGAATATGTACCTAATAACTCGTACTTGCCTCCCACGAGTAATGCACCACTGATCGACACTGTGAAGAAAAAGGTCTCGCATTTTCCTAAGGAAAGGAATGACCCATAGGAAGAGCCGATGAATGCCAAAATGGTTTCATGTGACTTGTGCAATGGGTGGGTCCACCCCAAGCCCAGAGGTACCACCAGGGAGTATGCAGAATCACTGCGTATTCATAAATGCCCTTCAGGTTTTCCCAGTGTAAACCGGGCACATGCGTAACTAACCCCCCAACACACCTTGTCCCTATTCCCAGAAGGTTCCCCCATCTCTAACCCTCATCCCTCAAAGAGACCCCCTAATCCCCTACCATGGATAGATATTATGGGTAAAGTACCCATTTCTCCTTGATCATCACCCCTTGTTTGTTATGGGTTTCAGACCCATTTCCAGGTACTCATACTCCCTACCCCAGCAATTCTCACTCCCCCAAATTTCCCCATCCATACCGGTACGTCCTTTTTTTTCTAAAAGGGGGAAGGGATATGGGAATTGTTTGACCTTTTTAGGGTCATTCCTTGCCCCTCTATTATATGTAAATATTACAACAGAAGGTACTGTTAGATGTTTCAGGGGCTGTAAATATGTTGTGTTAGTGTTGTTACATTTATTCTTTATTTGTGTGTTCCTTAACCCATAGTAAGTAACAAGGGTATATCTTTGTCTTTAGCCCTCCTTTTGAGGGCGATCTAAAATGTGCAATTCATACCTGCAATTCCAATACTCCCCCTTTCCAGTAGGTAATCAAGTCCTTATCAACAAAAGGGGGAAGGGTGTAGTAGTTATCGATAAGTAAGTAGGTCGAACCCACCCCAGCGGAAGCAGAGCAGAGAGATGCGCACAAGACGATATGCTGGCCAGCAAGATGCAGACCTCGTGGACCTAGAGGTAAGCCATACCTATAGTTTACCCCTCTTCCCTGCCCAGTACTCCCTGTAGACAGTTAAATACCTCCACTCGGACTACTTCAATACTGTTTACGGTCTAGTTCCTCACCCCAACATACCACCGTCCACGTAGCAGACTGCATGCTTTCCACCAGTACAGCCTGACACGCAAATAGAGGCATTTTGGAATGGGGAGATTACATGGCATTTTAATAGTTGGTAAGAAGTATTCTTGTTATTTTTTCCCAGTATTTTCATTTACGAAATATGTTGTAATGATAAGAAGCATGCATAATTATCACAAGATTTTTAAAGTACTATGTTACGTAGTAAACAGGTATATGTATGCAAATTAGATGTCGTCATACTTCTCGGCTGACCTCTCGTTTTAGTAAACAGACTTTATCATTATTTATTTTTTGGTTTCTTTAAATGATATTCTAATATGTATGTGTTTTAACATTTATCTTTGCACATTTATTCTTAAATTTTTCCATGATTTTAGCTTTTTGCCTGTCTTCAAATTGTTGAAGAAAAGGAGAATGATTCAATGAGATCAGAGGGAGCAAGCTCAGTGTGCGTGTGGAATTTTATAGCCTAAGAAAAAAGAAAGGGACACATCATCGGTATTGTCAAAATACGCATATTATTATTCAAATTATTAAAATTCTACAAAACTTGAAATATTGGGGTCAAATTTTCGTTTCTGTCTTTAGTTCAATGTATTTTCCATAATCCCTCAAAGTTTCAGCGTTGTAGCTTTCATAGAAGAGCCTTTATAGCCGATAATCTTTTTGTAAATGACCGAATTTTTTTAGTCGACATTTCACTTGTCCGGAATTTACCGCAAAGATAGCAGGGCATATTGGAGGAAAACCAAGTGAAACTGATAATGTCAATAGCATTCTCCAATAAAACAATCAAAAACAAATTGAACCTACCCCTCAAAGTATTAAATGCAGTCTTCCAGCAGTGGAAATTCGTCTTTTTTCTACACGGTCGGTTTTCAAACAAATGATCAGCCATCTTATGCTCACGTGATCAGCCTTCTAGTCTCATTTGCAAGAAGAGCGCTGATTAGTCGGGGGTGTGTCCTGTTCATCCAATGACACACCCCGACCCATCAGCGCTCTTCTTGTAAATGAGACTAGAAGGCTGATCACGTGAGCATAAGATGGCTGATCATTTGTTTGAAAACCGACCGTGTAGAAAAAAGACGAATTTCCACTGCTGGAAGACTGCATTTAATACTTTGAGGGGTAGGTTCAATTTGTTTTTGATTGTTTTATTGGAGAATGCTATTGACATTATCAGTTTCACTTGGTTTTCCTCCAATATGCCCTGCTATCTTTGCGGTAAATTCCGGACAAGTGAAATGTCGACTAAAAAAATTCGGTCATTTACAAAAAGATTATCGGCTATAAAGGCTCTTCTATGAAAGCTACAACGCTGAAACTTTGAGGGATTATGGAAAATACATTGAACTAAAGACAGAAACGAAAATTTGACCCCAATATTTCAAGTTTTGTAGAATTTTAATAATTTGAATAATAATATGCGTATTTTGACAATACCGATGATGTGTCCCTTTCTTTTTTCTTAGGCTATAAAATTCCACACGCACACTGAGCTTGCTCCCTGTGAATGAGATGAGCTAAACAGATTGGTAAAGGTTGGTACATTTCCTTCTTGCTTTTAGACTTTTTTATTTTATCTGTAGTTCTTTTTTCCAATACTCGATTCTTTGTTTATTCATTTCAATATTCTTTATGCATTATTCCAAAGACATAGTAGTATTTTTATTCTTGATTTGTGTAATATTAATTTATATGAACGTTTGATATATTTATGTGTCGAGATCATTGAGGTGTGACATTATGTCACATGTCTAAAAATAGATCTTTGCATTATTTACGTTTGATTTTGTTTGATGTTTACTATTGTCCTGAACTTATTATTTGTTTTTTCTTTGTAGGATTTCTCTGAATTTTTTAGGTTTACATCAGGAAGTCGTTTGCTTTTACTGGATTTACTTTGAAGTGCTGTGGGACGTTTAAAGTTATTTTAATTCATATATAATGGATTTGTTGTATATACTGTGGAGAGTTTCGAGTTTATTCGTACTTCTTTATTGGATTTACTGTTACGGTGTGGAGTTTCCATTTCTGTTTTCAAGAATTTCCTTAGCTGCCATGAAAATCCGAAGTAGCGGGCGTTTTCCTGAATCAATGGTTGTTATTAATGTTTTTATGTCAGTATTTAGAATATTCTTTTGATTTATGAACTTAAGTCTTTGATTGCTTATACAGTACATTTTATACATTTCAAAACCTAAGAATATTAAGAATATGTTTAATTCTTCATAGTTATTTTCTGACATTTTATAACCCATAACAATATTTTTAAGGTTTAGAATATTATTTGTATATCCAAATTTGGCCAAAGTCTTGTTCATTTCTGTTCTTATTTCTTTAAAATATCTACATTTTATGAAGAAATGTTCATAGTCATCTATCTCATTACATGTAGTACAGAGTGGATTTTCTTTTAATTTCCATTTATAGAGTATCTGATTATTGATTGATATTTTGTGAAATAATTTCCATTTATATATCTTGTATTTATTATCATCTAGATTTTTAAATACAAATTTAAGCATAATTTTGTATTCATTCTGTATATCTGAGTTAGTAAATATTGATCTCCAGTATGTGATTGAGATTGGTTCCTCTGATATTTTATTTACTAAATGTTCATATAGTAGTTTGTTTGTTAATTTATCTATTGGTATCTTATATTTTTTGTGACTTAGATCATATATACAAAGATTGATTTTATTAGCTCTATTATCTTGTTGATTATGATTATTTGTTAATTTTTCTAATTGTATTTTCCATGTTATTGGTATAGCATTTTTTAATATGGCTGTCTCTGTTAACCAATTAGTTTTGTCTTTAAGTTTACTTAGGATAATTTCTTCACTGAATTTTCCATTACTGTCAATAATGTCCTGTATTGTCAATATTTCACTATCTATCCAGTTTTTATATATTAGAATTTTATTTTTGTCTTTAATGTGTTTGTTTCCCCATATTATTTGTTTTTTCAATTCATTAGGATTATTTAATTGGTAATTTCCATTATTGTTTATCTCTATCCATATCTTTACTAAATTTTGATAAAGTATGGGAATTTGTTTAATGTTTGGCAAGTCTGTAATTCTGTTTAAGTTCATTTTAAAAACTAGTAGATCTTTCCCAAATTTATTAAAATACATTTTTGGAATTTCTTTCCATAGTTCATCATTTTCATTCATAAGTTTAATTATCCATTTAGTAAGCATAGTTTTAGCATGAGTTTCAATATCAAGTGCATTAAGTCCTCCTGCATAGTAAGGTCTAATTAAGGTTTTTCTCTTAATTTTTTCAGTTCTGTTATCCCATATGAAATTATATATGATTTGATTTAATTCCTTCAAAATTGATATTGGTATGACTAGCACTGAATATAAATAAGTTATCTGCGGAATTATTATAGATTTTGTGACTTGTATTTTTCCGATCATTGTTATTTTTCTTTTATTCCATGTTTTTAGCTCACCTGAGCCAAAGGCTCAAGTGAGCTATTGTCATAGTGTGGCGTCCGTCGTCCGTCCGTCCGTCGTAAACTTTTAACATTTTCAACTTCTTCTCAAGAACGGCTGAAGGGATTTTGATGAAACTTGGTATGCATGAAGTACTAAAGGTCCTCTACCAAGTTTGTTCATTTCGGCTTGATCCCTTCAGGGGTGGATCCAGGGCGGGGTCAAATAGGCCCCAGAGGGTACCCCTCTTCAAAAATCTTCTTCTCCAGTTCCACTGAATGGATTGAGAAACTAATTGTATCTAAGTGATCTAGAAGGATGTACGATTCAAGTTTGTTCATTTCGTTAAAATCCAATAACTAATTTTTGACGCGTTTTTGACGTCTTTTTCGACATTGCATTTTTAATGCAAAAATTGATATTTCTCATAATATTTTCTTTCTGATTGAAAAATTCTGCTCCAGTTTAGTTTAATTTAGCCATTTTTAAGCAAAGGAATGCTTTAGTGAAAGAATTTTGCTGAAAAATTTATTTTTGAATTTTAAATGATTTTTGAGTTGGCAAAGCCAACTATTCATTGGAATCGAATGCCTCAGTTAGGGCCAGCACGAACCGTGCAACGGTCAAAAATCTGTAGTCTTACTTTAGTAAGAAATAGTACCACTATTATTTGGACAAAAACATTTTAAACGACACAATGAGTGCAAGTTGTAAATGATGATTCCAATGCAATTATTGGAGTGAAAAAATGGTCAATAGAGCTATTTGTAATGAAGATTCGGAGAATAGTTCTCGTATTTTTAACTTACCTGAATAATTTTAATGCCATTTTTGCCACTTTTTGAACTTTGGAATTTTTTATGAAGTTTGGCATTTTCTCCATATTAATTTCCCTTGAGTTCATATTGATATTTTGAAACCTATATCCTAGGTAAAATTAAATTAATGAATGCTTGTGTGATAGCATTTTTGATTAACAACATGTACAATTTGAATTTATAATAATTCTTGTATTCTATAGAGTATAAAAAGGGGGGGGGGGTCAAAATTTCTGTAACAACATCTGCTGACAGTTTTTTGTTCTATCAGATGATATAATAAGAACTGGACAAAATTATATTTTTTTTCTAATTGGCTTGTATATTAATGAACTAATCAGAGTAAATACTAATCTTTCTTTCATTTACTCCATCTAACAGTGGTTTTCTGCACTTAACCCTCTAGTGCCCACACCTATTTATACTTGACGGAGAATCATGATTTTTTCCATGTTGATATGTTGCCCAAATGTAAGAACAAACCCGAAGAAATTTTTCAAAAATTCCCTCTCTAACAATTTTTGGGTATGTATCATATATGATACATCGGGCATTAGTGGAATTTCTAAATCTTCAATTTATTTCTTATCCTTTTATTTATTCAAAACTTTAAACGAATAATAAAGTTTCTCATCTTAATGTGCATAGAATGAAATATGAACAATATACAAATTTGATAGATGAAATACATTTTTTGATTTCATTTTCCCATTATTTTTATGTCTCAGCTGCCGAATGTATCATATATGATACAGTCATTTTCAGGACATTATTTCCTGTAGAAAAATCCAAAATGGAGACAACTCCTTTAGAGAGCTTATACCCTGATGTGAGGTTAAGCAATAAATGCTGATTGAGTTACTCTTCTTTATAAAACTAGTGAGGTACAGACAAGCAAACTTGATGTATCATATTTGATACGTGAGGCACTAGAGGGTTAATATTTCTTAAGGATGACATCCTATCTGATGCCTCTTTAGGTTTTCCATCCTTTCCCCGAAAGAGAGAGATGTTAGGGTGCTCTTATTATTTTTCTTTAACTATTTCTTTTATAACTTAGTAAATATATGATCTTCTGCACTCATTTATTGCATGTTTGTCAGATTAAGTTACTCAATTCTTTTATATACATTATTTGCTATAACTTTATTTTTTGAATTTTTTTTTTATATTTTAATCTAGATATGCTGTGCGTGCACATAGACCCAAGGATTGTGGGTTCAAATTCAGGCACTGGCATCCCAATTTTTTTTCATTTTTTGCATTTTGCAAGCCTTTTAAGCACTTTTAAATCATCTGAATACAAATAAAACCTTCTTTTTTCTTTTTCCATTTTCATTTTCTCAATTTTGCACACTCATTTATTGCATTTTACTTTTTTTGGAATTTTTATGATATTTTCTTTAATTATTTATGGCATATGGACCAAAAAATTCTGACTATGGCTCTGGCTCTAACATTATTCAATGTCAGTATGTTCAGAGTGTGCATGGATATCAGGTGAGCGTTGTGCCCCCCTGGGGCTCTTGTTATTATTTGCTTTATCTTTTCCATTTTTTTGGACCAATTTATTTCTTCACTTTCTTTACTAGGAATGCTAAAGTTTACCCCTAGGGTTTTAATACATTTTGTGGACCAATCTATCCCTTCAAAGTTTTTCTCTATGTTACATTTATTTAAAATAAGTCCTATTGATTTTTCTCTATTTAATATTAGTCCAGAGAGGGTTCCAAAGATCTCTATGGTATTTAAAGCATTGGAAATATCTTGTTTTGATTTTAAGTATAAGGTTGTGTCGTCAGCTAATTGGGATATTTTAAAGTCTCTAATTTGTTTATTTGTTATCTTAATACCTCTTATCTCTCTATCATCTCTTATTTTCTGTCCTAAAATTTCAACTGTCAGTACAAATAATAAGGCTGATAATGGACATCCTTGTCTTATGCCCCTCGTAATTTTGATAGGTGATGACATCCATCCATTGTTTATTATTAGACTTGATATGTCATTATATAAGGTTTTAACCCACTTTAAGAATGATTTCCCAAAATTAAATTTTTTAATTGTTTCAAACATAAAATTCCACTCCACTGAGTCGAACGCTTTAGCAAAGTCAATGAATAATATAAATCCATTTAGTTCATAATTTTCAGCTCTTTCAATAATATCTTGTATTAATCTAATGTTATTGTGTATACTTCTACCTTTAATAAATCCATTTTGGTCAGTGTTTATGATTTTAGGTAATATAGGTTTAATTCTTTCTGCTAAACATTTTGCTGCTATTTTATAATCTAGGTTTGATAGTGTTAATGGTCTCCAATTATTTAGGTCACATGGGTCATTTTTTTTATAGGATAACGACAAAATACCTTTTCTTTGTGAGTTTGACATTTTTCCGTTTATGTATCCGTAATTTAGAGAATTGACAACTAAATATTTTATTTCATTCCAGAATTCTCTGTAGAATTCAAGAGTAAGACCATCTGAGCCTGGAGATTTGTTTAATTTCATTGTTTTTAGAGCTTTGTTACATTCTTCATATGTTATTGGTCCATCACAAGATTTTGCATCCTCTGAGGAGATAGATTTATCAAATTTTACTTTGTTAAGATAATCTTTTATATTATCACTATTGGGGTTTGTAGTACCGTATAAATTTTCGTAAAATTCCTTCTCTAGAGTTATTATTTTTGATTGGTTACAAGTTATATTTTTATCCTTATCATATAGCTTTGTAATTGATTTTTTAGTTTGTCTGCTTTTCTCCAAGTTCAAAAAATACTTTGTATTTTTTTCTCCTTGCTCAATCCATTTGACCCTTGATCTTATTTGGGCTCCCTTAGCTGCTATATCTATCAGTGCTTCAATTTGTTCTTCAATATTTTTTCTTTTCACTTTCATTATTTGTTGAATCTAATTGGTTTTCTAATTCTTTAATTTTACTTTTTCTATTTTTTGATTTAAATTTACTATATTGTATTGACTTCTCTTTTATTTCAATTTTACAAATGTCCCAGATTATTTGTGCTTGACCTTGATTATTGTTAAGTTTATTTTGGTATTTTTCTACACATTCTTTTATTATTTTCCTGTAGTTTTCATCTTTTAAGAGACTATTATTTAATTTCCAGTAGCCTGGACCCCTTTGTGTTATTTTAATATCTAATTTAAGTGACACAGCCATGTGATCTGTGAATTTTATGAAAGCTGGTCTGATGTCACATGAAATAACTTTTTGAGTAAGATCTGTTTGTATTAAGAAGTAATCAATTCTACTTGCCTCTTCATTATTATTTTTCCTTCTCCATGTAAATTGTTGTTTGTGTTTATTATGATGCTTCCATGGGTCTATCAGATTGATTTCTTTTTTAAATTCTTTTATTTTAGTATTTATTTTCTTGACTCTTGTTTTTGATTTCATATCTTCTTTTTGCTGTATGTCATTCCAATCTCCACCTATTATAATGTAGCCTTCACTTTGATTAGATAGCTCTCTTTTAATATCATCCAAATACCTTTTCCTATTATTTTTATCATTATGAGCATAAACGTTTGCTATTGAGTATATATTTTCATTTATTTTCAAATTTATTAGTAAAAATCTTCCAAATTCATCTTTATGAATATTTAAAATCTCATAATTTAATTTTTCATGAATCAATGTACTAACACCACAACTTTGAGATGTACCAAAACTATGTATGATATCTCCTTTCCATTCTGCTCTTATGAATTTCTCTAGCTCTTTAGTGAAATGTGTCTCTTGGAGGAGTATTATATCTACATTTTGTTGATTTATCCAAATATTTAATCTATTTCTTTTTTGTTTTTCTCTGAGCCCCTGTGTATTTAATGTAATAATGTGTAGTTTGTCCATATTTAAACAAAATATTTTGGTTATTTCTAATATTTTTCAATATATACATGTATTCAATTTTCAATTCATGTTCATCTATAAATTGAATATTTATGGTATATATTAATATAGTTTTATACAATGATTGTTTTTTATCATAAAGACAATATATCAATATATTTTTATAAATTATTTGTATTTTATGTGTAGTTTTTCCATATTTAAATAAAATATTTTGGTTATTTCTTATAATTTTCAATATATAAACATGTTCTATAAATTGAATATTTATGGTATATGTCAATGTAGTTTTATACAATGGTTGTTTTTGATCATATATATAATATATCAATATATTTTCATAAATTATTTGTATTTCATCACACATACATGTAATTTCTTCCAAATAAATTTTTATCACATTCTCTATATTTTCATTTGGTGAACTAAGCCTTAAAGAGACTGTTAGTAGTACAAGCATAGAACACCACATTATCAATTTCACAAGAATTTATTCTATTGTTTGCCAGACTTGGCTTTCTTTTTCACATTAGCTTGTAGCTCGTTGGTGGGAGTCACCGGTGAGCGTTCCTGAATCTCTGTGGATTTTCTGGCTGGAGTGTTCATGTTTATCACATATTTGTCCATTGCTCCACTAGATTCTTTGTGACTTTATGTTTTGTTTGCCTTTTTTCTGCCTGTTGTCTTCTTTACACGGCTGTCCGTGCCTTCAGGAATAGTGCCTGTTTTTGTCTGGTCCTGTTGTGCTTGTGCACTATCTGACTGAGGCTGGTTTTGCGGTTGATTTATTTCATCAAAAGTTTCTTCTGATGGTGTTTCACTAGCATCATCCACAATGTCTTCAGCATCAGATTCTTCAGACAATGGTTCTTGACAGTCTGTAGCTTTGTGGCCTGACCTGTAGCAGTGATGACACACAATATCATTTGTGCATTCTTTTGCGGAATGCCCTTTGTCTAAACATTTTGTACATTTAACATTATCATTAGGTTGACCCTTATAGTAAACAACTGCACGATAGCGACCAATCTCAATGGTTTTTGGTATGTGAGTGGTTATTTCCTTCACAATGGCAATGCGATCTCCCGTTTCGCAATTAGTAAGTTTCCCATCGACTCTAAGTTTTTCCCGGTACAATGCTGTTATCTCACACTTTCGAAGGATGAGAGCTCTATGAATCTGTCCGTCGTCGGCTGATAAAGGGATATTTTTGATACGTATTCGGACAGAGTTGTCTTGTAGGTAGGGTCGACCTGGATTGGTGTTGTAAATGGGCATAGTTCTGTCACGAAGAACAATCCCGTTGGAGAGGATTTCATCTCTTGAATCATCATTGTCTAAATAGATTCTCCAGAACTTGTTGACTCTTTGTATGCCCGCGATACATTCAGGTTCAATTTTCAATGCTAGTGCCTTATATACCTCTACATGGGTGAGCCAAAATTCTTTAGGTGGTTTCTCAGCACCAAACAGATCGATTTCTTTGATAAATATAGGTTTTGTTGTGTTGGGAGAGTGCTCATTTAGCCCAGTAGATAATGTGTCTGCATATGATCTCAATGGATGGCTCGGAGGATGTCTAATGGCGGCCATATTTGCTTGGATTCCAAACTTGGTTTTGAGAAAATTTGTTTCTTTACCCAGCTACATATAAGGTCTATCTCTCTAGATGACTCAGATCGCACCTTTGTGCTTGAAGAAGTATTCTGAAACACTTTCAGTTACCAGTTTTGTTATATTTCACTGATGTTGTTGATTCTCGATGAGCTACAGAAAAACCCACCGCCTTGGCTAGAGGGACGTAACTCCTTTTCCCAACAACCAGATACTAGTAAAATGCATACATCAAATTATCACGACAGAGAGTATTATACAGATAAAGTCTGATATATTTAGATTTGATCGAACTTCGCTAAATGCTAGTTCGACAGGATTAAGTGGATGTACAGATGTACAGATGTACTCTACACCAAAATTATCCAAGAAAATTGATAGAGCCACCCCCCCCCCCCCCCCTTTGATTTCTCTCAGCAGGTGTGTTGTCTGCTACAACAATGTCACCTGGACATATGTTCAGTGTAAGCATCTATAGATCGAAATGAAATTAAATCAGTGGCACCTTCTATAACGTAACAATGCGTCAATCCATGTAATCAATTTGACAGATTAAGTGTAATTTTTGGTGATCTAGATGTCTTAAATATATTTCTCTTGAATTAAAGACAGCTTCGCAAAAAAAAAATCATTTTATGTGCCTATTTTTGATGCATGTAGTTCATACATGCTTGAGTGTATTGCATATTTGCATCAGTAAATCTTTCTGCAGATGGTTTTGAAAGTTTCTTTAATGTAAATGGTCCCGATGACAATGAACTTTTAATGGCTCTATTAATAGTTGTTAATGAGACCAGTGCAAATCACCAGGGGTGGATGCAGTTTTGGGTATTGATGTCACTGCTTATCTTAATTTAAATAAGTTCAACTATGAAAAACTCATATTGAAAAAATAATTTCAAACTGAAAAAAAGTTCTTTGAAAAATGAATATCAATAAATATTGTTTAAACCAAACTAATTCCCTATCGTATCTCATTCTTTCCTCGTTAAAGGTGTACAATTTTCTAGATCCACTCCTGATTCATATCATGTTAGGTCATGATTACTAACATCTGTACAGATTTTATGACATTGACCATGTTTACAGTAATAAGGATCTGTATCGTGTACCTCGTCATTGTACTCCTAATCCTATAATTATAGCTTGTGACAGACCCCATCCGCGATGAAAATGTTTATATTGGTTCTTATCAATTTTGTACAACATTTATACCCAGATACATACTAAACATTCTGTCCAACATGTCGGGCGTCGTTAGTCCATTGTACTTCTCCTGGACGTGAAAATCGCGTTTCTGCGGAATGCAACATATGTGACTTACGAAATTACGGTTACCATAGATTTTGTGAAAAATTAAGAAGCGAAATATCTGCATCAAATAATATGTCCGCTAAAACAATGAATCATGACGATCAAGGCGACTGGGTAGATGCAAATGAATATTCCTTCTCAAAACTTTTATCGGCTGATTCAAAATTTGGACCAAATCCACGCATGTGAAAGTCTTTGGGAGGTCGCCATTCATTGCTAAATTGTTATTCTTTGAACATAGAGGTGAAAAGAGATAAAGAAGATCAAGATGACAGTCTCAAAGTGGCGCGAACAAAAAATTAAAGTTTTCGAAATCACATCCAAGTACTTTAGAACTTGACATTAAAACAGAAGAAATGAAATATAATGAACTATGTGCAAAAGTAAATTCATTGGTGGACCCTCATTGTCTAAATGTTACTGAAAACAAAAAAGGGAATTGTCATCTAAGGGTTTCGAAATCCCACAACAAACGAAATTATAAGGTGCGATCATGTGATGATGTACGTATGTGTGGCAGTTTTTGTTCCCATGAAAATGTGAGGACAGTCAGGGCTTGAAACTCATAGAGAATTCCAAAGGAGCCATACGGGCTCCAAGTTCTGGAATTCAAGGAACCCATGCCAAAAATCAAGGAGCCCGTAAATATTAAAGTTTCTTCTCTATTAGTCACATAAGATAATTGATGAAAGCCAATTACATGTATTTATTGTGAAAGACCATTTTTGACAGCAGTTTCAACATAACGTTGAAGTACATCATTTGGGTCCAAGTAATCTCTTACAAAGAAAGCTGACAATTTACATACTTAGCCTAAAATATAAGAGCGCCTAACCCCCCCCCCCCCCAAAAAAAAAGATTATATATTTTGTAATGAAATACTTAATGCAAAGACATTATCCACTAATTAGATAGAACATTATATTATAAAATGTGCGTATGTACATGGGTTCATGAATTGGGGTTTTTCTTTTTTCTTTTTGGTCATTTTATACAAGTTTCTTTCTTTTATTCTTGTTTTCTTTAGTCCCTATCCACAATACATGTCATGTCAGGGACGTATATAAAATACTATATAATATTATAATTATATAAAATATGATATTATATACGTCCCTGGTCATGTGTAACATACGATACTCTGCAAAGTAATGGTTCATGTACTGAGGCGATTCGGGATTTAACACCGCTGCAATCAATATACTAGAAACGCCACCAACGAAGAAATTGCACAGAATATATTTACAATAATCTACCTGTTACGAGTCTAACGACACGTTCGGTGAACAGCATTCACAATAATCTATGTGTAACGACAGCTATTTAAAACGCCGTCGACGAAGAAATTGCACAGAATTCATTTAGGAATAATATCTACATGTCAATTACATTAGGTAAAACCTTTTATTCTGGATTTCAGTTAGAGTTTCATACACTAATTTGAGCACATGCTCAAAGGTCTTGCTGACTTCTACACATACAATGTGTCTGAGAAGTCTCAAACTTATGAAACCCATTCATAGCCTTCAGCAGCAATTTCTTGTGGTATTCTATCAAGGAAGACAAAACTTGTTGAATAGTTAAGACCATTTCGGATTCCGAGAAATAAAAACATCAAAGAAGTACATAACAGTTATCCAGTCTCAAAGTCGAGAAGACAAGGCAAAATCGTGAGAATTCCCGGAACGGCTGTGAACCCCGGAATGAACAACATTCTGATTTGAGACAAGATACCCGGTTAGAGTCAGCCGAATGAAAGGCAGTGGTTAAAAAGGAGAAAAGGTCGATTAATTATCAATCAATTAGTGTTCACTACTGCAATCTTAAATCACTCATCGGGGAGTAATTCTAAAATACTTTTGGAAGGGGACCTTGAGTACTAGTATTGCAAAATGCATCGTGATATTCCATCAATCGCAGTTGAGGGGCCAAATAATGTCACACTTTTCGGTTCATTAGTCAAAAACAAAAACATGTTAGAGGTTTTGAGTATATGGGTCTTGTAACAAAATAACATATAGCAGAGTAGTAGTTTATGAGAGGACTCAAATAACTTACTTAAATTGGTCGAGTTTGCAAATTATTGCTTTGTGACACTCAATCTAAATTTGATGCGTTAAACATAAAAAGAAATTAAAAACGTCTAATTTGAAAAAAAGACGCATAAAACCTTTCCTCTATGGAAAGAACAAGCTATTCTTACCTGAAAAAAATCAAACAGTATGCCTTATCGTCACAAAAGTTTCATATCCAATATGTTCAATAAGGAACTGATATAATCGATTTAAAATATCCTATAGTGAGTCTGTTTACAACCCGAAAAAACCAATTTAGTCGCAACCATGGCGACATAGGTGATCTTGATGCACTTAATTCGACCTTATTGATTTCGTTTGAATAATTCATTCAGAGGTTTTCAATTATCCAAACGACTTAAAGATATGGCCAAAGAGACAAATAGGCAATCGGTGCCGACTTAGGACGGCCTGTTTCGGCACCTTGTGTTAATGATGTGGTTATGCGTTTTATTCCCCACACACATTTTCTCATTACCCAGAGATCTTCAAGAACGCATAATAGTGGTTTAGAACAACCTCCTCACCAATGAATATACAAACAAGACACAACGCAGGGCTGGGGGGTGTCCTAGCAACACACAGATTGATTTGAATATGGATATAAAAGTAGATGGAGCAAGAAATACAGTCTGTGAGCTGCCGGCTGCAGCTGTCTTCTCTAAAGGTATGAATATGCCATTGATTTAAAACGGGTTATGGGCCGTTTTTGGCTACCTAAAACTGGAGCTTGGATTGAATGAAGGCGCGTTTGTGATTGGCTAATATTCACATGAGTGAAAGTACAATAGATAGACTTTCACGTCATATATTAATTTCTAATTAATTATGACATGAACAGAAATTATATGGGTTTTATAACGAGGGGTAACTATCAAATTTTAATTTTTCACTTTTTCTCTTTTTTATTCATTCTAAATTTAGAGGATGAAAAGCAACGGTAACCCCCATTTTATATAACATTAAATGGTAGATAAATTATTGTTCTGTCTTATGATAAATGACTCATTTTTGAAATCGCCGATTTTCACAGAAGTATGGAAGCCCAACTGGGAAAACCCTTATAATGGAAGTCTATGGAAAATTTTCGGGATTTGAATTACCTTAATCATATCTAAATAGGAATGACATTTTGGTCAATTTGATACCAAACGATGCCTCTGGACTTATTTATTATTTCTTTGTACAAAAGTTTGGTGTTCAAAGCAAACTTTATGATCTGTAGGCCTTTTACGTAATATACTGGAAAAAGGAAGGGGGGTGTTTCCTAAATTGTGAAACCGGAAGCAATTCCTTTTCTTGCTTTATTTTAAGTCTTTTTGACAGTAAATTGATGTTTATACACGAAGAAAATATAACATTTTTTTCTGGAAGCGTCTCTGTTGATATCCAGCGACCCAAAGTTTAGGCATCAAAAACACATAAAATTGACTAAGATAATGAGAAAAGTACCATTAATTTTCAGACAAAAAGTTATCTTGTAACTTTTTTTCACCTAGAATGAATTATAACTATTTCATGTTATATTTCCATATTGTTTGGCCAAATTTAGAAATCTCAAAAATGACGAGATTTTGTTACGAAAGACAGGATGTCGAATTTTCTAAAAAGTTCACAATTTTTTTCGGAGTTATTCCCCTTACATAGGGTTGGTATGCCCCTGTGTCGTTTTAATTAATTCTGAAAACTTCTACTATTATTGATGAAAGAATTAATATATTAAGTTTGAATTTTACATCGATGTTCTTCCACCTAGACAACTTCGTGCAAGTATACCCCCATAAAATAATTGCTATTTTTACGAGTATGTCACATTTATAAAATGGCATGTTGCATACAATTGGTATTTGAAGGAAACTTTCTTTGTAAGAATGAAAAGTGTGGACTGCAATCAATCTTTTCAGCAAGCATTCTCATCGTTGCCTTCGATAGTTTCATGGAATTTGTTCCGATTTTTGGAAGTATGGTGCGCAAACATCCCCAACGTTCTTCAAGATGAGATAACTCCTGTTACACTTATTGTTTTCTCTCGGTCTCTTGACATGAAGAAAGAGTAAAGATAGAATATTACATTGATAGTAAATGTGACAACGTATACTTCAAATATTTTCCTATAAATCAATTTATAATACAAAATGTCATTAACTTTTGGCAATTCATTGATCAATTACATTCTAAAAAGGGGGGTAGGCTTGATTAAGAACCCATAATTTTCCTGTTGAGGTATGTTTGATAGTAATGACTATTGATTTAAACTCAGGATAGAATAGAATAACAAGAAAATACCAAGATGACACAATTTGTCAAATGTAGGTCATTTTACATTTTTGCTTTAGGTATGAATATGCCATTGATTTAAAACGAGTTATGGGCCGTTTTTGGCTACCCAAAACTGGAGCTCGGATTGAATGAAGGCGCGTTTGTGATTGGCTAATATTCACATGAGTGAAAGTACAATAGATAGACTTTTACGTCGTATATTAATTTCTAATTAATTATGACATGAACAGAAATTATATGGGTTTTATAACGAGGGGTACCTATCAAATTTTAATTTTTCACTTTTTCACTTTTTTATGCATTCTAAATTTAGAGGATGAAAAGCAACGGTAACCCCCATTTTATATAACATTAAATGGTAGATAAATTATTGTTCTGCCTTATGATAAATGACTCATTTTTGAAATCGCCGATTTTCACAGAAGTATGGAAGCCCAACTGGGAAAACCCTTATAATGGAAGTCTATGGAAAATTTTCGGGATTTGAATTACCTTAATCATATCTAAAGAAGTTTGGACATGTCCGTCATGTATACCTGTCGTCACGGTCAGAGTACAATTCGTAAGAATGCCATGAAGAACACTGAAGATTGGTCAGGTGCACGTACGAAACCAAATGTCCGTCTGATGATCCTACTTATGTTGGTATAATGTCACCATAAAAGGCACTTTGTAAAACATCAATGGAAATTTACCATGTTTGACCTGACGCATGAGTATAAACTTACAACATGGCGCTTGGATTCGAAGAGACGAAGCGGAGGCAAATAAAATCCTGGCCGTATCATTTATATTAAAGCTTAACAAGGTAAAATATGATTGCCGATCGTGTAGTTTTATTTTATTCGAGTGAGACACAGTCAATAATCCCCTAGAAAATTTGCCGATTCGTCCACGCCATATCCTAAATTTGGGTCCCGGATTTGTTCAATGTAGATTCCTGCGGCCAACATACTCATACCAGCCAAATATCCAAGTGTCGTTGGCCATTTCTGCGGCTACACAGAAACACGAATAACTTTGTGTTATGAACAATCTTCATACTCTAGTACAATTTAGATAAAATATATATGGCTCAGTATGAAACAAAGGAGGGGATCTCCAACAACACCAGGTTGTAGCACCCACAGCAAAACCCTAAAACACCCAATGCAAAAACACAAAGCAAACAAGCACAAAAAGGGACGCGCAAGGGACAAGGAACGTCAACGCACAACACAGAAACATCAAACACAAAGGACTACACATAAACCAACGACACCAATGGGCAACCGGTGTCGACTTAGGACAGCCACCTGCCACGGAAATAGCAGAAGGTTTGGTTGTCCTGGATTACGTGCGCACAACCCTCCCATTTTTACGATTACCCAGAGGTCTCGAAGAACGTACGATTGTGGTGTAAAACAACCTCCTCACTGTCAGATGACCACACACAAACAAGACCGCAAAACGCAGGGGCCCAAGCAACACAGATGAATATGTAAATGGATATAAAAAGAGGGCGTACGTAATACAATCCGTGCTCTGCCGCCGCGAGCTCATGTATGTTATCACCCGAGGAGTCGACTGACATTCAGAGAGGACAGGTGGTCGGGGCCCTGTCTTCTCTAAAGAGGATTGGACAGGGCCCGTCATGGAGTCCCGTCGTCACAGTCAGTGAGAGTGCAAGTTTTAAGGATGCGCTCGTACAAGACTGTAGATTGGTCAAGTACCAAGCCTAGTGTCCGTCTAGTGACATTAGGATCATACCCACGGTATAAAAGGCGTATGATGATTCTGACGCATTTTCGATAGTGATGTTGTCTATCTTTGATCCTTCTTATCTTGCTAATAATGTCACCATAAAATGCAAGTAATATACTCTGTTGCCTGTATTGGTCCGAATTTCAGAAGAAGTTGACAATAATTTTTGTAAAATTTCCAGAAAGTCTTTACTAGTTTGTGAAAGTGAAAACTTTGTCCTAAAAGTTTCTTGGTAATTTTAAATTTCTACTATGAAAATCCAAAACATCAGTACATGCTCTAGCATATACCGGATGAGCTGTGAAATATAGATACCATAGGACGGTAATCTAGGAACATCACCGTCAAGCCAGGGGAAATTTACTATGTTAAATCCAAAATCATCTCTTTTGTCATATACACTTGTATGGATCTCTCCATTAACAATTTTGACATTTAGGTCCAAAAATGGTGTTTCTGTGTTTGAAACGTTTGCCTAGTTTAAAATCAATTCTTGTGGATAAATAACATTTTTATATTTCTCAAAAACAGGATTATCGATAGCAAGAATATCATCCAGGTACCTAGAAGTACCAATGAAACATTTCACATCATCATTTTTTCTTTGTTTTTGAAGATTTTGGATAAATTCCTTTTCATACGTGTATAAAAATAAATCTGCAACAAGAGGCGCACAATTAGTACCCATAGGAATCCCTACAACCTGCTTGTAGAGTTTCTCACCAAATCTTACATAAATATTGTCCAAAAGGAAGGACAAGGCAATACACAGGTCACCACATGTCCATGATTTGTATGATTTGTAATCTGTGGCGGAAAAGAAACCCTTCGATTCAGAAGTACAAATATAAGTTTTCCCCTCTCGATCAAAACACCATTTAATGAGTTTGGACAGTCGATCATTTATTTGTCGTGAGGAAGCGTGGTGTACATATTAGAAAAGTCGTATGAAGATATCGTATTTGCTTCAAAATTTCTTGATTTCATTTTGTCAATCACATCCCCTGAATTTTTAATAGACCAAAAGAAGTTTACGCCATTCCTGTTCATGACAGTTTCACAGTATTTTGCCACGTGTTCCTTTATAGCCGTGAGTGCTGACGTCAGATTTCTAGACAGAGTTGTTGTTGAGCAGTTGCTAGAATTAGCAATGTATCGAAACTTGTAAGGATACTTGTGAAGTTTTGGTATACAGTATATTGTAGGGAGATCGAATTTAGAAATAGGGATGTTAAAAGAAGAAATTTCACTGATATGTTTGTTCAAAATATTGGGAACACTTTCGTTGCTTTCGATATAAGTTTTAGTAGAGGAAAGTTCCGAAACTAATGTTGATATGTAGTAGCGTTTTCAAATAATTATGGTGTTGTTGGCTGCTTTGTCTGCAGGCGCGAAGACATATTTTTCATGTAAATTACGTAACTTGAATTTGAAATATCTTTCAGATTTAGAAATTGGATTTTCAAAAAGTTGAGGATTTTTATGGTAGTTATATATTCGAATATCGGTAATATCCAAAATGAGGTTTTTCCAGTCATTCAGAGCATGCGATTCGTTTGGTATAGGTATGTAAAGCACTTCGCGACATTTAATAAAATCTATCTTGGATGGGATTCTATACTTAGGTCCTTTCTTAAGAAGACCACGGAGCTGCCTGTCTTTGATAATTGAAAAGTCACCTGTAACAATATGACCAGCTGGTTTATATAGATATGCAGACGTTGCACATTCTCAAGAAGCAGGACATGATTCAAGTATTTTAGGATCTTGTGTAACTTTGTTGTAGTTAAAAACGAAATTTCGAATAGGTCTCTTATATTTGTAACAAATAAGAGGAGGTTCTAAATTTTCAAAATATTGAGGAATGGCACTTTGTACGCGATGATCCCGAAAAATATTAGAGATGTTCAGAAGATCAAATCCTTTGTTGATAAATGAAATTTTTATGAATCGTCTTTTAGTGGAGGTGTTTTTAACCAAAGGATATAGTTTATTTTGTGCGAATGCAACAATGATATTTAGCCTGAATCAATCAGTGTTTCTTAAGAATGCAACCAGTGCTTCATCCAAGATAGATTTTAATTGAACTGCTGAAACTGACGAGAGAGCATGTAGCAGTTCATGTCTGCCGGTGTTGCGTGCAATGAACAGTAGATCTTTGAGGGTACGATGTACTCTAGCACTTTTTTCTGATACACGTTGCATCTGCTTGAAAAGGCAGTAAAATCATTAACCAAAAACCAATGCGTTTTCACTGTTTATTCTTCATTGAAAGAAAGGAATGGGGTCTCCAACAACACTCGGTTAGAGCACCCACAGCAAAACCCTAAAACACCGAATGCTTAAGAAACACAGAGCAGACGCGCACAGAAAGAGACGCAAATGGTACAAGGAACACCAAATCACATAGAAACATCAAACGTAAACGACTACATACAAACCAACGAATGGACAGTCAGTACCGCATTAGGACGGCCATCTGCAATGCTAGTAGCAGACGACGTTGTTATCCGGATTACATGCGCACATCCTCTCACTTTTCCGATTACTAAGAGGTTTCGAAGAACTTATAATTGTGGTGTAAAATAGCCTCCTTACTGTAAGATGACAAACAGACAGCATAACGCAAGAAACACAAAGATGAATATGTAAATGGATATAAAAACAGGAGGCGTGTGAAATGCAGCCTGTGCTCTCCCGGATGTATCGAGCTCATGTTATCACCCGAGTGGTCCCACTGAAATTCAGAGAGGACAGGTGGTCGGGGCCGTGTCTTCCCTTAAGAGGTTTGGACAGGGCCCGTCATGGAGTCCTGTCGTCATTGTCGGAGTGCAATTCTTCTCTGAATGTGAGTCGGACTCCTCGGGTGATAACATACATGAGCTCGCGGCGGCAGAGCACGGATTGTATTACGTACGCCCTCTTTTTAGATCCATTTACATATTCATCTGTGTTGCTTGGGCCCCTGCGTTTTGCGGTCTTGTTTGTGTGTGGTCATCTGACAGTGAGGAGGTTGTTTTACACCACAACTGTACGTTCTTCGAGACCTCTGGTTAATCAGAAAAGTGGGGGGGGGGGGGGGGGGCGCACGTAACCCAGGAAAACCACATCTTCTGCTATTTCCGTGGCAGATGGCACAGTTTTTCAATACAGAAATTTATTTCAACTAGTCACAATCATGTCTCCATACACGGTCTGGCCATGACACATTACTATGAAATTTTTCTTGTGAATTTGTCAAAAGGATGATGTTATTCTATTTCTTTTGTTTACTTTTATAAAACATACATGTTTGTATATACCGGGTAATAGGTATGATCTGACAGAAAATGTAACACGTGGTTAACAAAATTTTAACCTACGAAATCTTCTTTGGAAAAGGACACTTAAAGGCCGCCGGGGGACTATATAAGGGGACAGGTAAATTTTCTGTCATCTGTTCAGTGACCGCTATAGGGTTAAAATCTCTTCTTGGTATCTGATTGGTTCCCTTTAATCCTTTTACCCCTATAAAATTTTGATTGACAGCTTAAAACAGATGAGACTCTGGTATCTCATTAGCATAATAAAGGATTACCTGTCGGTTTGTCTTTGATGTAACACGCCGCTCGCAGACGGCGTTGTCTTCAAAGACGGTATGTCACGCCTATCAAGCTTATGTTACTCGGGTATACCTATAAACGACTGGGTGGTTCCCAACGTCGGCCTTTAACTCAGAAGTATAAACGTATTGGTTTATCATAAGCATAACTCCATTAGAAAAAATATCGATAATAATAAATCATATACATGATATACCGGTATTTAAAATTGCATAAAATTAGAAATATTATACCTCTAAATCAATTCTGTATCACATCTAAATATCTAATACATGAGTTCCGACGACTTTCTATACAAAATATTGAAACACAGGGAACTAAACGAGAAATATTTCATTTTCATTTTTCACGATTTTACTGCTTTTTACCCAGTTTCATCAAAGTCTGACCATGATATCTTTTTAACGACAACTCTTCTTGAAAATAGGGGTATTAAAATAAAATTTAAGATCAAATTCAAGCATGTGTTAGGTGTGTTGATTAAAGGCGAAAACTAAGCCTCTTTTTAAAACGGTCGCTCTACTAACTTATATTCATATTCTACTTCAGTCAGAAATTCAAAGTTGTCAAACCTGTTCTAATTTCTATGTAAGTTAACGAAAAAGCAATTATAAATAGATGAACCTTTTTGTTGCTTCGTGTGCACGATATGAAACTTTTCAATGCAACCATGGCGATGAATGATTTGCTTTTGGTAATGTTTGATTAATATGATCTCATTTACTAGAAAAAGAAAAGGAAGTTTCAGCACCAAGGAAACGTACAAACAGTCATTTGATATATTGAAGTGTTTCGTACTGTTAGATCTAATAGATGATCAAGTCGACATACTGGTCGGACTATCGGTATTTTGAGACGTCATCGATAAAAATTTTAATTGGTTCACCATGATCAAATTTCAATCCTGTTCAGCGAAGATTATCAATAATTGAAATTACCATAACTATAGAACAGACTCAAACGGACGCAGGAAGAATGTACTAGATGCATATGACAGTTGTTAAGACATTAATGGCTATGATAAGGACATCCTCATGTACATACAGGTTGGGGCAGATACTCATCTTCCCAATTCAGGAGGAAATGTATTGTGTGTCCTAAATATCGATGATATTATGTACATGTCAATTACAATAGGTAAAACCTTTTGTTCTGAATTTCAGTTAGAGTTTCATACACTAATTTGAGCACATGCTCAAAGGTCTTGCTGACTTCTACACATACAATGTGTCTGAGAAGTCTCAAACTTATGAAACCCATTCATAGCCTTCAGCAGCCATTTCTTGTGGTATTCTATCAAGGAAGACAAAACTTGTTGAATAGTTAAGACCATTTCGGATTCCGAGAAATAAAAACATCAAAGAAGTACATAACAGTTATCCAGTCTCAAAGTCGAGAAGACAAGGCAAAATCGTGAGAATTCCCATCGGAACGGCTGTGAACCCCGGAATGAACAACATTCCGAATTGAGACAAGGTACCCGGTTAGAGTCAGCCGAATGAAAGGCAGTGGTCAAAAAGGAGAAAAAGACGATTAATTGTCAGTCAATTAGTGTTCACTACTGCAATCTTAAATCACTCATCGGAGAGTAATTTTAAAACACTTTTGGAAGGGGACCTTGGGTACCAGTATTGCAAAATGCATCGTGGTATTCTATCAAGCGCAGTTGAGGGGCCAAATAATGTCACACTTTTCTGTTCATTGGTCAAAAACAAAAACACGTTAGAGGTTTTGAGTATATGGGTCTTGTAATAAAATTACATGTAACAGAGTAGTAGTTTATGGAAGGACTCAAATACCTTATTTAAATTGGTCGAGTTTGCAAATTATTGCTTTGTGACACTCAATCTAAACTTTGTGCGCTAAACATAAAAGAAATTAAAAAGGTTTATTTTGAAAAATAGACGCATAAAACCTTTCCTCTATGGAAGTAGAAAGAACAAGCTATTCTTACCTGAAAAAATCAAACAGTATGCCTTATCGTCACATCAGTTTCATATTCATAATTTTCAATAAGGAAGTTATATAATCGATTTAAAATATCCTATAGTGAGTCTGTTTACAACCCGAAAACCAATTTAGACGCAACCATGGCGACATAGGTGGTATTAATGCACTTGATTCGACCTTATTGATTTCGTTTGAATAATTCATTCAGAGGTTTTCAATTATCCAAACGACTTAAAGATATGGCCAAAGAGACAAATAGGCAATCGGTGCCGACTTAGGACGGCCTGTTACGGCACCTTGTGTTAATGGTGTGGTTATGCGTTTTATCCCCCACACATACATTTTCTCATTACCCAGAGATCTTCAAGAACGCATAATAGTGGTTTAAAACAACCTCCTCACCGATGAATATACAAACAAGACATAACGCAGGGGTCCTAGCAACACATAGATTGATTTGAATATGGATATAAAAGTAGATGGAGCGAGAAATACAGTCTGTGAGCTGCCGGCTGCAGCTGTCTTCTCTAAAGAAGTTTGGACATGTCCGTCATGTATGCCTGTCGTCACGATCAGGGTACAATTCGTAAGAATGCCATGATACAACACTGAAGATTGGTCAGGTGCACGTACGAAACCAAATGTCCGTCTGATGATCCTTCTTATGTTGGTATAATGTCACCATAAAAGGCACTTTGTAAAACATCAATGGTAATTTACCATGTTTGACCTGACGCATGAGTGTAAACTTACAACATAGCGCTTTGATTCGAAGAGACGAAGCGGAAGCATATAAAATCCTGGCCGTATCATTTATATTAAAGCTTAACAAGGTAAACTATAATTGCCGATCGTTTAGTTTTATTTTATTCGAGTGAGACACAGTCAATAATCCCCTAGAAAATTTGCCGATTCGTGCGCGCCATATCCTAAATTTGGGTCCCGGATTTGTTCAACGTAGATTCCTGCGGCCAACACACCCCTACCAACCAAATATCCAAGTGTCGTTGGCCGTTTCTGCGGCTACATAGAAACACGAATAACTGTATGTTATGAACAATCTTCATAGTCTAGTGTAATTCAAATAAAATATATATGACTCAGAATGATACACGTTGCATCTGCTTGAACAGGCAGTAAAATCATTAAGCATAAACCAATGCGTTTTCACTGTTTATTCTTCCTTGAAAGAAAGGTGGGGGTCTCCAACAACACCAGGTTGCAGCACCCACAGCAAAACTCTAAAACACTTAATGCTTAAGAAACACAGAGCGGACGCGCACAGAAAGAGACGCAAATGGTGCAAGGAACACCAAATCACATAGAAATATCAAACGTAAACGACTACAACAAACCAACGAATGGACAGTCAGTACCGCATTAGGACGGCCATCTGCAATGCTAGTAGCAGACGACGTTGTTATCTGGATTACGTGCGCACATCCTCCCACTTTTCCGATTACTAAGAGGTTTCGAGGAACTTATGATTGTGGTGTTAAATAGCCTCCTCACTGTAAGATGACAAACAGACAGCATAACGCAAGAAACACAAAGATGAATATTTAAATTGATATAAAAACAGGAGGTGTGCGAAATGCAGCCCGTGCTCTCCCGGCTTTATCGAGCTCATGTTATCACCCGAGGAGTCAGACTGAAATTAAGAGAGGACAGGTGGTCGAAGCCGTGTCTTCTCTAAAAAGGTTTGGGCAGGACCCGTCATGGAGTCAAGTCGTCATTGTCGGAGTGCAATTCTTCATAATGCGCTGGTACAAGACTGTAGATTGGTCCAGTATCAAGCCAAGTGTCCGTCTTGGGACAGACGGGTTACATCCACGGTATAAAAGGAGTTTGATAATTCTAACACAATTTTGAAAGTAATATTATGTCTACATTTGATCCTTCTTATTTTTTTTTAATTACATGTATATCACCATAATAAAATGCAGGTTGTGAAATGTGAAGTAACTTCATGCACAGTTTTTCAATACAGAAATTTATTTCAACTAGTCACAATATACAAGGTCTGGCCACGACACATTACATTGAAATATTTTTTGTGAATTTGTCAACAGGATGATGTAATTCTATTTCTTGTGTTTACTTTGATCAAACATACGTGTTTGTATATACCGGGTAATAGGTATGATCTGACAGAAAATGTAACACGTGCTTGACAAAATTTTAACCTACGAAATCTTCTTTGGAAAAGGACACTTAAAGACTGACTGGGGACTATATAAGGGGACAGGTAAATTTTCTGTCATCTCCTCACTGACCGCTATAGGGTCAACATCTCTTATTGGTATCTGATTGCTTCCCTTTAATCCTTTTACCTCTATAAATTTTTGATTGACAGCTTCAAACAGATGAGACTCTGGTATCTCATTAGCATAATAAAGGATTACCTGTTGGTTTGTCTTTGATGTAACACGCCGCTCGCAGACGGCGTTGTCTTCAAAGACGGTATGTCACGCCTATGAAGCTTATGTTACTCGGGTATACCTATAAACGACCGGATGGTTCCCAACATCGGCCTTTAACTCAAAAATATAAACGCATTGATTTTTCATAAGCATAACTCCGTTAGAAAAAATATCGATAATAATAAATCATATACCGGTATCTAAAATTGCATAAAATTAGTAATATTCTACCTCTAAAAAAATTCTGTATCACATTTAAATATCTAATACATGAGTTGCGAAGACTTTCTATTCAAAATATTGGAACACAGGGAACTAAACGAGAGTTTCATACACTAATTTGAGCACATGCTCAAAGGTCTTGCTGACTTCTACACATACAATGTGTCTGAAAAGTCTCAAACTTATGAAACCCATTCATAGCCTTCAGCAGCCATTTCTTGTGGTATTCTATCAAGGAAGACAAAACTTGTTGAATAGCTATGACCATTTCGGATTCCGAGAAATATAAACATCAAAGAAGTACATAACAGTTATCCAGTCCAAAAGTCGAGAAGACAAGGCAAAATCGTGAGAATTCCCATCGGAACGGCTGTGAACCCCGGAATGAACAACATTCCGAATTGAGACAAGGTACCCGGTTAGAGTCAGCCGAATGAAAGGCAGTGGTTAAAAAGGAGAAAAGGTCGATTAATTGTCAATCAATTAGTGTTCACTACTGCAATCTTAAATCACTCATCGGGGAGTAATTTTAAAATACTTTTGGAAGGGGACCTTGAGTACTAGTATTGCAAAATGCATCGTGATATTCTATCAATCGCAGTTGAGGGGCCAAATAATGTCACACTTTTCGGTTCATTGGTCAAAAACAAATACATGTTAGAGGTTTTGAGTATATGGGTCTTGTAACAAAATAACATATAGCAGAGTAGTAGTTTATGAGAGGACTCAAATACCTTACTTAAATTGGTCGAGTTTGCAAATTATTGCTTTGTGACACTCAATCTAAATTTGATGCGTTAAACATAAAAAGAAATTAAAAACGTCTAATTTGAAAAATAGACGCATAAAACCTTTCCTCTATGGAAAGAACAAGCTATTCTTACCTAAAAAATCAAACAGTATGCCTTATCGTCACATCAGTTTCATATTCATTATGTTCAATAAGGAAGTTATATAATCGATTTAAAATATCCTATAGTGAGTCTGTTTACAACCCGAAAACCAATTTAGTCGCAACCATGGCGACATAGGTGATCTTGATGCACTTAATTCGACCTTATTGATTTCGTTTGAATAATTCATTCAGAGGTTTTCAATTATCCAAACGACTTAAAGATATGGCCAAAGAGACAAATAGGCAATCGGTGCCGACTTAGGACGGCCTGTTTCGGCACCATGTGTTAATGGTGTGGTTATGCGTTTTATCCCCCCCCCCCCCCACACACATTTTCTCATTACCCAGAGATCTTCAAGAACGCATAATAGTGGTTTAAAACAACCTCCTCACCGATGAATATACAAACAAGACATAACGCAGGGGTCCTAGCAACACATAGATTGATTTGAATATGGATATAAAAGTAGATGGAGCGAGAAATACAGTCTTTGAGCTGCCGGCTGCAGCTGTCTTCTCTAAAGAAGTTTGGACATGTCCGTCATGTATGCCTGTCGTCACGGTTAGAGTACAATTCGTAAGAATGCCATGATACAACACTGAAGATTGGTCAGGTGCACGTACGAAACCAAATGTCCGTCTGATGATCCTTCTTATGTTGGTATAATGTCACCATAAAAGGCACTTTGTAAAACATCAATGGTAATTTACCATGTTTGACCTGACGCATGAGTGTAAACTTACAACATGGCACTTTGATTCGAAGAGACGAAGCGGAGGCAAGTAAAATCCTGGCCGTATCATTTATATTAAAGCTTAACAAGGTAAAATATGATTGCCGATCGTTTAGTTTTATTTTATTCGAGTGAGACACAGTCAACAGAGACAGATAACCACACCTTCTGCTATTTCCGTGGCAGATGGCCGTCCTAAGTCGGCACAGGTTGCCCATTGGTCTCGTTGGTTTATGTGTAGTCCTTTGTGTTTGATGTGTCTGTGTTTTGAAGTTTATAAATTGTTTTCATTTTCGTGCTTAAACATCGACGGCGGGTGCAGCTAGCCAACAGGGGATGCTTACTCCTCCCGGGCACCTGATCCCACCTCTACCTTTCTAGGGGTCCGTCGATGCTTAATTTTGTACTCTATTGTGAGTGCTGTTGAGATTATCGTCAGGATCTTCTTTAACTCATTTGCATTGACGTTCCTTGTCCCTTATGCGTCTCTTTCCGTTCTTGTCTGCTTTTTGCATTGGGTGTTTTGGGGCTTTGATGTTGGTGCTACAACCTGGTGTTGTTGGAGATCCCCTCTTTTGTTCTTCATAATGCGCTGGTACAAGACTGTAGATTGGTCCAGTATTAAGCCAAGTGTCCGTCTGGGGACAGACGGGTTATATCCACGGTATAAAAGGAGTTTGATAATTCTAACACAATTTTGAAAGTAATATTATGTTTACATTTGACCCCTCTTATTTTTTTTATTACATGTATGTCACCATAATAAAATGCATGTTGTGAAATGTGTAGTAACTTCATTCATAGATTTTCAATACAGAAATTAATTTCAACTAGTCACAATCATGTCTCCATACAAGGTTTGGCCACGACACATTACAATGAAATATTTCTTGTGAATTTGTCAACAGGATGATGTAATATTATTTCTTTTGTTTACTTTTATCAAACATTCATGTATATATATATACCGGGTAATAGGTATGATCTGACAGAAAATGTAACACGTGCTTGACAAAATTTAAACCTACGAAATCTTCTTTGGAAAAGGACACTTAAAGGCTGACGGTGACTATATAAGGGGACAGGTAAATTTTCTGTCATCTCCTCACTGACCGCTATAGGGTCAACATCTCTTATTGGTATCTGATTGCTTCCCTTTAATCCTTTTACCTCTATAAATTTTTGATTGACAGCTTAAAACAGATGAGACTCTGGTATCTCATCAGCATAATAAAGGATTACCAGTCGGTTTGTCTTTGATGTAACACGCCGCTCGCAGACGGCGTTGTCTTCAAAGACGGTATGCACTCCTTTCAAGCTTATGTTCCTGAGGTATACCAACAAACGACCGGGTGGTTCCCAACGTCGGCCTTTAACTCAAAAGTATAAACGTATTGATTTTTCATAAGCATAACTGCGTTAGAAAAAATATCGATAATAATAAATCATATACCGGTATTCAAAATTACATAAAATTAGAAACATTTTACCTCTAAAACAATTCTGTATCACATTTAAATATCTAATACATGAGCTGCGACGACTATCTATACAAAATATTGGAACACAGGGGAAATAAAAGAGAAATATTTCGTTTTCATTTTTCACGAATTAACTGCTTTTTACCCAGTTTCATCAAAGTCTGACCATGATATCGTTTTAACGACAAGTCTTCTTGAAAATAGGGAAATTATTAACAAGATAAGAAGGATCAAAGATAGACAACATCACTATCGAAAATGCGTCAGAATCATCATACGCCTTTTATACCGTGGATATGATCCTAATGTCACCAGACGGACACTAGGCTTGGTACTTGACCAATCTACAGTCTTGTACAAGCGCATTCTTAAAACTTGCACTCTGCCTGACTGTGACGACGGGACTCCATGACGGGCCCTGTCCAAACCTCTTTAGAAAAGACAGGGCCCCGACCACCTGTCCTCTCCGAATGTCAGTCGGACTCCTCGGGTGATAACATATATGAGCTCGCGGCGGCAGAGCACGGATTGCATTACGTACGCCCTCTTTTTATATCCATTTACATATTCATCTGTGTTGCTTGGGCCCTGCGTTCTGCGGTCTTGTTTGTGTGTGATCATCTGAAATTGAGGAGGCTGTTTTACACCATAATTGTACGTTCTTCGAGACCTCTGGGTAATCGAAAAAGTGGGAGGGTTGTGCGCACGTAATCAAGGATAACAACAACTTCTGCTATTTCCGTGGCAGATGGCCGTCCTAAGTCGGCACCGGTTGCCCATTGGCCTCGTTGGTTTATGTGTAGTCCTTTGTGTTTGATGTTTCTGTGTTGTGCGTTGACGTTACTTGTCCCTTACGCGTCTCTTTCTGTGCTTGTCTGCTTTGTGTTTTTGCATTGGGTGTTTTGGGGTTTTGCTGTGGGTAATGCATCGGGTGTTGTTGGAGATCCCCCCTTTTGTTTTAAATAAAATTTAAGATCAAATTCAAGCATGTGTTCGGTGTGTTGATAAAACGCGCAAACTTAGCCTCTTTTTAAAACGGTCGCTCTACTAACTTATATTCATATTCTACTTCTACCTGTCCTCTCCGAATGTCAGTCGGACTCCTCGGGTGATAACATACATAAGCTCGTTTCAACCGGCAGAGCACAGGTCGTATTACGCATGCCCTCTTTTTATATCAATTTACATATTCATCTGTGTTGCTTGGGCCCCTGCGTTTTGCGGTCTTGTTTGTGTGTGGTCATCTGACAGTGAGGAGGTTGTTTTACACCACAATTGTACGTTCTTCGAGACCTCTGGGTAATCGGAATAGTGGGAGGGTTGTGCGCACGTAATCCAGGATAACCACACCGTCTGCTAATCACAAGGCAGATGGCCGTCCTAAGTCGGCACCGTTTACCCATTGGTCTCGTTGGTGTATGTGTAGTCATTTGTGTTTTATGTTTTTTTGTGATTTGACGTTCATTGTACTACTGCGTCTCTTTCTGTGCGTGTCATTTTTGTGTTTTACAGTGGGTGTTTTGGAAGGTTGCTGTTGATGCTGCAACTAGGTGTTGTTGGAGATCCCCTCCTTTCTTTCAGTCAGAAATTCAAAGTTGTCAAACCTGTTCTAATTTCTATGTAAGGTAACAAAAAAGCAATTATAAATAAATGAAACTTTATGTTGCTTCGTGTGCACGGTATAAAACTTTTCAATGCAACCATTGCGATGAATGATTTGATTTTGGTAATGTTTGCTTAATATAATAGTCTCATTTACTAGAAAAAGAAAAGGAAGTTTCAGCACCAAGGAAACGTCCAAACAGTCATTTGATATATTGATGTGTTTTGTACTGTTAGATCTAATAGATGATCAAGTCGACATACTTGTCGGACTATCGGTATTTTGAGACGTCATCGATAAACATTTTAATTGATTCACCATGATCAAATTTCAATCCTGTTCAGCGAAGATCATCAATAATTGAAATTACCATAACTATAGAACAGACTCAAACGGACGCAGGAAGAATGTACTAGATGCATATGATAGTTGTTAAGACATTAATGGCTATGATAAGGACATCCTCATGTACATACAGGTTGGGGCAGATACTCATCTTCCCAATTCAGGAGGAAATGTATTGTGTGTCCTAAATATCTATGATATTATGTACATGTCAATTACATTAGGTAAAACCTTTTGTTCTGGATTTCAGTTAGAGTTTCATACACTAATTTGAGCACATGCTCAAAGGTCTTGCTGACTTCTACACATACAATGTGTCTGAAAAGTCTCAAACTTATGAAACCCATTCATAGCCTTCAGCAGTAATTTCTAGTGGTATTCTATCAAGGAAGACAAAACTTGTTGAATAGCTAAGACCATTTCGGATTCCGAGAAATATAAACATCAAAGAAGTGCATAACAGTTATCCTGTCCCAAAGTCGAGAAGACAAGGCAAAATCGTGAGAATTCCCATCGGAACGGCTGTGAACCCCGGAATGAACAACATTCCGAATTGAGACAAGGTACCCGGTTAGAGTCAGCCGAATGAAAGGCAGTGGTTAAAAAGGAGAAAAGGTCCATTAATTGTCAATCAATTAGTGTTCACTACTGCAATCTTAAATCACTCATCGGGGAGTAATTTTAAAATACTTTTGGAAGGGGACCTTGAGTACTAGTATTGCAAAATGCATCGTGATATTCTATCAATCGCAGTTGAGGGGCCAAATAATGTCACACTTTTCGGTTCATTGGTCAAAAACAAAAACATGTTAGAGGTTTTGAGTATATGGGTCTTGTAACAAAATAACATATAGCAGAGTAGTAGTTTATGAGAGGACTCAAATACCTTACTTAAATTGGTCGAGTTTGCAAATTATTGCTTTGTGACACTCAATCTAAATTTGATGCGTTAAACATAAAAAGAAATTAAAAACGTCTAATTTGAAAAATAGACGCATAAAACCTTTCCTCTATGGAAAGAACAAGATATTCTTACCTGAAAAAATCAAACAGTATGCCTTATCGTCACATCAGTTTCATATTCATTATGTTCAATAAGGAAGTTATATAATCGATTTAAAATATCCTATAGTGAGTCTGTTTACAACCCGAAAACCAATTTAGTCGCAACCATGGCGACATAGGTGATCTTGGTGCACTTAATTCGACCTTATTGATTTCGTTTGAATAATTCATTCAGAGGTTTTCAATTATCCAAACGACTTAAAGATATGGCCAAAGAGACAAATAGGCAATCGGTGCCGACTTAGGACGGCCTGCTACGGCACCATGCGTTAATGATGTGGATATGCGTTTTATCCCCCCACACATTTTCTCATTACCCAGAGATCTTCAAGAACGCATAATAGTGGTTTAAAACAACCTCTTCACCGATGAAAATACAAACAAGACATTACACAGGGGTCCTAGCAACACACAGATTGATTTGAATAGGGATATAAAAGTAGATGGAGCAAGAAATACAGTCTGTGAGCTGCCGGCTGCAGCTGTCTTCTCTAAAGAAGTTTGGACATGTCCGTATTGTATGCCTGTCGTCACGGTCAGAGTACAATTCGTAAGAATGCCATGAAACAACACTGAAGATTGGTCAGGTGCACGTACGAAACCAAATGTCCGTCTGATGATCCTTCTTATGTTGGTATAATGTCACCATAAAAGGCACTTTGTAAAACATCAATGGTAATTCACCATGTTTGACCTGACGCCTGAGTATAAACTTTCAACATGGCGCTTGGATTCGAAGAGACGAAGCGGAGGCAAGTAAAATCCTGGCCGTATCATTTATATTAAAGCTTAACAAGGTAAAATATGATTGCCGATCGTTTAGTTTTATTCTATTCGAGTGAGACACAGTCAATAATCCCCTAGAAAATTTGCCGATTCGTGCACGCCATATCCTAATTTTGGGTCCCGGATTTGTTCAATGTAGATTCCTGCGGCCAACACACCCCTACCAACCAAATATCAAAGTGTCGTTGGCCGTTTCTGCGGCTACATAAAAACACGAATAACTTTATGTTATGGACAATCTTCATAGTTTAGTGCAATTCAAATAAAATATATATGGCTCAGAATGATACACGTTGCATCTGCTTGAACAGGCAGTAAAATCATTAAGCAAAAACCAATGCGTTTTCACTGTTTATTTTTCCTTGAAAGAAAGGTGGGGGTCTCCACCAACACTCGGTTGCAGCAACCAAAGCAAAACCCTAAAACACCGAATGCTTTAGAAACACAGAGCAGAGCGCACAGAAAGAGACGCAAATGGTACAAGGAACACCAAATCACATAGAAACATCAAACGTAAACGACTACATACAAACCAAAGAATGGACAGTCAGTACCGCATTAGGACGGCCATCTGCAATGCTAGTAGCAGACGACGTTGTTATCCGGATTACATGCGCACATCCTCTCACTTTTCCGATTACTAAGAGATTTCGAAGAACTTATGATTGTGGTGTAAAATAGCCTGCTCACTGTAAGATGACAAACAGACAGCATAACGCAAGAAACACAAAGATGAATATGTAAATGGATATAAAAACAGGAGGCTTGTGAAATGCAGCCCGTGCTCTCCCGGCTGTATCGAGCTCATGTTATCACCCGAGGAGTCCGACTGAAATTCAGAAAGGACAGGTGGTCGGGGCCGTATCTTCTCTAAAAGGTTTGGACAGGACCCGACATGGAGTTCTGTCGTCATTGTCGGAGTGCAATTCTTCTCTTAATGTGAGTCGGACTCTTCGGGTGATAACATACATGAGATCGCGGCGGCAGAGCACGGATTGTATTACGTACGCCCTCTTTTTATATCCATTTACATATTCATCTGTGTTGCTCGGGCCCCTGCGTTTAGCGGTCTTGTTTGTGTGTGGTCATCTGACAGTGAGGAGGTTGTTTTACACCACAATTGTACGTTTTTCGGTTGTGCGCACGTAATCCAGGATAACCACACCTTCTGCTATTTCCGTGGGAGATGGCCGTCCTAAGTCGGCACCGGTTGCCCATTTGCCTCGTTGGTTTATGTGTACATGTAGTCCTTTGTGTTTGATGTTTCTGTGTTGTGCATTGACGTTCCTTGTACCTTATGCGTCTCTTTCCGTGCTTGTCTGCTTTGTGTTTTTGCATTGGGTGTTTTGGAGTTTTGCTGCGGGTGCTACAACCTGGTGTTGCTGGAGATCCCCTCGTTTGTTCTTCATAATGCGCTGGTACAAGGCTGTAGATTGGTCCAGTATCAAGCCAAGTGTACGTCTGAGGACAGACGGGTTATATCCACGGTATAAAGGGCGTTTGATAATTCTAACACAATTTTGATGATAATATTATGTCTACATTTGATCCATCTTATTTTTTTTTATTTCATGTATGTCACCGTGAATGCAGGTTTTGAAATGTGTAGTAACCTCATGCACAGTTTTTCAATACAGAAATTTATTTCAACTAGTCACAATCATGTCTCCATACAAGGTCTGGCCACGATACATTACAATGAAATATTTCTTGTGAATTTGTCAACAGGATGATGTAATTCTATTTCTTTTGTTTACTTTTATCAAACATACATGTATGTATATACCGGGTAATAGGTATGATCTGACAGAAAATGTAACACGTCGTTGACAAAATTTAAACCTACGAATGTTAAACGTCTTTAAATTCAATAGCATCATTTCAAACCTGATAAATTCTCAGCATGGACCAGACATGCACGTTTCGGGTACTAAACCCTCGTCAGTGATCCTCAGTCTAAACAATGTAATATGGCCAAAAAGTATGAAAATTATTATGTCCAAAAATGTACCAAAAAAAGTAGAAGAATGGTTGGGATATGATGCTACAGGACCCACGTTCTAGAAATTTCAAGAAATTTTGTAACAGAAAATTTCAAATGCGTTGAAGAGACAGAAAATTAACCGAAGTTGATCGAACTTGGCTACATGTGCCCTCGGGGACTCTTGGTCCACCAGCAGTGACACTCACCAAGTAGTTCAAATGTTAAACGTCTTTAAATTCAATATCATCATCAAATCTTCTTTGGAAAAGGACACTTAATGGCCGACGGGGGACTATATAAGGGGACAGGTAAATTTTCTGTCATCTCCTCACTGACCGCTATAGGGTTAACATCTCTTCTTGGTATCTGATTGGTTCCCTTTAATCCTTTTACCCCTATAAATGTTTGATTGACAGCTTAAAACAGATGAGACTCTGGTATCTCATTAGCATAATAAAGGATTACCTGTCGGTTTGTCTTTGATGTAACACGCCGCTCGCAGACGGCGTTGTCTTCAAAGACGGTATGTCACGCCTATCAAGCTTATGTTACTCGGTTATACCTATAAACGACTGGGTGGTTCCCAACGTCGGCCTTTAACTCAGAAGTATAAACGTATTGGTTTATCATAAGCATAACTCCATTAGAAAAAATATCGATAATAATAAATCATATACATGATATACCGGTATTTAAAATTGCATAAAATTAGAAATATTATACCTCTAAATCAATTCTGTATCACATCTAAATATCTAATACATGAGTTGCGACGACTTTCTATACAAAATATTGGAACACAGGGAAATAAACGAGAAATATTTCATTTTCATTTTTCACGATTTTACTGCTTTAAATTTTACCCAGTTTCATCAACGTCTGAACATGATATCTTTTTAACGACAACTCTTCTTGAAAGTAGGGGTATTAAAATAAAATTTAAGATCAAATTCAAGCATGTGTTAGGTGTGTTGATTAAAGGCGAAAACTAAACCTCTTTTTAAAACGGTCGCTCTACTAACTTATATTCATATTCTACTTCAGTCAGAAATTCAAAGTTGTCAAACCTGTTCTAATTTCTATGTAACTTAACGAAAAAGCAATTATAAATAAATGAACCTTTTTGTTGCTTCGTGTGCACGATATGAAACTTTTCAATGCAACCATGGCGATGAGTGGTTTGCTTTTGGTAATGTTTGACTAATATAATAGTCTCATTTACTAGAAAAAGAAAAGGAAGTTTCAGCACCAAGGAAACGTCCAAACAGTCATTTGATATATTGATGTGTTCCGTACTGTTAGATCTAATAGATGATCAAGTCGACATACTGGTCGGACTATCGGTATTTTGAGACGTCATCGATAAACATTTTAATTGGTTCACCATGATCAAATTTCAATCCTGTTCAGCGAAGATAAGCAATAACTGAAATAACCATAACTATAGTACAGACTCAAACGGACGCAGGAAGAATGTACAATATGCATATGATAGTTGTTAAGACATTAATGGCAATGATAAGGACATCCTCATACACATACAGGTTGGGGCAGATACTCATCTTCCCAATTCAGGAAGAAATGTATTGTGTGTCCTAAATATCGACGATTTATGTACATGTCAATTACAATAGGTAAAACTTTTTTGTTCTGGATTTCAGTTAGAGTTTCATACACTAATTTGAGCACATGCTCAAAGGTCTTGCTGACTTCTACACATACAATATGTTTGAGAAGTCTCAAACTTATGAAACCCATTCATAGCCTTCAGCAGCCATTTCTTGTGGTATTCTATCAAGGAAGACAAAACTTGTTGAATAGCTAAGACCATTTCGGATTTCGAGAAATAAAAACATCAAAGAAGTACATAACAGTTATCCAGTCTCAGAGTCGAGAAGGCAAGGCAAAATCGTGAGAATTCCCATCGGAACGGCTGTGAACCCCGGAATGAACAACATTCCGAATTGAGACAAGGTACCCGGTTAGAGTCAGCCGAATGAAAGGCAGTGGTCAAAAAGGAGAAAAAGTCGATTAATTGTCAATCAATTAGTGTTCACTACTGCAATCTTAAATCACTCATCGGCGAGTAATTTTAAAACACTTTTGGAAGGGGACCTTGGGTTCTAGTATTGCAAAATGCATCGTGATATTCTATCAATCGCAGTTGAGGGGCCAAATAATGTCACACTTTTCTGTTCATTGGTCAAAAACAAAAACACGTTAGAGGTTTTGAGTATATGGGTCTTGTAATAAAATTACATGCAACAGAGTAGTAGTTTATGGAAGGACTCAAATACCTTATTTAAATTGGTAGAATGTGCAAATTATTGCTTTGTGACACTCAATCTAAACTTTGTGCGTTAAACATAAAAAGAAATTTAAAAAGTATAATTTGAAAAATAGACGCATAAAACCTTTCCTCTATGGAAGTAGAAAGAACAAGCTATTCTTACCTGAAAAAAATCAAACAGTATGCCTTATCGTCACAAAAGTTTCATATCCAATATGTTCAATATGGAACTTATATAATCGATTAAAAATATCCTGTAGTGAGTCTGTTTACAACCCGAAAACCAATTTAGTCGCAACCATTGCGACATAGGTGATCTTGATGCACTTAATTCGACCTTATTGATTTCGTTTGAATAATTCATTCAGAGGTTTTCAATTATCCAAACGACTTAAAGATATGACCAAAGAGACAAATAGGCAATCGGTGCCGACTTAGGACGGCCTGCTACGGCACCATGTGTTAATGATGTGGTTATGCGTTTTATCCCCCCACACATTTTCTCATTACCCAGAGATCTTCAAGAACGCATAATAGTGGTTTAAAACAACCTCCTCACCAATGAATATACAAACAAGACACAACGCAGGGGGGGGGGTGTCCTAGCAACACACAGATTGATTTGAATATGGATATAAAAGTAGATGGAGCAAGAAATACAGTCTGTGAGCTGCCGGCTGCAGCTGTCTTCTCTAAAGGTATGAATATGCCATTGATTTAAAACGAGTTTTGGGCCGTTTTTGGCTACCCAAAACTGGAGCTCGGATTGAATGAAGGCGCGTTTGTGATTGGCTAATATTCACATGAGTGAAAGTACAATAGATAGACTTTCACGTCGTATATTAATTTCTAATTAATTATGACATGAACAGAAATTATATGGGTTTTATAACGAGGGATACCTATCAAATTTTAATTTTTCACTTTTTCACTTTTTTATTCATTCTAAATTTAGAGGATGAAAAGCAACGGTAACCCCCATTTTATATAAAATTAAATGGTAGATAAATTATTGTTCTGTCTTATGATAAATGACTCATTTTTGAAATCGCCGATTTTCACAGAAGTATGGAAGCCCAACTGGGAAAACCCTTATAATGGAAGTCTATGGAAAATTTTCGGGATTTGAATTACCTTAATCATATCTAAATAGGAATGAGATTTTGGTCAATTTGATACCAAACGATGCCTCTGGACTTATTTATTATTTCTTTGTACAAAAGTTTGGTGTTCAAAGCAAACTTTATGATCTGTAGGCCATTTACGTAATATACTGGAAAAAGGAAGGGGGTGTTTCCTAAATTGTGAAACCGGAAGCAATTCCTTTTCTTGCTTTATTTTAAGTCTTTTTGACAGTAAATTGATGTTTATACATGAAGAAAATATAACATTTTTTTCTGGAAGCGTATCTGTTGATATCCAGCGACCCAAAGTTTAGGCATCAAAAACACATAAAATTGACTAAAATAATGAGAAAAGTACCATTAATTTTCAGACAAATAGTTATCTTGTAACTTTTTTCACCTAGAATGAATTATAACTATTTCACGTTATATTTTCATATTGTTTGGCCAAATTTAGAAATCTCAAAATGACGAGATTTTGTTACGAAAGACAGGATGTCGAATTTTCTAAAAAATTCACAATTTTTTTCGGAGTTATTCCTCTTACATAGGGTTGGTATGCCCCTGCGTCGTTTTAATTAATTCTGAAAACTTCTACTATTATTGATGAAAGAATTAATATATTAAGTTTGAATTTTACATCGATGTTCTTCCACCTAGACAACTTCGTGCAAGTATACCCCCATAAAATAATTGCTATTTTTACGAGTATGTCACATTTATAAAATGGCATGTTGCATACAATTGGTATTTGAAGGAAACTTTCTTTGTAAGAATGAAAAGTGTGGATTGCAATCTATCTTTTCAGCAAGCATCCTCATCGTTTCCTTCGATAGTTTCATGGAATTTGTTCGATTTCTGGAAGTATGGTGCGCAAACATCGCCAACGTTCTTCAAGATGAGATAACTCCTGTTACACTTATTGTTTTCTCTCGGTCTCTTGACATGAAGAAAGAGTAAAGATAGAATATTACATTGATAGTAAATGTGACAACGTATACTTCAAATATTTTCCTATAAATCAATTTACAATACAAAATGTCATTAACTTTTGGCAATTTATTGATCAATTACGTACTAAAAAGGGGGGTAGGCTTGATTAAGAACCCATAATTTTCCTGTTGAGGTATGTTTGATAGTAATGACTATTGATTTAAACTCAGGATAGAATAGAATAACAAGAAAATACCAAGATGACACAATTTGTCAAATGTAGGTCATTTCACATTTTTGCTTTAGGTATGAATATGCCATTGATTTAAAACGGGTTATGGGCCGTTTTTGGCTACCCAAAACTGGAGCTCGGATTGAATGAAGGCGCGTTTGTGATTGGCTAATATTCACATGAGTGAAAGTACAATAGATAGACTTTCACGTCGTATATTAATTTCTAATTAATTATGACATGAACAGAAATTATATGGGTTTTATAACGAGGGGTACCTATCAAATTTTAATTTTTCACTTCTTCACTTTTTTATTCATTCTAAATTTAGAGGATGAAAAGCAACGGTAACCCCCATTTTATATAAGGCACGGTCCATTTGATATTCTGGGGGGGGGGCTTGGGTTTTTTTTCGAAAAAAATAATTTTGCTCTGAACTTTGATGAAAAAAATAAATTTGTTTATGGTGTGACAGAAAAAAATAATCTTGCTCTTACAAATAATCTGAATTTGAAGAATTACCATAAAATTTTGCTAAAATTCTTGAAATTTTGCCGGCTCACTTCGCTCGCCACAGTTTTCAGTCTATCAAAAACTTTTTGGCTCGCTTCGCTCGCCATAGTTTTCTATCAATCATTACTTGCTAATGTCAAAATTCATATATTTGAAGATACTATAAGTGTTAACAATACTTATGTATAACTATTAATACATGTTGCATGTATCCCATAGAGTCTCAATTTTTTGTTCTTGTAAGCTTAATTGGAAGGAGAACTTCAGTTATTCACCATTTTACAATTCTGCATTTTAAAATTTGTCTACAAGACCTTCCCCAAAGACCCTCTTATATTCATGTACCTAATATAAATTTTGTTTATTTAGAATTGTATTGTAGAAATCTTTTGTCTCTCTATTTAGAATTGAATTGAATATTTGCATAAAAATAAAGTATATACATATTAATATTTAGAGTTTTGAGTAAAAATATAAATAATATCTATTGATAAAACACAAACATTCCTAATATATAATGCACATCACTTTGTTAAAAAAAATTTCCTTGCTCCGACTTTGTAAGAAAAAAATAATTTTGCCCCGGTCCGAGGCGAAAAAAATAATCTTGCTCCGACAAAAAACCCAAGCCCCCCCCCCCCCCAGAATATCAAATGGACCGTGCCTAATATTAAATGGTAGATAAATTATTGTTCTGTCTTATGATAGATGACTCATTTTTGAAATCGCCGATTTTCACAGAAGTATGGAAGCCCAACTGGGAAAACCCTTATAATGAAAGTCTATGGAAATTTTTCGGGATTTGAATTACCTTAATCATATCTAAAGAAGTTTGGACATGTCCGTCATGTATACCTGTCGTCACGGTCAGAGTACAATTCGTAAGAATGCCATGAAACAACACTGAAGATTGGTCAGGTGCACGTACGAAACCAAATGTCCGTCTGATGATCCTACTTATGTTGGTATAATGTCACCATAAAAGGCACTTTGTAAAACATCAATGGTAATTTACCATGTTTGACCTGACGCATGAGTATAAACTTACAACATGGCGCTTGGATTCGAAGAGACGAAGCGGAGGCAAGTAAAATCCTGGCCGTATCATTTATATTAAAGCTTAACAAGGTAAAATATGATTGCAGATCGTTTAGTTTTATTTTATTCGAGTGAGACACAGTCAATAATCCCCTCGAAAATTTGCCAATTCGTCCACGCCATATCCTAAATTTGGGTCCCGGATTTGTTCAATGTAGATTCCTGCGGCCAACACACTCCTACCAGCCAAATATCCAAGTGTCGTTGGCCATTTCTGCGGCTTCACAGAAACACGAATAACTTTATGTTATGAACAATCTTCATAGTCTAGTGCAATTCAGATAAAATACATATGGCTCAGTATAAAACAAAGGAGGGGATCTCCAACAACACCAGGTTGTAGCACCCACAGCAAAACCCCAAAACACCCAATGCAAAAACACAAAGCAAACAAGCACAAAAAGAGACGCGCAAGGGACAAGGAACGTCAACGCACAACACAGAAACATCAAACACAAAGGACTACACATAAACCAACGACACCAATGGACAACCGGTGCCGACTTAGGACAGCCACCTGCCACGGAAATAGCAGAAGGTTTGGTTATCCTGGATTACGTGCGCACAACCCTCCCATTTTTCCGATTACCCAGAGGTCTCGAAGAACGTACGATTGTGGTGTAAAACAACCTCCTCACTGTCAGATGACCACACACAAACAAGACCGCAAAACGCAGGGGCCCAAGCAACACAGATGAATATGTAAATGGATATAAAAAGAGGGCGTACGTAATACAATCCGTGCTCTGCCGCCGCGAGCTCATGTATGTTATCACCCAAGGAGTCCGACTCACATTCAGAGAAGAATTGTACTCCGACAATGACGACAGGACTCCATGACGGGCCCTGCCGAAACCTCTTTAGAGAAGACACTGCCCCGACCACCTGTCCCCTCTGAATTTCAGTGGGACCCCTCGGATGATAACATGAGCTCGATACATCACCCGAGGAGTCCGACTGACATTCAGAGAGGACAGGTGGTCGGGGCCCTGTCTTCTCTAAAGAGGATTGGACAGGGCCCGTCATGGAGTCCCGTCGTCACAGTCAGTGAGAGTGCAAGTTTTAAGGATGCGCTTGTACAAGACTGTAGATTGGTCAAGTACCAAGCCTAGTGTCCGTCTGGTGACATTAGGATCATACCCACGGTATAAAAGGCGTATGATGATTCTGACGCATTTTCGATAGTGATGTTGTCTATCTTTGATCCTTCTTATCTTGCTAATAATGTCACCATGAAATGCAAGTAATATACTCTGTTGCCTGTATTGGTCCGAATTTCAGAAGAAGTTGACAATAATTTTTGTAAAATTTCCAGAAAGTCTTTACTAGTTTGTGAAAGTGAAAACCTTGTCCTAAAAGTTTCTTGTTAATTTTAAATTTCTACTATGAAAATCCAAAACATCAGTACATGCTCTAGCATATACCGGATGAGCTGTGAAATATAGATACCATAGGACGGTAATCTAGGAACATCACCGTCAAGCCAGGGGAAATTTACTATGTTAAATCTAAAATCATCTCTTTTGTCATATACACTTGTATGGATCTCTCCATTAACAATTTTGATATTTAGGTCCAAAAATGGTGTTTCTGTGTTTGAAACGTTTGCCTAGTTTAAAATCAATTCTTGTGGATAAATAACATTTTTATATTTCTCAAAAACAGGATTATCGATAGCAAGAATATCATCCAGGTACCTAGAAGTACCAATGAAACATTTCACATCATCATTTTTTCTTTGTTTTTGAAGATTTTGGATAAATTCCTTTTCATACGTGTATAAAAATAAATCTGCAACAAGAGGCGCACAATTAGTACCCATAGGAATCCCTACAACCTGCTTGTAGAGTTTCTCACCAAATCTTACATAAATATTGTCCAAAAGGAAGGACAAGGCAATACACAGGTCACCACATGTCCATGGTTTGTATGATTTGTAATCTGTGGCGGAAAAGAAACCCTTCGATTCAGAAGTACAAATATAAGTTTTCCCCTCTCGATCAAAACACCATTTAATGAGTTTGGACAGTCGATCATTTATTTGTCGTGAGGAAGCGTGGTGTACATATTAGAAAAGTCGTATGAAGATATCGTATTTGCTTCAAAATTTCTTGATTTCATTTTGTCAATCACATCCCCTGAATTTTTAATAGACCAAAAGAAGTTTACGCCATTCCTGTTCATGACAGTTTCACAGTATTTTGCCACGTGTTCCTTTATAGCCGTGAGTGCTGACGTCAGATTTCTAGACTGAATTGTTGTTGAGCAGTTGCTAGAATTAGCAATGTATCGGGATGTTAAAAGAAGAAATTTCACTGATATGTTTGTTCAAAATATTGGGAACACTTTCGTTGCTTTCGATATAAGTTTTAGTAGAGGAAAGTTCCGAAACTAATGTTGATATGTAGTAGCGTTTTCAAATAATTATGGTGTTGTTGGCTGCTTTGTCTGCAGGCGCGAAGACATATTTTTCATGTAAATTACGTAACTTGAATTTGAAATATCTTTCAGATTTAGAAATTGGATTTTCAAAAAGTTGAGGATTTTTGTGGTAGTTATATATTCGAATATCGGTAATATCCAAATGAGGTTTTTCCAGTCATTCAGAGCATGCGATTCGTTTGGTATAGGTATCTAAAGCACTTCGCGACATTTAATAAAATCTATCTTGGATGGGATTCTATACTTAGGTCCTTTCTTAAGAAGACCACGGAGCTGCCTGTCTTTGATAATTGAAAAGTCACCTGTAACAATATGACCAGCTGGTTTATATAGATATGCAGACGTTGCACATTCTCAAGAAGCAGGACATGATTAAAGTATTTTAGGATCTTGTGTAACTTTGTTGTAGTTAAAAACGAAATTTCGAATAGGTCTCTTATATTTGTAACAAATAAGAGGAGGTTCTAAATTTTCAAAATATTGAGGAATGGCACTTTGTACGCGATGATCCCGAAAAATATTAGAGATGTTCAGAAGATCAAATCCTTTGTTAATAAATGAAATTTTTATGAATCGTCTTTTAGTGGAGGTGTTTTTAACCAAAGGATATAGTTTATTTTGTGCGAATGCAACAATGATATTTAGCCTGAATCAATCAGTGTTTCTTAAGAATGCAACCAATGCCTCATCCAAGATAGATTTTAATTGAACTGCTGGAACTGACGAGAGAGCATGTAGCAGTTCATGTCTGCCGCTGTTGCGTGCAATGAACAGTAGATCTTTGAGGGTACGATGTACTCTAGCACTTTTTTTTCTGATACACGTTGCATCTGCTTGAAAAGGCAGTAAAATCATTAACCAAAAACCAATGCGTTTTCACTGTTTATTCTTCATTGAAAGAAAGGAATGGGGTCTCCAACAACACTCGGTTAGAGCACCCACAGCAAAACCCTAAAACACCGAATGCTTAAGAAACACAGAGCAGACGCGCACAGAAAGAGACGCAAATGGTACAAGGAACACCAAATCACATAGAAACATCAAACGACGTTGTCATCCGGATTACATGCGCACATCCTCCCACTTTTCCGATTACTAAGAGGTTTCGAATAACTTATAATTGTGGTGTAAAATAGCCTCCTCACTGTAAGATGACAAACAGACAGCATAACGCAAGGAACACAAAGATGAATATGTAAATGGATATAAAAACAGGAGGCGTGTGAAATGCAGCCTGTGCTCTCCCGGATGTATCGAGCTCATGTTATCACCCGAGGGGTCCCACTGAAATTCAGAGAGGACAGGTGGTCGGGGCCGTGTCTTCTCTAAAGAGGTTTGGGCAGGGCCCGTCATGGAGTCCTGTCGTCATTGTCGGAGTGCAATTCTTCTCTGAATGTGAGTCGGACTCCTCGGGTGATAACATACATGAGCTCGCGGCGGCAGAGCACGGATTGTATTACGTACGCCCTCTTTTTAGATCCATTTACATATTCATCTGTGTTGCTTGGGCCCCTGCGTTTTGCGGTCTTGTTTGTGTGTGGTCATCTGACAGTGAGGAGGTTGTTTTACACCACAATTGTTCGTTCTTCGAGACCTCTGGTTAATCGGAAAAATGGGAGGGTTGTGCGCACGTAATCAAGGAAAACCACATCTTCTGCTATTTCCGTGGCAGATGGCACAGTTTTTCAATACAGAAATTTATTTCAACTAGTCACAATCATGTCTCCATACAAGGTCTGGCCACGACACATTACAATGAAATTTTTCTTGTGAATTTGTCAACAGGATGATGTTATTCTATTTCTTTTGTTTACTTTTATAAAACATACATGTTTGTATATACCGGGTAATAGGTATGATCTGACAGAAAATGTAACACGTGGTTAACAAAATTTTAACCTACGAAATCTTCTTTGGAAAAGGACACTTAAAGGCCGCCGGGGGACTTTATAAGGGGACAGGTAAATTTTCTGTCATCTCCTCACTGACCGCTATAGGGTCAACATCTCTTATTGGTATCTGATTGCTTCCCTTTAATCCTTTTACCTCTATAAATTTTTGATTGACAGCTTCAAACAGATGAGACTCTGGTATCTCATTAGCATAATAAAGGATTACCTGTCGGTTTGTCTTTGATGTAACACGCCGCTCGCAGACGGCGTTGAATTCAAAGACGGTATGTCACGCCTATCAATAATATAATAATAAATCATATACCGGTATTTGAAATTGCATAAAATTAGTAATATTCTACCTCTAAAAAAATTCTGTATCACATTTAAATATCTAATACATGAGTTGCTGTGGATGCTGCAACCTAGTGTTGTTGGAGATCCCCTCCTTTCTTTTGCGACGACTTTCTATACAAAATATTGGAACACAGGGGAAATAAACGAGAAATATTTTGTTTTTATTATTCACGATTTTACTGCTTTTTACCCAGTTTCATCAAAGTCTGACCATGATATCGTTTTAACGACAACTCTTCTTGAAAATAGGGGTACTTAAATAAAATCTAAGATCAAATTCAAGCATGTGTTAGGTGTGTTGATTAAAGGCGAAAACTAAACCTCTTTTTAAAACGGTCGCTCTACTAACTTATATACATATTCTACTTCAGTCAGAAATTCAAAGTTGTCAAACCTGTTCTCTCTTATTTCTATGTAAGGTAACAAAAAAGCAATTATAAATAAATGAAACTTTTTGTTGCTTCGTGTGCACGATATGAAACTTTTCAATGCAACCATGGCGATGAATGATTTGATTTTGGTAATGTTTGCTTAATATAATAGTCTCATTTACTAGAAAAAGAAAAGGAAGTTTCAGCACCAAGGAAACGTCCAAACAGTCATTTGATATATTGATGTGTTTCGTACTGTTAGATCTAATAGATCATCAAGTCGACATACTGGTCGGACTACCGGTATTTTGAGACGTCATCGATAAAAAATTTTATTGATTCACCATGATCAAATTTCAATCCTGTTCAGCGAAGATAATCAATAATTGAAATTACCATAACTATAGAACAGACTCAAACGGACGCAGGAAGAATGTACTAGATGCATATGATAGTTGTTAAGACATTAATAGCTATGATAAAGACATCCTCGTGTACATACAGGTTGGGGCAGATACTCATCTTCCCTATTCAGGAAGAAATGTATTGTGTATCCTAAATATCTATGATATTATGTATATGTCAATTACAATAGGTAAAACTTTTTGTTCTGGATTTCACTTAAATTGGTTGAATTTGCAACAGATTGCTTTGTGACACTCAATCTAAACTTTGTGCGTTTAGCATAAAAAGAAATTAGAAAAGTCTAATTTGAAAAATAGACGCATAAAACCTTTACTCTAATGAAGTCAAAAGAACAAGCTATTCTTACCTGAAAAAAATCAAACTGTATGCCTTATCGTCACAAAAGTTTCATATCCAATATGTTCAATAAGGAACTTATATAATCGATTAAAAATTTCCTGCAGTGAGTCTGTTTACAACCCGAAAACCAATTTAGTCGCAACCATGGCGACATAGGTGATCTTAATGCACTTAATTCGACCTTATTGATTTCGTTTGAATAATTCATTCAGAGGTTTTCAATTATCCAAACGACTTAGAGATATGGCCAATGAGACAAATAGGCAATCGGTGCCGACTTAGGACGGCCTGCTACGGCACCATGTGTTAATGATGTGGTTATGCGTTTTATCCCCCCACACATTTTCTCATTACCCAGAGATCTTCAAGAACGCATAATAGTGGTTTAAAACAACCTCCTCACCAATGAATATACAAACAAGACATAACGCAGTGGTCCTAGCAACACATAGATTGATTTGAATATGGATATAAAAGTAGATGGAGCAAGAAATACAGTCTGTGAGCTGCCGGCTGCAGCTGTCTTCTCTAAAGACGTTTGGACATGTCCGTCATGTATGCTTGTCGTCACGGTCAGAGTACAATTCGTAAAAATACCATGATACAACACTGAAGATTGGTCAGGTGCACGTACGAAACCAAATGTCCGTCTGATGATCCTTCTTATGTTGGTATAATGTCACCATAAAAGGCACTTTGTGAAACATCAATGGCAATTTACCATGTTTGACTTGACGCATGAGTGTAAACTTACAACATGGCGCTTGAATTCGAAGAGACGAAGCGGAGGCAAGTAAAATCCTGGCCGTATTATTTATATTAAAGCTTAACAAGGTATAATATGATTGCCGATCGTTTAGTTTTATCTTATTCGAGCGAAACACAGTCAATAATCCCCTAGACAATTTGTCGATCCGTCCACGCCATATCCTAAATTTGGGTCCCGGATTTGTTCAATGTAGATTCCTGCGGCCAACACACCCCTACCAACCAAATATCCAAGTGTCGTTGGCCGTTTCTGCGGCTCCATAGAAACACGAATAACTTTATGTTATGAACAATCTTCATAGTCTAGTGCAATTCAAATAAAATATATATGGCTCAGAATGATACACGTTGCATCTGCTTGAACAGGCAGTAAAATCATTAAGCAAAAACCAATGCGTTTTCACTGTTTATTTATCCTTGAAAGAAAGGTGGGGGTCTCCACCAACACTCGGTTGCAGCAACCAAAGCAAAACCCTAAAACACCGAATGCTTTAGAAACACAGAGCAGAGCGCACAGAAAGAGACGCAAATGGTACAATGAACACCAAATCACATAGAAACATCAAACGTAAACGACTACATACAATGGACAGTCAGTACCGCATTAGGACGGCCATCTGCAATGCTAGTAGCAGACGACGTTGTTATCCGGATTACATGCGCACATCCTCCCACTTTTCCGATTACTAAGAGATTTCGAAGAACTTATGATTGTGGTGTAAAATAGCCTGCTCACTGTAAGATGACAAACAGACAGCATAACGCAAGAAACACAAAGATGAATATGTAAATGGATATAAAAACAGGAGGCTTGTGAAATGCAGCCCGTGCTCTCCCGGCTGTATCGAGCTCATGTTATCACCCGAGGAGTCCGACTGAAATTCAGAAAGGACAGGTGGTCGGGGCCGTATCTTCTCTAAAAGGTTTGGACAGGACCCGTCATGGAGTTCTGTCGTCATTGTCGGAGTGCAATTCTTCTCTTAATGTGAGTCGGACTCCTCGGGTGATAACATACATGAGATCGCGGCGGCAGAGCACGGATTGTATTACGTACGCCCTCTTTTTATATCCATTTACATATTCATCTGTGTTGCTCGGGCCCCTGCGTTTAGCGGTCTTGTTTGTGTGTGGTCATCTGACAGTGAGGAGGTTGTTTTACACCACAATTGTACGTTTTTCGGTTGTGCACACGTAATCCAGGATAACCACACCTTCTGCTATTTCCGTGGGAGATGGCCGTCCTAAGTCGGCACCGGTTGCCCATTTGCCTCGTTGGTTTATGTGTACATGTAGTCCTTTGTGTTTGATGTTTCTGTGTTGTGCATTGACGTTCCTTGTACCTTATGCGTCTCTTTCCGTGCTTGTCTGCTTTGTGTTTTTGCATTGGGTGTTTTGAAGTTTTGCTGCGGGTGCTACAACCTGGTGTTGCTGGAGATCCCCTCGTTTGTTCTTCTTAATGCGCTGGTACAAGGCTGTAGATTGGTCCAGTATCAAGCCAAGTGTCTGTCTGAGGACAGACGGGTTATATCCACGGTATAAAAGGCGTTTGATAATTCTAACACAATTTTGATGATAATATTATGTCTACATTTGATCCTTCTTATTTTTTTTTAATTACATGTATGTCACCGTGAATGCTGGTTTTGAAGTGTGTAGTAACCTCATGCACAGTTTTTCAATACAGAAAATTATTTCAACTAGTCACAATCATGTCTCCATACAAGGTCTGGCCACGATACATTACAATGAAATATTTCTTGTGAATTTGTCAACAGGATGATGTAATTTTATTTCTTTTGTTTACTTTTATCAAACATACATGTATGTATATACCGGGTAATAGGTATTATCTGACAGAAAATGTAACACGTGGTTGACAAAATTTAAACCTACGAATGTTAAACGTCTTTAAATTCAATAGCATCATTTCAAACCTGATAAATTCTCAGCATTGACCAGACATGCACGTTTCGGGTACTAAACCCTCGTCAGTGATCCTCAGTCTAAACAATGTAATATGGCCAAAAAGTATGAAAATTATTATGTCCAAAAATGTACCAAAAAAAGTAGAAGAATGGTTGGGATATGATGCTACAGGACCCACGTTTTAGAAATTTCAAGAAATTTTGTAACAGAAAATTTCAAATGCGTTGAAGAGACAGAAAATTAACCGAAGTTGATCGAACTTGGCTACATGTGCCCTCGGGGACTCTTGGTCCACCAGCAGTGACACTCACCTAGTAGTTCAAATGTTAAACGTCTTTAAATTCAATAGCATCATCAAATCTTCTTTGGAAAAGGACACTTAATGGCCGACGGGGGACTATATAAGGGGACAGGTAAATTTTCTGTCATCTCCTCACTGACCGCTATAGGGTTAACATCTCTTCTTGGTATCTGATTGGTTCCCTTTAATCCTTTTACCCCTATAAATGTTTGATTGACAGCTTAAAACAGATGAGACTCTGGTATCTCATTAGCATAATAAAGGATTACCTGTCGGTTTGTCTTTGATGTAACACGCCGCTCGCAGACGGCGTTGTCTTCAAAGACGGTATGTCACGCCTATCAAGCTTATGTTACTCGGTTATACCTATAAACGACTGAATGGTTCCCAACGTCGGCCTTTAACTCAGAACTATAAACGTATTGGTTTATCATAAGCATAACTCCATTAGAAAAAATATCGGTAATAATAAATCATATACATGATATACCGGTATTTAAAATTGCATAAAATTAGTAATATTATACCTCTAAATCAATTCTGTATCACATCTAAATATCTAATACATGAGTTGCGACGACTTTCTATACAAACTATTGGAACACAGGGAAATAAACGAGAAATATTTCATTTTAATTTTTCACGATTTTACTGCTTTAAATTTTACCCAGTTTCATCAACGTCTGAACATGATATCTTTTTAACGACAACTCTTCTTGAAAATAGGGGTACTTAAATAAAATCTAAGATCAAATTCAAGCATGTGTTAGGTGTGTTGATTAAAGGCGAAAACTAAACCTCTTTTTAAAACGGTCGCTCTACTAACTTATATTCATATTCTACTTCAGTCAGAAATTCAAAGTTGTCAAACCTGTTCTAATTTCTATGTAACTTAACGAAAAAGCAATTATAAATAAATGAACCTTTTTGTTTCTTCGTGTGCACGATATGAAACTTTTCAATGCAACCATGGCGATGAATGGTTTGCTTTTGGTAATGTTTGACTAGTATGATAGTCTCATTTACTAGAAAAAGAAAAGGAAGTTTCAGCACCAAGGAAACGTCCAAACAGTCATTTGATATATTGATGTGTTTCGTACTGTTAGATCTAATAGATGATCAAGTCGACATACTGGTCGGACTATCGGTATTTTGAGACGTCATCGATAAACATTTTAATTGGTTCACCATGATCAAATTTCAATCCTGTTCAGCGAAGATAAGCAATAACTGAAATAACCATAACTATAGAACAGACTCAAACGGACGCAGGAAGAATGTACTATATGCATATGATAGTTGTTAAGACATTAATGGCAATGATAAGGACATCCTCATATACATACAGGTTGGGGCAGATACTCATCTTCAATTACAATAGGTAAAACTTTTTTGTTCTGGATTTCAGTTAGAGTTTCATACACTAATTTGAGCACATGCTCAAAGGTCTTGCTGACTTCTACACATACAATGTGTTTGAGAAGTCTCAAACTTATGAAACCCATTCATAGCCTTCAGCAGCCATTTCTTGTGGTATTCTATCAAGGAAGACAAAACTTGTTGAATAGCTAAGACCATTTCGGATTTCGAGAAATAAAAACATCAAAGAAGTACATAACATTTATCCAGTCTCAAAGTCGAGAAGGCAAGGCAAAATCGTGAGAATTCCCATCGGAACGGCTGTGAACCCCGGAATGAACAACAGTGGTCAAAAAGGAGAAAAAGTCGATTAATTGTCAATCAATTAGTGTTCACTACTGCAATCTTAAATCACTCATCGGGGAGTAATTTTAAAACACTTTTGGAAGGGGACCTTGGGTTCTAGTATTGCAAAATGCATCGTGATATTCTATCAATCGCAGTTGAGGGGCCAAATAATGTCACACTTTTCTGTTCATTGGTCAAAAACAAAAACACGTTAGAGGTTTTGAGTATATGGGTCTTGTAATGAAATTACATGCAACAGAGTAGTAGTTTATGGAAGGACTCAAATACCTTATTTAAATTGGTAGAATGTGCAAATTATTGCTTTGTGACACTCAATCTAAACTTTGTGCGTTAAACATAAAAAGAAATTTAAAAGTCTAATTTGAAAAATAGACGCATAAAACCTTTCCTCTATGGAAGTAGAAAGAACAAGCTATTCTTACCTGAAAAAAATCAAACAGTATGCCTTATCGTCACAAAAGTTTCATATCCAATATGTTCAATAAGGAACTTATATAATCGATTAAAAATATCCTGTAGTGAGTCTGTTTACAACCCGAAAACCAATTTAGTCGCAACCATGGCGACATAGGTGATCTTGATGCACTTAATTCGACCTTATTGATTTCGTTTGAATAATTCATTCAGAGGTTTTCAATTATCCAAACGAGTTAAAGATATGACCAAAGAGACAAATAGGCAATCGGTGCCGACTTAGGACGGCCTGCTACGGCACCATGTGTTAATGATGTGGTTATGCGTTTTATCCCCCCACACATTTTCTCATTACCCAGAGATCTTCAAGAACGCATAATAGTGGTTTAAAACAACCTCCTCACCAATGAATATACAAACAAGACACAACGCAGGGGGGGGGGGGGTGTCCTAGCAACACACAGATTGATTTGAATATGGATATAAAAGTAGATGGAGCAAGAAATACAGTCTGTGAGCTGCCGGCTGCCGGCTGCAGCTGTCTTCTCTAAAGGTATGAATATGCCATTGATTTAAAACGAGTTATGGGCCGTTTTTGGCTACCCAAAACTGGAGCTCGGATTGAATGAAGGCGCGTTTGTGATTGGCTAATATTCACATGAGTGAAAGTACAATAGATAGACTTTCACGTCGTATATTAATTTCTAATTAATTATGACATGAACAGAAATTATATGGGTTTTATAACGAGGGATACCTATCAAATTTTAATTTTTCACTTTTTCACTTTTTTATTCATTCTAAATTTAGAGGATGAAAAGCAACGGCAACCCCCATTTTATATAAAATTAAATGGTAGATAAATTATTGTTCTGTCTTATGATAAATGACTCATTTTTGAAATCGCCGATTTTCAAAGAAGTATGGAAGCCCAACTGGGAAAACCCTTATAATGGAAGTCTTTGGAAAATTTTCGGGATTTGAATTACCTTAATCATATCTAAATAGGAATGAGATTTTGGTCAATTTGATACCAAACGATTCCTCTGGACTTATTTATTATTTCTTTGTACAAAAGTTTGGTGTTCAAAGCAAACTTTATGATCTGTAGGCCATTTACGTAATATACTGGAAAAAGGAAGGGGGTGTTTCCTAAATTGTGAAACCGGAAGCAATTCCTTTTCTTGCTTTATTTTAAGTCTTTTTGACAGTAAATTGATGTTTATACACGAAGAAAATATAACATTTTTTTCTGGAAGCGTATCTGTTGATATCCAGCGACCCAAAGTTTAGGCATCAAAAACACATAAAATTGACTAAAATAATGAGAAAAGTACCATTAATTTTCAGACAAATAGTTATCTTGTAACTTTTTTCACCTAGAATGAATTATAACTATTTCACGTTATATTTTCATATTGTTTGGCCAAATTAAGAAATCTCAAAATGACGAGATTTTATTACGAAAGACAGGATGTCGAATTTTCTAAAAAAATCACAATTTTTTTTCGGAGTTATTCCCCTTACATAGGGTTGATATGCCCCCTGCGTCGTTTTAATTAATTCTGAAAACTTCTACTATTATTGATGAAAGAATTAATATATTAAGTTTGAATTTTACATCGATGTTCTTCCACCTAGACAACTTCGTGCAAGTATACCCCCATAAAATAATTGCTATTTTTACGAGTATGTCACATTTATAAAATGGCATGTTGCATACAATTGGTATTTGAAGGAAACTTTCTTTGTAAGAATGAAAAGTGTGGATTGCAATCTATCTTTTCAGCAAGCATCCTCATCGTTGCCTTCGATAGTTTCATGGAATTTGTTCGATTTCTGGAAGTGTGGTGCGCAAACATCGCCAACGTTCTTCAAGATGAGATAACTCCTGTTACACTTATTGTTTTCTCTCGGTCTCTTGACATGAAGAAAGAGTAAAGATAGAATATTACATTGATAGTAAATGTGACAACGTATACTTCAAATATTTTCCTATAAATCAATTTACAATACAAAATGTCATTAACTTTTGGCAATTTATTGATCAATTACGTACTAAAAAGGGGGGTAGGCTTGATTAAGAACCCATAATTTTCCTGTTGAGGTATGTTTGATAGTAATGACTATTGATTTAAACTCAGGATAGAATAGAATAACAAGAAAATACCAAGATGACACAATTTGTCAAATGTAGGTCATTTCACATTTTTGCTTTAGGTATGAATATGCCATTGATTTAAAACGGGTTATGGGCCGTTTTTGGCTACCCAAAACTGGAGCTCGGATTGAATGAAGGCGCGTTTGTGATTGGCTAATATTCACATGAGTGAAAGTACAATAGATAGATTTTCACGTCGTATATTAATTTCTAATTAATTATGACATGAACAGAAATTATATGGGTTTTATAACGAGGGGTACCTATCAAATTTTAATTTTTCACTTCTTCACTTTTTTATTCATTCTAAATTTAGAGGATGAAAAGCAACGGTAACCCCCATTTTATATAACATTAAATGGTAGATAAATTATTGTTCTGTCTTATGATAAATGACTCATTTTTGAAATCGCCGATTTTCACAGAAGTATGGAAGCCCAACTGGGAAAACCCTTATAATGAAAGTCTATGGAAAATTTTCGGGATTTGAATTACCTTAATCATATCTAAAGAAGTTTGGACATGTCCGTCATGTATACCTGTCGTCACGGTCAGAGTACAATTCGTAAGAATGCCATGAAACAACACTGAAGATTGGTCAGGTGCACGTACGAAACCAAATGTCCGTCTGATTATCCTACTTATGTTGGTATAATGTCACCATAAAAGGCACTTTGTAAAACATCAATGGTAATTTACCATGTTTGACCTGACGCATGAGTATAAACTTACAACATGGCGCTTGGATTCGAAGAGACGAAGCGGAGGCAAGTAAAATCCTGGCCGTATTATTTATATTAAAGCTTAACAAGGTAAAATATGATTGCCGATCGTTTAGTTTTATTTTATTCGAGTGAGACACAGTCAATAATCCCCTAGAAAATTTGCCGATTCGTCCACGCCATATCCTAAATTTGGGTCCCGGATTTGTTCAATGTAGATTCCTGCGGCCAACACATTCCTACCAGCCAAATATCCAAGTGTCGTTGGCCATTTCTGCGGCTTCACAGAAACACGAATAACTTTATGTTATGAACAATCTTCATAGTCTAGTGCAATTCAGATAAAATACATATGGCTCAGTATAAAACAAAGGAGGGGATCTCCAACAACACCAGGTTGTAGCACCCACAGCAAAACCCCAAAACACCCAATGCAAAAACACAAAGCAAACAAGCACAAAAAGAGACGCGCAAGAGACAAGGAACGTCAAAGCACAACACAGAAACATCAAACACAAAGGACTACACATAAACCAACGACACCAATGGACAACCGGTGCCGACTTAGGACAGCCACCTGCCACGGAAATAGCAGAAGGTTTGGTTATCCTGGATTACGTGCGCACAACCCTCCCATTTTTCCGATTACCCAGGGGTCTCGAAGAACGTACGATTGTGGTGTAAAACAACCTCCTCACTGTCAGATGACCACACACAGACAAGACCGCAAAACGCAGGAGCCCAAGCAACACAGATGAATATGTAAATGGATATAAAAAGAGGGCGTACGTAATACAATCCGTGCTCTGCCGCCGCGAGCTCATGTATGTTATCACCCGAGGAGTCCGACTCACATTCAGAGAAGAATTGCACTCCGACAATGACGACAGGACTCCATGACGGGCCCTGCCGAAACCTCTTTAGAGAAGGCACGGCCCCAACCACCTGTCCTCTCTGAATTTCAGTGGGACCCCTCGGGTGATAACATGAGCTCGATACATCACCCGAGGAGTCCGACTGACATTCAGAGAGGACAGGTGGTCGGGGCCCTGTCTTCTCTAAAGAGGATTGGACAGGGCCCGTCATGGAGTCCCGTCGTCACAGTCAGTGAGAGTGCAAGTTTTAAGGATGCGCTTGTACAAGACTGTAGATTGGTCAAGTACCAAGCCTAGTGTCCGTCTGGTGACATTAGGATCATACCCACGGTATAAAAGGCGTATGATGATTCTGGCGCATTTTCGATAGTGATGTTGTCTATCTTTGATCCTTCTTATCTTGCTAATAATGTCACCATGAAATGCAAGTAATATACTCTGTTGCCTGCATTGGTCCGAATTTCAGAAGAAGATGACAATAATTTTTGTAAAATTTCCAGAAAGTCTTTACTAGTTTGTGAAAGTGAAAACCTTGTCCTAAAAGTTTCTTGTTAATTTTAAATTTCTACTATGAAAATCCAAAACATCAGTACATGCTCTAGCATATACCGGATGAGCTGTGAAATATAGATACCATAGGACGGTAATCTAGGAACATCACCGTCAAGCCAGGGGAAATTTACTATGTTAAATCCAAAATCATCTCTTTTGTCATATACACTTGTATGGATCTCTCCATTAACAATTTTGATATTTAGGTCCAAAAATGGTGTTTCTGTGTTTGAAACGTTTGCCTAGTTTAAAATCAATTCTTGTGGATAAATAACATTTTCATATTTCTCAAAAACAGGATTATCGATAGCAAGAATATCATCCAGGTACCTAGAAGTACCAATGAAACATTTCACATCATCATTTTTTCTTTGTTTTTGAAGATTTTGGATAAATTCCTTTTCATACGTGTATAAAAATAAATCTGCAACAAGAGGCGCACAATTAGTACCCATAGGAATCCCTACAACCTGCTTGTAGAGTTTCTCACCAAATCTTACATGAATATTGTCCAAAAGGAAGGACAAGGCAATACACAGGTCACCACATGTCCATGATTTGTATGATTTGTAATCTGTGGCGGAAAAGAAACCCTTCGATTCAGAAGTATGCGATTCGTTTGGTATAGGTATCTAAAGCACTTCGCGACATTTAATAAAATCTATCTTGGATGGGATTCTATACTTAGGTCCTTTCTTAAGAAGACCACGGAGCTGCCTGTCTTTGATAATTGAAAAGTCACCTGTAACAATATGACCAGCTGGTTTATATAGATATGCAGACGTTGCACATTCTCAAGAAGCAGGACATGATTAAAGTATTTTAGGATCTTGTGTAACTTTGTTGTAGTTAAAAACGAAATTTCGAATAGGTCTCTTATATTTGTAACAAATAAGAGGAGGTTCTAAATTTTCAAAATATTGAGGAATGGCACTTTGTACGCGATGATCCCGAAAAATATTAGAGATGTTCAGAAGATCAAATCCTTTGTTAATAAATGAAATTTTTATGAATCGTCTTTTAGTGGAGGTGTTTTTAACCAAAGGATATAGTTTATTTTGTGCGAATGCAACAATGATATTTAGCCTGAATCAATCACTGTTTCTTAAGAATGCAACCAATGCTTCATCCAAGATAGATTTTAATTGAACTGCTGGAACTGACGAGAGAGCATGTAGCAGTTCATGTCTGCCGCTGTTGCGTGCAATGAACAGTAGATCTTTGAGGGTACGATGTACTCTAGCACTTTTTTTCTGATACACGTTGCATCTGCTTGAAAAGGCAGTAAAATCATTAACCAAAAACCAATGCGTTTTCACTGTTTATTCTTCATTGAAAGAAAGGAATGGGGTCTCCAACAACACTCGGTTAGAGCACCCACAGCAAAACCCTAAAACACTGAATGCTTAAGAAACACAGAGCAGACGCGCACAGAAAGAGACGCAAATGGTACAAGGAACACCAAATCACATAGAAACATCAAACGACGTTGTCATCCGGATTACATGCGCACATCCTCCCACTTTTCCGATTACTAAGAGGTTTCGAATAACTTATAATTGTGGTGTAAAATAGCCTCCTCACTGTAAGATGACAAACAGACAGCATAACGCAAGGAACACAAAGATGGATATGTAAATGGATATAAAAACAGGAGGCGAGTGAAATGCAGCCTGTGCTCTCCCGGATGTATCGAGCTCATGTTATCACCCGAGGGGTCCCACTGAAATTCAGAGAGGACAGGTGGTCGGGGCCGTGTCTTCTCTAAAGAGGTTTGGGCAGGGCCCGTCATGGAGTCCTGTCGTCATTGTCGGAGTGCAATTCTTCTCTGAATGTGAGTCGGACTCCTCGGGTGATAACATACATGAGCTCGCGGCGGCAGAGCACGGATTGTATTACGTACGCCCTCTTTTTAGATCCATTTACATATTCATCTGTGTTGCTTGGGCCCCTGCGTTTTGCGGTCTTGTTTGTGTGTGGTCATCTGACAGTGAGGAGGTTGTTTTACACCACAATTGTTCGTTCTTCGAGACCTCTGGTTAATCGGAAAAGTGGGAGGGTTGTGCGCACGTAATCCAGGAAAACCACATCTTCTGCTATTTCCGTGGCAGATGGCACAGTTTTTCAATACAGAAATTTATTTCAACTAGTCACAATCATGTCTCCATACAAGGTCTGGCCACGACACATTACAATGAAATTTTTCTTGTGAATTTGTCAACAGGATGATGTTATTCTATTTCTTTTGTTTGCTTTTATAAAACATACATGTTTGTATATACCGGGTAATAGGTATGATCTGACAGAAAATGTAACACGTGGTTAACAAAATTTTAACCTACGAAATCTTCTTTGGAAAAGGACACTTAAAGGCCGCCGGGGGACTATATAAGGGGACAGGTAAATTTTCTGTCATCTCCTCACTGACCGCTATAGGGTCAACATCTCTTATTGGTATCTGATTGCTTCCCTTTAATCCTTTTACCTCTATAAATTTTTGATTGACAGCTTCAAACAGATGAGACTTTGGTATCTCATTAGCATAATAAAGGATTACCTGTCGGTTTGTCTTTGATGTAACACGCCGCTCGCAGACGGCGTTGTCTTCAAAGACGGTATGTCACGCCTATCAATAATATAATAATAAATCATATACCGGTATTTAAAATTGCATAAAATTAGTAATATTCTACCTCTAAAAAAATTCTGTATCACATTTAAATATCTAATACATGAGTTGCGACGACTTTCTATACAAAATATAGGAACACAGGGGAAATAAACGAGAAATATTTTGTTTTTATTATTCACGATTTTACTGCTTTTTACCCAGTTTCATCAAAGTCTGACCATGATATCGTTTTAACGACAACTCTTCTTGAAAATAGGGGTATTTAAATAAAATCTAAGATCAAATTCAAGCATGTGTTAGGTGTGTTGATTAAAGGCGAAAACTAAGCCTCTTTCTAAAACGGTCGCTCTACTAACTTATATACATATTCTACTTCAGTCAGAAATTCAAAGTTGTCAAACCTGTTCTCTCTTATTTCTATGTAAGGTAACAAAAAAGCAATTATAAATAAATGAACCTTTTTGTTGCTTCGTGTGCACGATATGAAACTTTTCAATGCAACCATGGCGATGAATGATTTGATTTTGGTAATGTTTGCTTAATATAATAGTCTCATTTACTAGAAAAAGAAAAGGAAGTTTCAGCACCAAGGAAACGTCCAAACAGTCATTTGATATATTGATGTGTTTCGTACTGTTAGATCTAATAGATGATCAAGTCGACATACTGGTCGGACTACCGGTATTTTGAGACGTCATCGATAAAAAATTTTATTGATTCACCATGATCAAATTTCAATCCTGTTCAGCGAAGATAATCAATAATTGAAATTACCATAACTATAGAACAGACTCAAACGGACGCAGGAAGAATGTACTAGATGCATATGATAGTTGTTAAGACATTAATGGCTATGATAAAGACATCCTCGTGTACATACAGGTTGGGGCAGATACTCATCTTCCCTATTCAGGAAGAAATGTATTGTGTATCCTAAATATCCATGATATTATGTATATATCAATTACAATAGGTAAAACTTTTTGTTCTGGATTTCACTTAAATTGGTTGAATTTGCAACAGATTGCTTTGTGACACTCAATCTAAACTATATGCGTTTAGCATAAAAAGAAATTAGAAAAGTCTAATTTGAAAAATAGACGCATAAAACCTTTACTCTAATGAAGTCAAAAGAACAAGCTATTCTTACCTGAAAAAAATCAAACAGTATGCCTTATCGTCACAAAAGTTTCATATCCAATATGTTCAATAAGGAACTTATATAATCGATTAAAAATTTCCTGTAGTGAGTCTGTTTACAACCCGAAAACCAATTTAGTCGCAACCATGGCGACACAGGTGATCTTAATGCACTTAATTCGACCTTATTGATTTCGTTTGAATAATTCATTCAGAGGTTTTCAATTATCCAAACGACTTAGAGATATGGCCAATGAGACAAATAGGCAATCGGTGCCGACTTAGGACGGCCTGTTACGGCACCATGTGTTAATGATGTGGTTATGCGTTTTATCCCCCCACACACATTTTCTCATTACCCAGAGATCTTCAAGAACGCATAATAGTGGTTTAAAACAACCTCCTCACCAATGAATATACAAACAAGACATAACGCAGTGGTCCTAGCAACACGTAGATTAATTTGTATATGGATATAAAATTAGATGGAGCAAGAAATACAGTCTGTGAGCTGCCGGCTGCAGCTGTCTTCTCTAAAGACGTTTGGACATGTCCGTCATGTATGCTTGTCGTCACGGTCAGAGTACAATTCGTAAGAATACCATGATACAACACTGAAGATTGGTCAGGTGCACGTACGAAACCAAATGTCCGTCTGATGATCCTTCTTATGTTGGTATAATGTCACCATAAAAGGCAATTTGTAAAACACCAATGGTAATTTACCATGTTTGACTTGACGCATGAGTGTAAACTTACAACATGGCGCTTGAATTCGAAGAGACGAAGCGGAGGCAAGTAAAATCCTGGCCGTATTATTTATATTAAAGCTTAACAAGGTATAATATGATTGCCGATCGTTTAGTTTTATCTTATTCGAGTGAAACACAGTCAATAATCCCCTAGACAATTTGTCGATCCGTACACGCCATATCCTAAATTTGGGTCCCGGATTTGTTCAATGTAGATTCCTGCGGCCAACACACCCCTACCAACCAAATATCCAAGTGTCGTTGGCCGTTTCTGCGGCTCCATAGAAACACGAATAACTTTATGTTATGAACAATCTTCATAGTCTAGTGCAATTCAAATAAAATATATATGGCTCAGTATGATACACGTTGCATCTACTTGAACAGGCAGTAAAATCATTAAGCATAAACCAATGCGTTTTAACTGTTTATTCTTCCTTGAAAGAAAGAAGGGGGTCTCCAACAACACTCAGTTGCAGCAACCAAAGCAAAACCCTAAAACACCGAATGCTTAAGAAACACAGAGCGGACGCGCACAGAAAGAGACGCAAATGGTAAAAGGAACACCAAATCACATAGAAACATCAAACGTAAACGACTACACACAAACCAACGAATGGACAGTCAGAACCGCATTAGGACGGCCATCTGCAATGCTAGTAGCAGACGACGTTATTATCCGGATTACGCTCACATCCTCCCACTTTTCCGATAACTAAGATGTTTCGAAGAACTTATGATTGTGGTATAAAATAGCCTCCTCGCTGTAAGATGACAAACAGACAGCATAACGCAAGAAACACAAAGATGAATATGTAAATGGATAAAGAAGGCGTATCGAATAGAGTCAGTGATTTGTCGGTTATTGCGAGCTCATTCATGTTACATGTATCATCCGAGTAGGATTCAGTGAGGTCAGGGCCCTGTCCTCTCTTAGGAAGTCTGGGCATGGCCCGTCATGAAGTCCTGTCGTCACAGTCAGTCTGAGTGCAATTCTTAGCAGCCGTTCCTATGGAAAGTCTAATGATTTTGCCTTGCCTTGCCTTCTCAACTTTGAGACTGAATAATAGATAGGAACTTCTTTAATGTTTGTCTTAAGAATGCACTGATATGAGGCTGCAGATTGGTCAAGTTCCTTGAAAAGTGTCCGTCACAGAAGGATCATATCCACGGTATAAAAGGCGTTTGATGATTCTAACACAATTTCGATGGTAATTCCGTCTACTTTTGATCCTTCATAATTTCTTAATTATGTCATCATAAAATGCAGATTGTGAAATTCCCAAAGTAATATACTCTGTTGCTTGTTTGGGTCCGAATTTCAAAAGAAGTTGACGATAATCTTTGTAACATTTCAAGAAAGTTTTTTACTAATTTGTATAAACGAAAGTTTTGACCTAAAAGTTATTTTAAATTTCTACTATGAAACTACAAAACATCAGTACATGCTCTAGCATACCGTATAAGCTGTGAAATGTAGATACAATATGACGGTCATCTAGAAACATCACCGTCAAGCCAGGGAAAATGCACAATGTTGAATCCAAAATAATCTCTTTTGTCATACACACTTATATGAACCCTTCCATTGACAACTTTGATATGAAGGTCCCAAAATGGTGTTTCTGTGTTTGCAACGTAATCCTTGAGGATATATATATATATTTATTTTTACTTTTAAAAATTAGAATTGTCTACGTATAATTTTTTAAACCATTTACCTGATCAAACATGCCGGCAGGAAACAAATTTCTTTGTTTTGCCTCGGACTAGTTTGACCCAATGGGAATGCTTGAATTTGGTCATGTGACTGCCCGACAAATTCTTGTGGAAAGTCAGTTTCAAAAATTTGTAAGGCAATGGCCGACAATTAGCAAAACCAGACGGAGGATAATAATATAAATCACGTTGCTGTTCTTGATATCAACATTTTTTGTACTACAAACTCAAAATTTTTTTACCGTGGCCTAAAGCGGTTCGTGAAATTAGAGTAGCGTCCCTTAGCGTGACGTAGGCAAGTAAATAACAACAATGGCCGAAGGTGGAGGCAGGTTCGCGGTGGTAAAGCAGGAGGACAGTAGGAATCACCATGCATGTCTGTCTGTCTGTCATACCTAAAATGGTCCTCGACAAAACAAATCAGTTATTAGGTTTGTTACTGACCTTACACGAAAATCTGTCGGGTTGATAAAGCCCATAGAAGGCTCGGCGCAAGCGCCTCGCCTTCTATGGGCTTTATCAACCCGACAGATTTCCGTGTAAGGTCAGTAACAAACCTAATAACTAATAATGTTATGTTTAGGAAGGCAATTATAATTTTAGCAGTTTTTGTTAATCTTATTACAATCACTAGGATTTCTATGCACAACGTTCATTGGTCGTGTTGAGCAGATTCTATCAGTTTATTCGAAACAACAGAATGAACAAGTGTAAAACAAATAGAGAAACAAAGAGGTAACAGCTAGCCCAAACGACCATCCCAAGCTGTAAGAAGCAGTCCATGAGTACGTATCTTTGGATCCACCATAAGCCGCTAAGGCAACTACCATGAATATCACTGAAAAACAAAATAAGATCAGCCGTAAGCTTTTTACACAATGTATGACATACACCCAACGCCTAATTACTGCCTGATGTTTTTTCTATTCACCACGGAAATGATATTTTTTATCAAACGTATATTCAGCATGGTGCTGAATCCAACATACAGTTTTGTATGATCGTCTCTTTGTATCCCATCCTTTTGTTTCAGGCATTCCATAGTGACAAGAAAGGCTGAGATCTCCAACAAGACACGGTTGCAGCACCAACAGCAAAACACCAAAACACCCCAAATAAAAAATTAGACATACACATCAAGGGACACAAAAAGGACAGGGAATAGCAAACGCGACATATTAAATTCTTAATAAATTAATGCAACTAAGGGAACAAGGAAACTCAAGTGAACTAAAATTGCTTATTTTCATCCTTAGTGCAATGAACATACCGTATCAAAGAAAGATCTTCATATGTAGAAACACTAGGATTAATTCCAAGGTACTATATATAAAGAAGATGTAACACCATTCATGAATTAATCGTAATTAAGTAACGTTTTCGGTGATTCTTCTTCAAAGTGTTTCCGAGAGACCAATTCTTGTCATTGGACATGTTAACAAGAAAAATAAAAAAAAAAAACATTTCTGTCCATCTTCATAATATAACCTAGACTTCTATAAAATTTAATATTACAAAAACATGAATGTTTATCTTCCAATCCCAATCAGCCTACGTATTGCACAATAGTTTATTTATCGATACTCCTTTCAATTTTCGATTTCATTTTACTTGAATTTTCTATCTAACTTCAATAAGAACAATTTTTCTACCTGAAACTACATTCAAAGTCACATTTGCTGTATTCAATGTATCGTCATCTTTTTCAATGCACATCACAATTGCCATAACAAAAGCAGCCATCTGCAGTACGAGTGTTAAACACATAAAGGCCCTCGTTGCATTAAGGTGCGCTAGAAATATATGAATAAAACATTACGTAACTCTTACTAAATACTATTGTAAAATTGGAAATGTAGAGGATTAAATAATACCTGAAACACTATTATTTTCTTTCATGAATTTCATATAACCAAAACAATGTTGTTAAGTTTACAAAATAGGAACATGTAAAGCTTGATATTGCATGATATCACGAAAATGATTAAAGATAATCGTAAGAATAATTTTTTCATCAGACATCTTTCAATTGCTAACTTTCTTAGACTGATATATTTACAGCTGCAACGGATGCTTGATAATGATGGTGATATGATAGACAACATTAGAAGGATGAAAGATAGACAGAATAACCATCGAAAATGCATCAGAATCGTCAAAAGCCTCTAATACCGTGGAAACGATCTTATTGTCACTAAACGGACACTCAACATGGTACGTGACCGATCTGTAGCCTTGCACCAGCGCATTCTTTGGAGTTGCACCCTGACAGACTGTGAAGACGGGACTCCATGATGAGTTTTGTCCACATCTCTTTAGAGAAGACGGGGCCCGACCACCGTCCTCTCTGAATATCGGCCGGACTCTTCGGGTAATTGCATGCATGAGCTCACTATATAGCCGGCAGAACAAGGACTGTATTTTGTACGCCCCCATTTTTACATCTATTTATATATCCTCTTGTGTTGCTTGGGTATCTGCGTTTTGCTGTCTTGTTTTAAGTGGTCATCTTAGAGAAAGGAGGTTATTTTACACTACACATTGTGACTTCTTCGAGACCTTTTTGTAACCGGAATAGTAGGAGGGTTGTGCGCACGTAAACCGGGTAAACACACTATTTGCAACTTTCTGAGAGATGGCCGTCCTAAATCGGCACCTATTGCCCATTGGTGACGTTGGTTTATGTGTAGTCATTTGAGTTTCATGTTTCTTTGTCGTATGTCTCTTTTGCGTCTCTGCTTTTGTTTGTTTAGTATGTTTTCACATCGAGTGTTTAGGAGCTTACCAGTGTGTATTGCAACCGAGACCTGTTGAAGAACTATCCTTTCTTTGATTTTTTCCTCTCTTGTATGGAATATATACTTCTCAAAGAAACTAGGGGTTCTCCAACATCACCTAGTTGCAGCATCAACAGCAAAACCCCAAAACACCCACAGAGAGAGTCGCAAATGGTACACGGAACACCAAAGTACAGAGAAACATCAAACACAAATGACTACACATAAACCAACGAGACCAATCGGCAATCGGTACCGACTTAAATAGGCGATCTGCCACGTCAGTAGCAGACGGTATGGTTATCCTGGAAAATGTGCGCACAACCCCCCCCCCCCCCCCACACACACACACTTTTCCGAGTACCAAGAGGTCTCGAAGAACGTATAATTGTGGTGTAAAATATCCTCCTCACTGTACGATGAACATACAAACAGACAGCATGACGTAGGGGCCCAAAAAACACAGATGGATATGTAAATGTATATTAAAAAAAACTGAAGGCATACGAAATACAGTCCGTGTTGCCGGTTGTAGCGAGCCTTAGCGAGTTATTTATTTTTTAGTTTAAACATATTTGATTGCAACATTAAGCAATAGGATTGGATACAAGTTATAACAACTTAACGATTATCGTCTCCGTGCAAAATAATAAATATATTTATAGGCATTCAAGATATACATGGTGACATTGAATTAATTATATAATAAGAGGATGAAAATGAATTATATGAAATAAGAATTAGTTAATAATTTACTGAATAGATGAACAAATAAAAAATTAATGATGGTATAACTGTAGTGGAGTGAAAGAATATAATAATTTTGTGGGTGAATGAATAAACAAAATGTATGTATAGATGGGATGAATGAATAAACAGAATGCATGTATAAATGAGATGAATGAATAAACAAAATGCATAAATGGGATGAATGAATTAACTAAATGTATGTATAAATGAGATGAATGAATTAACTAAATGCATGTATAGATGGGATGAATAAATAAAGAAAATGCATAAATGGAATGAATGAAATAACTAAATGTATGTATAAATGGGATGAATTAATTAACTAAATGCATGTATAAATGGGATAAATGAATCAATAAAATGCATAAATGGGATGAATAAATTAACTTAATGTATATATAAATAGGATGAATGAATTAACTAAATGCATGTATAGATGGGTTGAATGAATAAACAAAATGCATAAATGGAATGAATGAAATAACTAAATGTATGTATAAATGGGATGAATTAATTAACTAAATGCATGTATAAATGGGATAAATGAATAAACAAAATGAATAAATGGGATGAATAAATTAACTAAATGCATGAATAAATGGGATGAATGAATAAACAAAATCCATGTATAAATGGGATGAATGAATTAACTAAATATATGTATAAATGGGATGAATGAATTGACTAAATGAATGTATAAATGGGATGAATGAATAAACTAAATGTATGTATAAATGGGATGAATGAATAAACAAAATGCATGAATGGGATGAATGAATTAAGTAAATGTATGTATAAATGGAATGAATGAATAAACAAAATGCATAAATGGGATGAATGAATAAACTAAATGTACATGTATGTATAAATGGAATGAATGAATAAACAAAATCAAATTCAAGGAATTGTGGTCCCCCGCTTTTGGGTGTTTGTCTTTAAAGAAATGCTTACAGACATCCCCCCATTCTTAAGTTTTAATAATATATCTCATATATTATCAACATTCTAAATATGAAAGATTAACTCCAAGAGAAGGTCAAAAGGTACAAACTTTTGTTTTGTTTCCAAGGGACAGGGCTTATAAAAAGGTATGCACATGTGAAATATTTAAGACCTATGATTTAAATTAAAATCAAAAACTTATGGTCGAGGTTGAAGTTTTTAAATGTGGGGCAACCTCCATGGACAAGGTCACAAGGTCAGGTTGTTGTTACCAACAGAAAGGTCTCATCACAAGGAAGACACATGTGAAATGTGAAAGCCCTATCATTTTCCATTAAAAAGTTATGGACAAGGTTATAGTTTTTTGAAAAGTAGGTCGAACTCAAAGGTCAAGGTCACAAGGTAAAAAATTTTGGTATCCATGGAAAGGTCTTGTCACAAGGAATACACATGTGAAATATCAAAGCCCTATCACTTTCCATTCAAAAGTTATGGTCAAGGTTAAAGTTTTTAATAAGTAGGTCAAAGTCCAAGGTCAAGGTCACAAGGTCAAAAATTTTGGTATCCATGGAAAGGTCTTGTCACAAGGAATACACATGTGAAATATCAAAGCCCTATCACTTTCCATTCAAAAGTTATGGTCAAGGTTAAAGTTTTTAATAAGTAGGTCAAAGTCCAAGGTCAAGGTCACAAGGTCAAAAATTTTGGTATCCATGGAAAGGTCTTGTCACAAGGAATACACATGTGAAATATCAAAGCCCTATCACTTTCCATTCAAAAGTTATGGTCAAGGTTATAGTTTTTTGAAAAGTAGGTCAAAGTCCAAGGTCAAGGTCACAAGGTCAAACATTTTGGTATCAATGGAAAGGTCTTGTCACAAGGAATACACATGTGAAATATCAAAGCCCTATCACTTTCCATTCAAAAGTTATGGTCAAGGTTAAAGTTTTTAATAAGTAGGTCAAAGTCCAAGGTCAAGGTCACAAGGTCAAAAATTTTGGTATCCATGGAAAGGTCTTGTCACAAGGAATACACATGTGAAATATCAAAGCCCTATCGCTTTCCATTCAAAAGTTATGGTCAATGTTATAGTTTGTTGAAAAGTAGGTCAAAGTCCAAGGTCAAGGTCACAAGGTCAAAAGGTTTGGTATCCATGGAAAGGTCTTGTCACAAGGAATACACATGTGAAATATCAAAGCCCTATCACTTACCATTCAAAAGTTATGCACAAGGTTAAAGTTGTGACTGACGGACAGACGGACAGACGGACGGACAGACGGACGGACAGACGGACGAACCGGTTTTAATGTCCCCGCGCTTTCGCGAAAGCGGGGGACAAAAATGTATGTATCAATGGGATGAATGAATTAACTAAATGTATGTATAAATGTGATGAATGAATTGACGAAATGTATGTAAAAATGGGATGAAGGAATTGACTAAATGTATGTATAAATGGGATGAAGGAATTGACTAAATGCAAGCATAAATGGGATGAATGAATTAACTAAATGTATGTAAAAATGGGATGAATGAATTAACTAAATGTATGTATAAATGGGATGAAGGAATTGACTAAATGCATGTATAACTGGGATGAATAAATTAACTAAATGTATGTAAAAATGCGATGAATGAATTAACTAAATGCATGTATAAATGGGATATATGAATAAACTGAATGTATGTATAAATGGGATGAATGAATTAACTAAATGAATATATAAATGGGATGAATAACTTAACTAAATGTATGTATAAATGGGATGTATAAATTAACTAAATACATGTATAAATGGAATGAATTAATTAATAAAACGCATGAATGGGATGAATGAATTAACAAAATGTATTTATAAATGAATGAATGAATCAACAAAACATATATATAAATGGGATGAATGAATTAACTAAATGTTTGTATAAATGGGATGAAGGAATTGACGAAATGCACGTATAAATGGGATGAATGAATTAACTAAATGTATGTAAAAATGGGATGAATGAATAAACTAAATGTTTGTATAAATGGGATGAAGGAATTGACTAAATGCATGTATAAATGGGATGAATGAATTAACTAAATGTATGTAAAAATGGGATGAATGAATTAACTAAATGTATCTATAAATGGGATGAATGAATAAACTAAATGTATGTATAAATGGGATGAATGAATAAACAAAATGCATGAATGGGATGAATGAATTAAGTAAATGTATGTATAAATGGAATGAATGAATAAACAAAATGCATAAATGGGATGAATGAATAAACTAAATGTACATGTATGTATAAATGGAATGAATGAATAAACAAAATGTATGTATAAATGGGATGAATGAATTAACTAAATGTATGTATAAATGGGATGAATGAATTGACGAAATGTATGTAAAAATGGGATGAATGAATTAACTAAATGTTTGTATAAATGGGATGAAGGAATTGACGAAATGCACGTATAAATGGGATGAATGAAATAACTAAATGTATGTAAAAATGGGATGAATGAATAAACTAAATGTATGTATAAATGGGATGAAGGAATTGACTTAATGCATGTATAAATGGGATGAATGAATTAACTCAATGTATGTAAAAACAGGATGAATGAATTAACTAAATGTATCTTTAAATGGGATGAAGGAATTGACTAAATGCATGTATAGATGGGATGAATGAATTAACTAAATGTATGTATGCAGGGGATGAATGAATTAACTAAATGCATGTATAAATGGGATATATGAATTAACTGATTGTATGTATAAATGGGATGAATGAATTAACTAAATGAATGTATTAATGGGATGAATAACTTAACTTAATGTATGTATAAATGGGATGTATAGATTAACTAAATGAATGTATAAATGGAATGAATGAATAAATTAAACGCACGAATGGGATGAATGAATTTACAAAATGTATTTATAAATGGAATGAATGAATCAACAAAATATATGTATAAATGGGATGAATGAATTAATTAAATGTTTGTATAAATGGGATGAAGGAATTGACGAAATGCACGTATAAATGGGATGAATGAATTAACTAAATGTATGTAAAAATGGGATGAATGAATAAACTAAATGTATGTATAAATGGGATGAAGGAATTGACTAAATGCATGTATAAATGGGATGAATGAATTAACCAAATGTTTGTAAAAATGGGATGAATTAATTAACTAAATGTATCTATAAATGGGATGAAGGAATTGACTAAAAGTCATAAGAGAGGTCAAGATCTCAAATTTAGGATAATATCAAAAGTCAATGCGTGATGTGATTCTAGAATTAAAGTATCAACAGATGAATGAAAGGTTTCTCGACATTGAAAGTAAATAGGACAATTGAAAAAGTAATGAGTCGCGTGTGGTAACCACAAGTGCATGCTGGACTTGTAACTAAATTTACTCTATATAAATCTGAGTTTAGTGCACTACAACCATGACGGAGACATGTGTGGATTATATTTGTTTTCCTATTTCCAACGGAAAAATAAGATGGACGTAAAGAACGTTGATTTTGATTTTGGATTTAAATTACTAGTAACTGAGTGAGGGGTGCTTCGAGTTTCTAAGGGAAGATTATTCCATAGAGAAATAGAAGAAGGAATATTGGAATTTCGAAGTATATTCAAGCGACAATGAGGTATTGTTATATCTTCATTATTACGTAGATTAAAGGTTATGTTTCACCAACTGACGGCGGCATTAAATCTAAAACATAGTCTGGGGCTAAATCATTTTGGATTTTATACATGAGAGCAAGACTTTTCTTTTCATGTCTGGATTTTAATGTGTCCCATCCTGTCTCGAAATAAAGAGATGATTTACTTGCATAAATTGGAAGTCCAGTAATGATTCTGAATGCTTCCAGTTGAAATGTTTCAAGTCTGTCAGAATGATAAAGATGTATATTGTCCCATAATTCGCTAGCAAATTCAAAAACTGGTCTAATGAAAGTAAGGTAAATGCGAGAGAGAAAATCATGGTTTAAAGTATACTTTAACTTCCTGAGAAATCCTATCTGTTTAGAAACTTTATTAATAGCGAGCGAAGCTCGCATTTATGGTAATGCGTATACGTAAGTATGGTAACTTTGAGCTGAAAAAGTATGGTAACAGGACCGAGGATACGGGTAAAAGTGACTCGATTCCCTTAAACGACAGAGCAGGAGAACATACCTTGACAAAGTCGCAATGGATAGAATTCTTCTATTTTATGGCATAGTTAAGTTAAGTGAAACTCGCCGAATTGTTCGTCTGAAAATCAGGAATTCAGCAGCAACTAATCCGCCATCTTTATCACTACTGACGACACAACGGTACGTAACTCTGCAGTATATTTGACGTCATTATTCCTCTATATGTGACGTCATTCTAGCAGTGCGCCCATTTTCACGTGCAAGAATGGTACATGATTGTAGTAATGATATAGACTAAATAATCCAGTCTCTCCGCTGCCGCTAATAGAAGGAAAAGTAACACAAAACTGCTGCGATTTTCTAACATTTTTCAGTGTATTTAACAAACAAGATAGATATGATCGAAATAATTATGTAGTAAAGAAGAAATATTTGAATTTTTAAATTGATTTCAATGTCACTAGAGAGGAAATATGAGGGATTTCAGACTCCCTCGCTAATGATTTACGTCTGTGTAAAGTTGATGGGACGGATCCAGATTTTTTTTCTCTCTCTCTCTCTCTCTCTCTCTTTTTTCTTTATTTTCTTTTTTTGCAGTGGGAAGGGGAGGTCCAACTTGACCGGCCGGCGGGGATTCCTGGAATCACAACGTTATGATTTCGGAAAGTTTTTGATTTTGATTTTTGATTTTGAGATCAAGGTTTTAAGGTTTTGGTTACAATAGCATAAACCTTTGACCTCAAAAACTAGTGTTCTACACCCAAAAGCTGACGTCATTTACTGACTAAATAGAAATGGCTTATATAGAAAGTGATATATCAAAAGAAAGATCATTTCCTGTAGATTTCATTGGTACTAAATGATATATACCTTTCCGATACTATTGTCACTCTGAAAACGAAAGTGAAAGTGAAAATAGGGAATTTTTGACATGTCATTCAGATGGACTTTGGTCCCATTTTGACCATTGTTCCAAATTTTTTCTTGAAATAAAAATTATGCTGATTTGAAGGCAATATCTGTGTAAATAATATATGAAATTTATTTAGGGATTTGCCGCTCCGTTTTTGAGAAATCCCCAATACACCACGAAGAACCGAATTTCACACGTCCCCATTCTGAGCCCCTCGCCGGAAATCACCTCTTCGTTGTGACTCCTTCCAGTTTTATTTTTATATGCAAATCCAAAAATAGAACCCATGAAAATCTTACAAAAATCTTACAGAATCTAATGATACCTTAAAACTTGCCTTCAATTTAATTATCATACACGCTTTAGCGATATCAGCCTCTGACTCTTTATTTAAAGAAAATTGACCGGGGCCAAATCAGCTTCGAGGCTATAGGGTTTACGCTAATATGAATTATGGCAAAGCCCTTGAAGCGAAGCGAAGAAGGTGCATGAAAATTCCAGTAAAAATCTCATGGGCCATTGTACGTCATAGTGCTTATATAGGATACGAAACTAAGGATTAAAAAATTCCATATAGCATACGAAACTAAGGATTCAGAAATTTTCAGTGTCCTGCTGCAGACATACAACATAACACTTTTCAACCATTTCACTACTTTTCATCCTAGCTTTATATTACACACTGTAAAAACCGAATCTACACCATATAGCTACAAAAATAGGGATTCATCCAGAAATATTTTCGTATAAAAACTGACTAAAATGGCGGCGCCCATAACGGCCCTCTTGGTTGAAGAAAATTGAATTGGTCAGTATGTATCTTTTCTTCCTTATTTCGTTCATTTTCCCACTTGTTTTGTATATATGTGTTACCATTAAAGCTTGCTCAGAGCAAGCGGGCCCTTCGGGCCCGCTTGCTCGCTTCGCTTCGCTATTAAAACCTTTACAAAATTTTTGGTGTCTTTTTTTCTCCGCTCGCACATAAGGCTTTGCCTTGATTCATATTAGCGAAGCGAAGCGAGCAAGTGGGCCCGAAGGGCCCGCTTGCTCTGAGCAAGCTTTAATGGTAACACATATATACGAAACGAGTGGAAAAATGAACGAAAATAAGGAAGAAAAGATACATACTGACCAATTTTTCTTCAACCAAGAATTGGCAAGATGGGCGCCGCCATTTTAGTCAGTTTTTATACGAAAATATTTCTAGATGAATCTATATGGTGTAGATTTGGTTTTTATAGTGTGTAATATAAAGCTAGGATGAAAAGTAGTGAAATAATTGAAAAGTGTTAGCTTATGATGTCTGCAACAGGAGACTGAAAAAATTTGAATCCTTAGTTTCGTATCCTGTAAGAAAATTTTTGAATCCTTAGTTTCGTATGCTATATGGATTTTTTTTTAATCCTTAGTTTCGTATCATATATAAACACTGCAACTTGCGTCGGCCCATGCAATAGTTCATGCACCGTCTTGGCTTCGCTTCAAGGGCTTTGCCATAATTCATATTAATGTATTCGACATGGGTGTCCCATTTAGCATTGCTTGAAAAGATAATAGAGGACGTAGTCCTCTTGAAGATAACACGTGTAAATAAATAGGAAAAATACTGGTTTCCAATGTTAATTCTGTACAAATTCTGTATAACCTACAAACTCAGTCGTGCGGTTTCGCCAGAGTCTCGGGGCTTACTACTCAACTCATGTATATTCGGAATCATCATGGCTGACTTCCGGTCTACATGGACGGAGGATTATTGGAAAACCTGTTTTCAGCGGTATATACGAAGTCAATAATTGAATTGAATCCATTGAATCATGCTTTACTTACTTGATTATATGTGATTTGAAACCGTTTCATCTTACTGCCATCTTCAACAAGTTACGACTAATACGTCTTGACGTCATTATGCAAAGTCATTATTACGTCAGAATGCAACGTCATCATGTAGCAGGAAAAACGTTGTTTCGCGGACTATCTGTACATTAACTAAATATTTCGCCCGACCATCATGTTGTTTCTATTCCGTTGTCTTCTGTTTGGGGGGGGGGGGGGGGTTGTATATGGAAAAACGTGTGGGACGGGCGAATTATTGAAGCTATCTTTATATATGTGTGTGTGCAGAATTGTTCAAATTTTCAAGAAACTGTCAGACCGATTCTGCACCGAGGTCTCTCTCAGTTGTAGCTAAATAACTAGCATGACTAGAGGCGGTTTTTTTAAATTTGGTTTTGTTTGGTTTTATTTATTTGTTTGATTTTTGTTTGTTTGGTTTTTTTTGGGGGGGGGTGTTGCCGCTGGGGTGAAGTTGAGGGAGCAAATATATGCGAGAACTCCTGAAATTTTATGTAGAGAAGGTTAAAGGAACTCCCTCATCCCATAAAAACTTAAAAGGCTTAAATCCTGAAGAAATATACATTGAAATTCACGTTATAATACACCATATTCTCTTCTTGGAGTAGGATTTTTTTATTTCTCTTTTTTATTTCGTTTTCATTTATTCATTTACATGTATTTTCAAATTTATTTGTTTATCTATCACTAGTTTTATATTTACATGCTCATTTATCTTCTATTTCTAGTTAAAAAAATTACATTTTCAATTTTTGAAGTCAGTAACCGGGACGTATATTATTAGTTATACAGTGTTTTACAGGGGGGGGGGGGGGGGGGGGGATACAGAAATATATTGGGTCGATGAAAAAAGAAACAACTTTTTTCATCGACCCAATATATTTTTGTAACTCCCCTGTATAACGAATTTATCCCACCGATGGCTTTTGGCTTGTGTATGTAACGTCAACATATTTTAAAGCATCTCGGTGACGTCAATATCGTAAAGCGTTATAGTAGAAGCAGGATATTATTAGTTATACAGTGTTTTACAGGGGGGATACAGAAATATATTGGGTCGATGAAAAAAGTTGTATTGGGCGAGGCGAAGCCGAGCCCAATACAACTTTTTTCATCGACCCAATATATTTTTGTATCCCCCCTGTAAAACACTGTATAACGAATTTATCCCACCGATGGCTTTTGGCTTGTGTATGTAACGTCAACATACTTTAAGCATTTTGGTGACGTCAATATCGTAAAGCGTCTTAGTGGAAGCAGGATATTAAAATGATATCATGTCAGTAAAATAATACAACATGATATTCGGTTCTTCTCGACCAATCAGATTGCAAGAAATTTGCCAGAGGTGGGATAATAAAATAATATCATGTCAGTAAAATGATACAACATAATATTCGGTTCTTCTCGACCAATCAGATTGCAAGAAATTTGCCAGAGGTGGGATAAAACTATATATGTCCCTGTCAGTAGTAATACTTTTTTTTCAATTTCACCCTGCGTCCTCACTATGGCTTTGCCATAATTCATATTACCTAGGTGTTTATGATTGAGGGATGGGGGGATGTCCGTGCCAGCAAAATCAAACGAAATATTTTAAAGTTGTGAAGCTGATGCACCAAAAATTAAGATATCAGTTTTTCTTGGGTTGAAGTCTACCATCCATCGAACAGCCCATTCGTTTTCGAGTTGATACATTCTAGAAATAGTAAGACCAACTTTATAAAAAAAACAAGTACCCCTCCTCCGTGATTAGATCTATCTTTTCCGAAAGGAACTTCATAGAGGACGCAGTCCGCGCCACAGGCGCGGACGAAGTCTTCTTGAAGATAACACGTGTAAATAAATAGGAAAAAATACTGGTTTCCAATGTTAATTCTGTATAACCTACAAACTCAGCCGTGCGGTTTCGCCAGAGTCTCGGGGCTTACTACTAAACCCATGTATATTCGGAATCATAATCGATGACTTCCGGTCTACATGGACGGAGGATTATTGGACAACCTGTTTTCAGCGGTATATACGAAGTCAATAATTTAATTGAATCCATTGAATCATGCTTTACTTACTTAATGACTTGAAACCGTTTCGTCTTACTGCAATCTTTAACAAGTTACGACTAATACGTCATGACGTCATTATGCAACGTCATCATGAAGCAGGAAAAACGTTGTTTTGCGGACTATCTTTACATTAGCTAAATATTTCGCCCGACCCTCACGTTGTTTCTATTCCGTTGTCTTGGGGGGGGGGGGGGGGGGGGGGGGAACGTTTTGGACAGGCGAAATATTGAAGCTATCTTTATATATGTGCGTTCAGAATTGTTAAAATTTTCAAGAAACTGTCAGACCGATTCTGCACCGAGGTCTCTCTCAGTTGCAGCTAAATGACTAGAGGCGGGTTTGTTTGAATTTGTTTTTGTTTGGTTTTATTTGTATGTTTGATTTTTGTTTGGGTTTTTTTTTTTGGGGGGGGGGGGTGTTTTTTGCCGCTAGAGGGAGCAAATATATGGGAAAAATACTGAAAATTTATGTAGAGAAGGTTAAAAGCATCTCCCTCAACCCATAAAAACATAAAAGGCTTTAAAAATACCTGAAGAAATAATTAAATTTTGCATGAAACAAGGATTTTCATTGGCTTATTTTCCATAACCTGAAAAATATTATGACACGCCCCTTTTTCTGGAACTACTTCCAAAATTAAGCAAAATGGCGGATCCCGTAAACTTGCAATCTCCTACGCATGCGTCCGATTTCAGTTCCGCTTTTCTTCACGTTGAAATCTACCTCTGCCGTCATCGCCTATTGTTTGTCTGCAAGATTCATGCAGACTGGAACTGGGGCTACATATTTGTAAATTAAGTATTGCAAGTATATACCATCAGGTTTTACTACATTTATGAGGTATACAGTGTATATGCAATGCTTTTCTTCCGATGCAATACGATGCAGTATCAGGGATTCTTTCTTCATTCGTACGTTGCCAACACGATCAGCTGAGCGAGAAGCATCCAGTAAAAAATACAAATTCTTGCTATAAATCCAAACCTACCGTCTTTAGACGTGAGTCTTGTAAATTTTCCTACATCAAGATAAGAATTGTTTCCTTCATTGCCCATTTACTCGCCCCTATAGTCTAGTCAAAATAGCCTTAATTTTAGCCTAACCTCAAAGAAATTGCAACAAAAGCTTTTTTTGCCTCAACACGTCCTATTATATGTCGGCTAAGATATCACAAGTTTCTATTGACGAAATCGGTGTCTAAGTACCATTTTTGGGATAAAACCTTAAAAAAAGCACCGAAAACTGGGAAAATTGATTATTTGAGAGACGTTATACTCCAAAAAAATATTTTCTCTTTGTAATTGTTATTAAGTATACCAGCTAACATATAATTAATGTTACAATCATATAATCAGTACAAACTTTGAATTTTGGGGCAAAAACTAAAGAAAAAAATGCTGAAAATGGGGAAAACAGTAAAGCTAATAGATTTTTCAATAAAAACGTATTTTCTTCTTGTAAATTTATTGAGAAGTGTACATACTCACATATCATAACATCCAGAGCACTCTTATAAAATCAAATTGGCCATTGATAGAGAAAGAGCGAAATTTTAACTATAAAAAGAATTGCTAAAACACGTCCATTGTTAAAGATTGAACGTAGTGGATATAGCAAAATCTCCTAAATTGAGAGTCCACAGTGCACTTAACAAAAACAAAGGAATTCTAATTTTAAAAGACTTTAAATTATTATTTAGATATATGTTTATTTCAGTGGCGTACTTGCTACAAGTGGTCAACATAAGTGAATGTTATTCATGATGCAAAGGGGGAGGGGGGGGGCAAACGAAGCCACTGACAGGTGAAGGTGGTTTTTGTTTGACACAAGGCTAAACCCCTAAACTCCCCTAAATGAAGACTAAACTAAATGAGAAATGTATCATAGATCTATCAACAGTGACCATGGAATATACGCTTTTTATGTTGAAAAGAAAACAGGATCATGGACAAAGAAAGGTCATACATAATAGCTACTGTATTTCAATAAGTGTATATCACTATACATTGTCAATGAAATATCATATCCATGGCAATTGCTTTATATGCGCGAATGTACATTTTTTCCCAAAAGGGCGGTATGACATTTTAACCAAATACGCGTAAGTTAGGGATTTCACTAGTATTTGACTAAATTCAGAAGAATTCTTGAACTTCATTAACCACGGCTCTGATACGTCTAACCGTCCTACTCTATAGAGTGGGACAGCTAAAATAAGGACGTATCAGAGCCGCGATTTGTGAAGATGACTTTTAGCTTTTATAGATATGTGAATATGTGGAATGAATATTTGATTAATCCGTGATCAAATTAATATAGAATTCCCAAACGACTAACACGTATATTCCTTCCGAAAAAAAGTGTATATATGCATTTCCAAGTTAGAATCTGTACACAGTGTCATGAAATCAGTGTTCAACATGCAAAAAAAAAAAAAAGAAAAAAAAAAAGAAAAAAAAATTCAATGGGATAAATGGCCATGTTTTTTCCAGGCACTTGTAATACTCTCAAATGAATGGACAATGATATATAATTTCTTATCAATTATTTCCGATGTTTTGGAAAAAAAAATATTTTTCTTAATTTCCAATGGATGGTTATTTACATAGAATGAAAATCTGTATTTATCTGTACATAAGCTGACAGGATACTGCATTGTATGACACGAGTCCTAATTGATATAAGACGTTGTTCATTTGTCCTGCGTATATATAATACACCCCAAAAGTCAAAAATGATTTTTCCAATGATGTTGTATGTACAGCGGACACACTCAAAATCTGCTATCTGATATAAATTCTTTTATGAGTTTTCTTTTTTTATATGCGAAAAATATATTTAAAACTGATCAGCCTTAGGAAGAGATTTTAAAACAGAAAAGCTCCTCCGTCCGCCACAGTACTTTAAAGAAAAATAATTACCCCCGGTAGATACGAGCTTCCCCGTAGGTTACACACAATGACTATACATGTATATAGATAACAAATATTATGAAAATAATTCCCAATATTAAACCAAATGGCAAGACTGAGAAAATAATGAAATGATTTTAATAAAAATCGGTAAATTAAAAATCAAAGTCTTAAGCAAATATTTCCCTTACGGATAAATAAATGAACAGATTTAAATAGTATTTTTTTTACAAATAAAGACATAATATGAATCAAGGCAAAGCCTTTTTGTGCGAGCGGAGAGAAAATAGATATAATTATATGAAATAAAAAAAAATCTTTCTTTTTTATTTTGACTATGATGGTTTATCTTATCTTACAAAACTTTCTGTTTGATGATTGCCAAAAAAGGTAGTACATTCATAAGGCGAGTGGAAACACGGAAGTATTTGTAAAATTGATCTAGACCAGCAGATGAACATTTTAAGGGGGGGGGGGCTTAAAATATGGTTCTTTATAATTCATTTTTATTTTGTAAGAATAATGTTTAGGCTAGCTGAAAATAAATTACTTAAGAACAAAAGAAAAAACAAACATATTCCGACTTCTGACAGTAGTACGAAACCACTCGAGACGAGAAAAGCAATCAGAGCGAAACGTCTCGTTTAAAACCGGAAATGTCGGATTTACCGTGGTTACGCCGCCTTGTTGATGCTTTATCGTTACCTGATTTACGAAAAATATTTTCAATAAATTTAACTTATAAACAAAAATTGAGTATAACAGATACGTCAACTTGGAGTCGAAAAAAGATGTAAATGGCAATATCCAGCATCTCCGCAGCAACTCTGTCTGCGAGGGGACGAAAATTTTTGAAAGCATGATAGTACATTCTCATTCTTTGATTCAGCATATTTTCTCAATAAGATATATGTGTATACGCGTTACCATAAGGGCGAGCTTCGCTCGCTATAAATAAATAAATAAATAAATAAATTATGAAATGAATAAAAAGGTAAGATATCGCACGTATATATCGTTCTTCGCTTCAGTGTCACTGGTCAATATATTCAGCTCCCCCCCCCCGTCACCTTCCTCCCCTTTTCAGACGTTAGGTGGACCTTGTACCGCTAAGTAGCTTTTCATAGGTATTCACCTCGCCGGCAATATTTTTTCATATCTAAATAATGGTGTATTTTCTATAAATTTTTTATAATTTACAGGATCATTTACTTCGAAAATAAAACAACAGTGATCAGTATTGACAGGAAGGACAACTCTAGTCTAGCTAGCAAATAACGTCAGGACGCAGAGGAAATTCGTACTAACACGAAAAATGAGTCAATGTAGACGGAATTTTTAAAAATCCTTATGTTTCGTGTATTTCATTTACATAAAGCAACCCGTCAGATTTAGTGCATGAACAACAGAAACTGTTTAAATGAAATCGGACAATAAGTCAATGCAGCACCGGAAATAAAATGCTCAGTGTAAACGGCGATATTTCACGGTATTCTACTATTTTTAGATTCTAATTAATTTATTTTCTAATTGTGAGGCACACGTACGGGGTAGATTTTTATAGAAACTTCTTGGAACATCTTCCTTTGATACATAGAACTCATAGAAAATAAAACTTGCTTTGTTGCAATTTCTTTTAGGTTAAAGTTTATTTTGACTAGGCTACTAAACACTCAAATATGTGCCTAAATATTGAGTTTAATGCGCATGCGTCAGTGGATGTTGGTCTAGCTTCTGTAGAAAATTGGCGCCTTACTACTAGATATATAAAGGTGGTACTCACCGGCTCAGCTCATCATGTATTGTAAGGCGTCTCACCCTGCAGTTTCCCCGTCTTATTTCTTCTATTCGCACCTGCCCCGTCCTTCTGGTGCGTGAGTGACGTCTGTCTGTGGTTCTCTAGTGTTCTTCGACCATTCTGCCCTTCCCCATATCTTTTTACCCACACTCTCTCAAAACACGTCTGCCTACCCGTCAAGCTGGATCCAAAGGGCGAGCGTATTAGCTCGTGCACTACCGCGGTTGTCTCTCATTGGCTTACCGCTTAGCTTGACCTTTCATGCCCCCATATTGGCATATCCTTACGCGGTGTTAAAGGTCAAGTACCCCCATTTTACTACACTCCCCCCAACTTTCTTTATAAGAGGGGAGTGGTATTCCACAGATCTTGTCACTGGAATTGGATGGTCTTCTCAGCTGCTTCTTTTAAGTTCCCGGCTTCAGCTCACTATACGGTGGGAAGCTTTAAGCATCCCCTAAATCTGCATCCTGCCAATCAGTAACTTTTGAATTTCAGTTTTCCCCACATCTCTAAAATCCTGCATACCAATATACCCTGAATTTCGAATTTGCTGTGTAATCTTCTCAGTCTTCTAACTTCTTCTTTTCCACTGATCTTCTTTCCAGACAGAATTCCACCCATGCACTATCACAGTTCTGCTTTTCATATTTACAATTATCTTAACTAACTTAAAACTTAAGAACATCACCAAGTTGTACCTCAACTTCTCTCCACACTACAACATATCTACTTTCACTAAACACTACAATACAGTACTTCTCATATATCAACCTTTTACTCTACAATTACTGTCATTCTTCACATATAATACTGGCATAATCACTACACTGGGCCTCACAACTACAAAAACTCTCTCCATGCCCTGCTATCCATCATCCAAATATCATCAAAATCACACCAGTAATAAATCATAGCACATCACAACACTTATTTTTTTTTTTTAGCTTTTTCTATATATAGCACACCACAAAAATATTACACAATTCAATTCAGTACAGAAAAATCAAAAATCTCAGTGCTACTAACAACAATACTCCCTCAATTCTGTGCAGTTATCACAAAAATCCTAAAACAACATCTCCAACTTCACTATCCTCTACTGAAAGTCCATTTTTTCTCCCAATGACTCTACTCTACCTCCTTACTCCACTCACCACAATAATCCTCCACAACATATCTGCACTAATACTTCATCAACAAATCTAACTACACAACTCCTTAGCACTGAATCTGCATCGTCTCCATGCACTATCTACACAATTCACACAAATAAATCTCTGTACTGAAAATCTCTACAATGTCACAAACAAAAATCACTCATTCTCAAAAACTTTACACAACTTCGTACACAATACTAACATCTACCAAACTTACGTCTAAAACCGGGGCTATTAAAAATATTCACACACAATAATTGTTGCACAAATCAAAAATTCAAAATACAAATTCAAGTTGTCAATCACAATCAACAAAAGGGAAATAACTCTCAAAAATCCTCTCCTCTACACTCTCCCCACCTTTAAATGACAAGCGATGATCAAATATATGAAAAAAATACCAAAAATACATTACATCATACATTTCTACCCATGTGCAACAATATCACAGTTCTCTTCATAAAAAAAAACCATGACAATCTATATTTACAATGTGCATTTTAAAAAGCGCTTTATACTACAAGTACTATCTCCTCTGTTGATGTTCTCCAGATTAGGATCTTCTAATTTCTGTTAACATTTACGGATGGCTATACCATGCCACTCTGTAAACGGATGGCTCAAAATGCCACTCTGTAATCTAGATTCCTTTTCTCTCCTTCTCCACTTATCTCAACTTCTGTTCTCTTACCGGTACTCTATATCTCCACTTCCTTCCTCTACTCTGCTGATCTCCAATTTACCGGTATTCCTCTACTCTCCTCCATTCCCGGGTATAATTTTACAGTCGACTACTCTACTTCCTTCCTCTTCTCCTCTTATTTCCACTTCCTCTACTCCACGTTATTCCACTTCATCTCCTCTCATCTACTCCTGAGCTCCACTCTCTCTTCTGATCTCATAATCTGCACTCCTTCTCCTCTTCTCCCCTTATCATTTCCACCATCACCCCTTCTATTACTGTAAGGCACTACTCCATCACTCTACAGACGTTTATTCCCCACGTCTACACCTCTTTTCGAGTCCTTATTCTGTTCCTCCTTTCCATCTCCAGGAACCTCGAATCTAAGTTCTCGTAACTTTCATCTCCATCTTCTCTGAGACCACTCACCACTTCTTTCTTTCTCCCAGCTGGCAGTCAATGACCAGGGCTTACGTCGATCTCTACCCACCACTCCCAGTGGGCTTTACGTGATAGAACTTACCTTGCCCAACCACCACTAATAAAACTACAATCAATTACCACTCTTCCCTATTTCCTCTACAACTCCACTACCTCTACTACAACTCCACTACCACTACAACATCTCCACTACGTATACGTCTACTACATCTCCACTACCTCTACCGGTACAACATCTCCACTACCTCTACTACATCTCCACTACACCTACTACCAAATAAAAAAAAAAAACTACTGCCTCCACTACTGCAACTACTCCCTTCCACTCTCAACTACCTCCACTACTACCTCTACCCACACAGTATTTGGCAATGCGTCCTCCCACGCCTTACATACCACCAATACATAAAAATGCAGATCCAAGATGACCAAAATTGTCGCCTCCTGACAACTTCCAAGTCCAATCTAATCTACACTACCTACTCTCTCTCTTTTCCTATCATTATTTGACAATGCGCCCTCCTACGCCTTACATACTCAAAAATGACAAGAAAAATGGCCAGATCTAAAAGTAACCAAATTTTTTCCTCTACTACTATTACTACTCATTTCCTCTACCTCTACACTCCTCCTTTCTCCTCTTCTTCTTTGATGTATTACTGACGATGTACGGTGGGCACTACCAGATTCCCAGGTGCCCTCATTTCCCGTTGGTGTTTTATACATCGTAACTTGGACCCAATCTCAAACACGGGGCATGCTAACATGTTACACTCTGAACTCCACTTCTCATCATCTCCGTCACATCTCTTTTGATCTTTGTGACCTGTCTGGGCCACCATATTTTCTTCCTCGTCACTACTTTCTTCACTATCATCCTCACTTACAAACCGATTTCTAACCTTCACCTTGGGCAACCTATTATCCAGCTCTTTTACTCTACGTTTCTTTTCTCGATTTTTCGTTTACACTTGTTGTCTTTTCACCATTACTCTTTTCTACTTCCTGGTTCGTACTGACAAGTATAACTTCCTGGTTGACTCTCTCAGCTTGTATGTCTGTCCTTATTTCGTCGTCTGTCTTGTCGTTGGATCTTACTATTTTAAGGGGAAAAGTTTCGTCCCTTCCAGCCTCTCTTTGTATGTTTTCCGTCTTTACTTCCCTGTCCCTATCAGATTTGGCTTGTTTCTCTAACCTTCGACTCTCATGCAGTACTTGATCACGAACTACCTGCTTATATCTCCAACAATCTCGGATGAAATGAGATGTATCTCCACAATGAAAGCATCTAGGTACATATGGGCAGTCTCTAATAAAATGGTACATGTCTCCGCATCCAAAACATCCCCAATATGAATAGTATTGATTTGAGAATGGTGTTCTTCCTCTACTTTTTTGCTGACACTTTCTTCTTCTTCTCCTTCTCCTCCTCCTTCTCCTTTTAGGAACAGATCTGTCATTTAATGATCTTGATCTCTCATAGTCATCCTTCCACCACACATGTTTATGATCTCTGTCCCTTCTGTTTTCCCTCGTACCATGGCCTCTAAGAATGGATTTCGGTGGGCTAACTCCCACAGCCCCTATTTCCCCTCTAATGAATGATGACGGTGGGCTAACTCCCATAGCCCCTATTTCATTAGAGTTGCCATGTACTTTCTCTATATTTTCAGCAAATTTCTTTTTTCTTCTTCTTTTTCTGTATTTCACTTCTTCCTGACTCCCACTGTCCACTGACATAGCCTTGACCTCTATACTAACATCTGATGACTTTGGTTGCAAACTGATGGCATTACACAAACTCGTACTTGAATCAGAGTCTGAGTCAGTATTCGTGGACGCATCACATTTTTCTACTTTTTCTTGTTCCTCTTTCTGTTCCATTTTTCTCATTTGTTTGATTTCTTGTGCTAAATAATATGCTATTCTTTCGTAATCATGATCTGACATTGCTCTTTTCCTGCTTTCACTGCTTATTGATTCTCGTGACCTACTTTCTTCACTTGGACTAATATTCCACTGCAACATACTTTCCTCACTTGGACTTCTATTACGATGTGACCTACTTTCACTTCTACTTGATTTCGGTGACCTACTTTCTCTACTCGGACTTCTATATCCCTGCGACATACTTTCCTCACTTGGATTCCTATTCCGATGTGACCTACTTTCGCTTCTACTTGATTTCTGTGACCCACTTTCAATTCCGCTTGATTCCTGTGACCTACTCTCGCCTCCTAGACTCTCCCCTAGCATCTCATCTCCTGCATACCTCGTAAAATCTGAATTACACAAATGTACTAACCGACGGTTTGTTTACATACTGTAAATCCGCAATTTTTTCTCTGTCAACAAAATTTAACTCGCCAGATTCCATCCTTACATAGATACATTCATAAGCAGAGCTACCATGTACTTCCTGTTGCAAAACGATATCTAATTTCTTTGACCTTTGTGTATCGGAGGGCAAAAGTTGACATTGCCCCTGTTTCTCGTCAAAACTGCTGATTGTACTGTTTATGGACTGTGATGTCGAATCAATTACTTCTTCGTATGCGTGTGACATGTTGCCAGTATTCGAACTCGGTGGCAATGTGCTTGATATAGTGTTTTCCAGATCCTCGTCTCTAAATTGGCTCACGATGTAACTTCTAAACATTGTAACAACAAATTAAAGCAGGATTTTTCTTTATTATCACAATAGTATAAACAATGTACACAATGAACACAGGTCACTCTCCTTACCAGTAAAAATTCACTCCAGCGTCGACTTCTCTTTCAATTCTCCAATGTGGACTGTTAGACAGACAAACTCAATAACAGACAGATGCTCTCTAGATGTTGGTTTCGTGATAGACTCTTGACTTTAATTTTTTCTGTACCCCGACGGACATACGACACTAGTTTTTGGAAGTTGCATCAAAATTCGTACTTGTCATCGATCGTATCGCATAAAACCTGTTGCATAAATTCATAAATGTTGTTAAAATAATGATGACAACCCAGAGATATCGTTTATCTTGAAGGAACACACTGATTTTCTCATCGACAGGTTTGTTTACATCGACTCGTCCGCCATTTTGTGACGTCATACAAAATTTGACAAAGTTCGGGAAAACTGCTAAAAAAAAAACCTTGACTTTTTTACTTTCTCCTCCTCTCCATTTTACAAATAAATCCTCCTCCGGTTCGACGTTTCGTTGGGCGCCAATGTAGAAAATTGGCGCCTTACTACTAGATATATAAAGGTGGTACTCACCGGCTCAGCTCATCATGTATTGTAAGGCGTCTCACCCTGCAGTTTCCCCGTCTTATTTCTTCTATTCGCACCTGCCCCGTCCTTCTGGTGCGTGAGTGACGTCTGTCTGTGGTTCTCTAGTGTTCTTCGACCATTCTGCCCTTCCCCATATCTTTTTACCCACACTCTCTCAAAACACGTCTGCCTACCCGTCAAGCTGGATCCAAAGGGCGAGCGTATTAGCTCGTGCACTACCGCGGTTGTCTCTCATTGGCTTACCGCTTAGCTTGACCTTTCATGCCCCCATATTGGCATATCCTTACGCGGTGTTAAAGGTCAAGTACCCCCATTTTACTACACTTCTTTAAGCTGAGAGGATTTTCCTAAAAATGCATTAAAAGTTGTTTTAGCATGGTCAAGTAATAGACGAAGTGTCGTAAGTAGTGATGGTGACTGATGTGAAAAGTTTTGGGGGTTTTTCAAGAAGATTTCGGTGAGTTTTTGAACTTTTTGCAATTTTACGCTGTGAGATATCGCTCACTGATCACAACAAATATTGATCTATGGAACGGATCATTGCGGATGATTGCACTACCTGGACTTACCTGTTGTTGTGTATGTTTTGACTTGATTTATATATATGTCTATGAAAAGAAGGAGATCTCAAAACAGTACTTTATCTCCCATAAATGACAAATTGAGTAAAAGGGAGTGCACTGATTTAGATACTGTGAGCAATACTGACTTTTCCATTAGCGATTTGACATTGAACCCCCCACCGAACCTTTCTACTAGTCTAACGTCTGATCCAGAAATGACTGATATGGCCAATGATCAGCAACCCCATAGCCAGGGTATTGTGCAGGGTCAAAGTCTGTCCGTCACTCTCGGCGAAAACGATGTGGCGCGCATCGCAAATGCTGTGCGTGCGTTACTGTTCGAGGACATGCAGGGCATTATAAACAGGGTGCACCATTTAGAGGAGGAAAATCAGTTTTTACGCAGTAAACTAGATGCTGTAGAGCAGGATCAGAAACGCAATAGTCTGATTATTACCGGGGTTAACGATCCTGTTGGTGAAACTCGCGAGCAACTGGACAAGACTGTGTGCGATCTTTTAACTAAAGTAGGAGCGGAAGTCAGTCCCGCTACCGACATCGACCGTGTCTCGAGGATCGGAAAGCCCAAGTTTTCGAAACATCGGCCTATAGTGTTGAGATTAACCAATTTTGCGGCCAAAAAGCGAATTCTGCGTGCCCGTCAAGAATTATCCAAAAAAGGATACAAAAAGGTCTTTATAAACGAAGATTTGACCGAATCTCGCCAAAATCTTGCATATCTTGCACGTCAAAGTGTAAAAAGGGGACATGTCAAGAAAAGCTGGACTGATGACGGAAAAATCTTTGTTATCGATCGAAAAGATAAGAAACACCGAATCGACTCCGCAGCTGACTTAGAACTTCTGTGCACAGATAACTCCTCCCTTCGCCAACCTACATACGCGGCTGCACTTATGACAAGCCCGGGACCGATCGCGACCTCTAGTCTAGTCAGTTGTCCGTCTGTTAGTACCCCTGCCGGTGGTGCTACTACTAGCCATATTACCGAAGTTATGAATCGGGTTGTTAACGGCCAATAGACACCTTGAGTAATCTACGATAATTGTGACCATGTATCACAACTTTTGAACAATCATTCATTTTGTACATATGTTTCTTTGTTTGTGTATTTTTCAACTTTCTTACTTCACTTCTCTCCGGAGCACTACTCTTACTGGGTCATTCACACCTTCTTCATTCTCTATATATTGTATTTCATCATATGTTTTTGAAGTCTCCCGCTCGTCTATATGTACCTTCCTATGTTACATTGACGGATTTGTATAATGCCTACTGACTATAGAAACTTTAGACAGCGGGTAGGACTTTTTTACTCAAAAGCTTGTATTTTACATAAAAGTAAAAGACTCACTCTTGAAGAGATAACATTTATTAATCTCATATGCATGACAAATTCTATAATTATCCCCCTTATACTCGATTTGAAAATTAGTAGCTGTAGAATCGATTTCGTACACGATGGACAATCAGTACGAGTTGATTCCCCTGTAACATCGTGTACCAGATATAAACCATCATCAAGTATGATACAAATTCTTTTTGTAATAATGATATGCACATGGCAGTTGAAAAAGTTCTTATTGTGTGGCGATATTGAACTTAATCCTGGACCTCTTGATGAAACCATTTCCTTAAGGTGGGCCCCTACTCATAGATCTAACAGATGAAATTTGTATTTAAGGCTTTTTTCCTAAACAAAATGGTCCAAATGTGAAATAAAACACTTACATAGATATGTAATTTTTTTTTCATCAGAGATTCAGTACATTATGGAAAGGCACCCTTGCACAGGAATATCAAATATACAGATATGCTTTTGAACCCTCCAAATTCAGTAATGCTAAGAATATGTTTATTTAATTTGTTTTATTTTATCATAACAAGTCATATAGAAGAAGAATAACACATAAAGTGATATTCTTACATAAATATAAGTATGATATGTCTCCAAACATAAGGGTACCCCCTACAAATTTATCACATTTTTTACCAATAACATACACTAAATCCAACGTTTTGCAAAAAGAAACAGATTAATTTTTTTCGTTTTGTAATATTTCATGATATTATGTATGTAGATGAAAAAAAATAGCATACAGATACACAGTTTTATAAATGATCAAGATATGGCTCCAAACATAAGGGAACCCCCTTATAATTTCATCACATTTTGACTAGTAATAGATAGTATATCCAAATTTTAACAAAAAGAACGGATAGAATTTCTTCATTTTGCATCATTTCATAAGATAATGTATTTAAATGGTGAAAAAATCACATACAGGTGTACAGTTTTATAAATGATCAAGATATGGCTCCAAACATAAGGGTACCTCTTATAATTTCATCACATTTATTACTTATAAAAGATAGTATATCCCACTTTTTGAAAATAAAACAGATGGAATTTCTTCATACTGCATATTTTCATAAGATAATGTATATAGATGGTGAAAAAAATCACATTCATATATATAGATTTATAAATGATCAAGATATGGCTCCAAACATAAGGGTACCCCCTTGTAATTTCTGAAATTCATCACATTTTCAACTAAGAATATATACTATATGATGGGTATGGACATTGATAGATTGCCCAATTTTTTGTTTGTTTGGCATTTTAGACCTTTTGTCTGCGTTTTTCAATGTGCTGGCTCGTCCGCCACTAATTTTTGTAAAACGTTATACGCAGACTGCTGTGTATTAGGAAAACCTATAACGGTTCGAGTAGGGACCAACCTTAAGCGGAACTTACTCCTCCTCTTCTGAATCTGTAAACATGATAGAAAGTAAATGTATATCCTTTGTTCACTATAACGTCCAGAGCATCCCCAATAAAATATCCCAAATAGAAATAGAACTTTCTGATTTTGACATCTTGGCATTTAATGAAACTTGGCTAAGTGACCAAGTTGACGCTCATAGTATTCAAATCGCAGATTTCCTCCCCCCTTTTTCATACGTGCGTCAAAACCGCATGGGAGGCGGTGTATCGATATACGTTAAACCCTTTCTCTCGCCCAGAAGAAGACCTGACTTGGAGGTCTCGGGGACGGAGTGTGTATGGGTCGAATTAAATTCAAAACATAAAAGCTTTTTGTTTGGCTCATTTTATAGACCACCCGACTCTCCAGCTAATACATGGTCTCTAATAGAACATTCCTTTGACCTTGCTCTTAATTCTGGCATTGATAACATTATTATTGTTGGTGATCTGAACGAAAACATCCTCGATTCAAGGCGTCAAAATTTTCAGAAAATCATTGATGCTACAGGCCTTCACCAATATGTCAGCGAACCAACTCACTTCACTGAAAATTCCAATTCTCTTATTGATGTTGTATTGGCAAATAAGCAAAATCTTGTGAAAAATGTACATGTCGCAGATCCTTTCCTAGGCACGGATGTACGGTATCATTGTCCTGTTGTAGGCAATATTAATCACTTTTCATACAAATGTCAAAGCTTTCGGAGAAAAATATGGTTATACGATAAAGGTAATTACGATGAATTTCGACGACTACTCTCTCTAGCTGACCTTGACTCTGCTATTACGGATGACGGTGACATTGACGATGACGTAGACGTTATTACCAAAACTATATTAGATTCTGCATCTTTGTGTATTCCCAATAAAATGGTCACTATCAGGAGCAGCGATAAGCCATGGCTACATAATGGTCTACGGAAACTAATTAGAAAACGCAAACGTCTGTACAAAAAGGCAAAAAGATCAAATATTCAATACGATTGGTTGAAATACAAGTCAATGCGTAATAAATGCAACAAAGAAAATCAAAAATCCAAAGAAGCATATTATAGTAAACTACAATCGTCTTTAAGTGATGGAAGTTTAAATCCTAAACAATGGTGGAAAGTTGTAAATTCATTTTTTAACAAATCCAAAGTCAACGAAATCCCCACAATCATCAACGGAGATGATGAATTTGTTGAAAATATCGACAAAGCTAATGCCTTCAACGATTACTTTGCCACTCAGGCTTCGGTTGACGACTCTAATGCTTTTCTACCTCCTCCAACTGACCCTCCTCATAATTTCTCCCACATTGATATATCTGAAAATGACGTTAAAGATATTTTATCTCTTCTTGATGTTTCAAAAGCATGCGGACCTGACCTTGTCAATGCAAGACTACTTAAAGAAGCTGCGTCTGTTCTCTGTATCCCCCTTGCTAAAATCTTTAACAAATCCCTTTCCCTGTCTCGATTCCCAGATACATGGAAAAAAGCAAATGTCACGCCAGTGCACAAAAAAGAAAATCCTGCTCTAATAAAGAACTACAGACCAATATCTCTTTTAAGTATCATTGGTAAGGTAATGGAAAAATGTATATTTAAATACTTACACAATTTCCTTCTAGATCATAGTGTATTATCAGTACACCAATCGGGGTTCTCTCCGGGCGACTCAACTGTCAATCAGTTACTGTATATTTCAAATGACATTATTAGGGCTGTAGATTCTGGTAAAGAGGTAAGGGCGGTATTTTGTGATATATCCAGAGCGTTCGATCGGGTGTGGCATACTGGTCTCCTTTACAAACTTTCAGAAATTGGAATAAGTGGAAATTTACTTTCTTGGTTTCATAGTTATCTTCATAATAGGTACCAACGTGTGGTCATAAACCGTTTAAGTTGATACACTGAATTTTACCTCGAGATCGAAGACTAGATACAAGATACACTTCATTTATACTATTTTCATCTTGAGATATACAAATATAATCGATTGTAGCAACAGGTAAACGGTTAAATGAAGTACTTACCACGGTATAATTTGTAGGTAAACATATCGCGTCGGTGCGATGATAGGTCACGCTGATGAAAGATTGCATTTTAATCAAAATCTACCACTATCAAACATGTACCTGATTGTTAGATGCTTTGCCATCCCATCCAGAGTCATTCTATTCTCATCGTTTGACATATATTAAATGACTCGGGCTGAAATGTATGAAAACAAACGCCGGCGCCGTTCAACTACCAGCCTCCATTCTTGAACTGTCGGTTGTTGTTATTAGCAACGAGGGAGATAATCCCTACGCACGAACTTTGCATTGAGCATTTTCACGATTTTCCAAGATCTAATAAGATGCACATAATGTATTATATTGCTTGAAATTAAATTAATATGAATTATGACAAAGCCATTGTGAGGACGCAGATGAAATATAATTTCAATGAATTAATACCCAATTTTCACCATACATCATCGAATACTTTTTTTTACTAATTAAGTTAATAAGAATAAAATATGTCATACAATATGTGTTCTTGTTATTTTTTTCCAGCATCATTTTTACCGTCTTTATCAGCCTTACATTAGTTTTTTTTATTTCTTGAAATCCAGAATCATCTACAGAGAGGGGATATTATAGACAATTTCTAGATCGACAGCATGCATATAACTCGTAAATGCGGGGAAACAATTCTCAATGTCACAAACAATCAGTAAACATGAAATCGCAATGATTAATTTTGAAACATAAATGACAGATAAGAAAAGATCAAGTGATGTCATCTTAATCTATACATTTTAATTCCTTGGACCTTGACGAAAACCAAGGAAAAGAGAACTCGGGCAAGAAAACTGTGCGGGGCACAAACCATTAAAATTAAAAAAAGAAAAAAAGAATTTTACTGTTTTCTGAAGTATTTATATATTGTAAGATTAACATTTATCTTGATTATTCAATGAATTCAATTAAACTTCTAAATGTTTACTTTTTAAATTTCATTGGGTGATGAAATGTCAGTTGTCGTATCAGGAATATGTATCCCCCCTTGCACCCACCCACCTCTCTCCCCTTTTACTTTCACCGGAAAAATTAGCATTCAAAATGTAGAAGAGAGAGAAAATTTCCCTTTCGGCGCCGTCTATAGTGTTATCACTCAGCAATATATCGTTTTATGGGATGATCTGGAAAAGGGGGTTAAAACTTACAAATTAAGTACAGTATAACATTAGTATTACAGGATTTTCCCTTCTAAATAATGTAAATGATTTTTCAATGTAAAATCTGAAGACAAAAAGAGGGTGAAAGAGATGGGGAGGGGCGGGAGGAAGGAGAGAGGGGGAGAGGGAGGGTAAAGGAGGGAGGGGGAAGAAGGAAGCGGGGCCGTGGGAGGGGAGATAAGGGGGCGGAGAGAGCGGGTACCCCATGTCTGCTCCCCACCCCCATAAAAGGCAAGGATGAATGGGAGGGGGAGGAAGGAGGCAGCTGGAGGGAGGCAGAAGGGAGGGAGGGAGAGGTTAGGAGGTGGGAGAAGGGAGCGGGACAGGGGAGAGAAGTTAGTAGAAATCTACCCCCTGCCCCCCCCCCTTGAATACAATCAACCCCTCCCCTTTCTAAATAAAAATCTGAAGCCTTCACCCCTCTACCTTGGATCCGCTTATGATTTACCACCAAGGAAAAAAATACCCAGCCTGAAAAAATACTCGTCATGCTTTAAACAGAGCCCCAGCTGTGTTGACCTATTTGTACTAAATACTGTAAATGATGACGTAAGTTGTGACGCGTTGTAAACAGAACCAAAGGCAGCAGACATTTAGACATGTAGAAGTTTGTGTTGGGATTTACACTGCATAGATTTCCTGTATATTCTACATGTAGATCTTATATATGTGGAGAGAAACCACATTATTCGATCTACAGGTATCAAAATATCAGCTGCAAATCATCCTTGAAAGCAGAATGAAGTTCGGTAAGTCGCTGATCGCGCTGGTATTTTTTTGTTTCTTTTTTTCTCCCAGCATTATAGTCTAGTCAATCTACCGATAAAACGGTCAATTTGGCAACTAATTGCAACAGTTACAAATTCAACTGTTATTTGTTTATTTTAAAAGTAAATAAATCATCCCCCCAAAAGTTCAGAAAAATTTATAAAGGGGAAAGTTGTTTATTTGACGATTAAAGTTTTGTTTTAATCTATTTATAGAACCGCTTTTGCTTGATGGTAAAAGTCCGAGTAACGCGCTCGCGCCTTTTCCCGCGCTACGGAGTTTATCGTACACATATCTTTTAAAAATCGATATTTTGACTATTTACCAGTTTTACTTGAAAATATTGACTTGGCAACTGGGGTCTTTATCATTATATGTTTATAAATAGAATAATATAACAAACCCTATCTCTCCATTTTGATTTTGAATTATGAAAATCGATAACTTATACTTGGCGTGGTGGGTGACTACGCTATATAGCTATTGTATATATATACTGACATGTAACTTAAGTGATTATATAAAGCATTCTCGTTCGCTAAAATGTATGAAAGAATTTTCAGTTTCCTTTTAATCTAACTGTAATTGAAAACTTACACGAATAAACAAGTTTAATCTACGGATTAATTCTCTCACACATAGCGTTTACACGTTGGTTTGTTTTCGGTTCAGTTCGGCTCGGCGTAATGTGAATCTATAATTGCTGAAAGTTTATCGAATACGATATTCATTTATGCATCTACTATTTCATTAACAAATATTTTTGAATGATACTATTTAAAAATATATATTTCATTGATCTTTACCATTTTTATCGTAAAATATGTAATGTAATCATTCCTAACAACTGAGTAACACCCCCCCCCCCCCCCATTTCGAACCGTTCGCTAAATAGACATAGATAAAAAAAGCTATTTGAAAACCAACTTAATATCACTTTCATGCACAGAAAATTATGATGTCATAAATTTAACAATTAGCCGAAATATATGTCAATCGAAAGAGAAATATAGGGGGGGGGGGGCGGACGGGTTGCAAATCGTAAATGCTAGGCATCGATTATTCTTGTACAGTATTTATAACAGTTTAAAACTGTACGGACAGACGTCTTCTGAATTTACAGACTAGTGTATTGTATTAAAGATTATGTTTCAGTGAGATATGTAAATCACTATTTCATTTGTACAACATTTCGGCAAAATTTGACATTTAAATCAATGCAACTTGAACCCTAGTCGTCAAATCTACATGTATAACTCGCAGATTTTACTAAATATATACGTAATAAAGAATGTCAGATTTAATTTGAATTTTCTATGTTTGACTAGATAGCCTTTACTTGTACAATTAATACTTTTTTTACAGATAGGAAGACGTTGAGCACTGCCAAAGAATAAATATTGCACATATAGTAGATCGATTAATGTATACCGTACAGTAAATCCCGAAACCCGCAAGAGTTCCGAAAATTCGGACTTTTTCTTTAACGGCAAGGGGTTTTTATTTTTAGATTCAAACAAAATTTAAATCGTTCAAATAACAGCTTTCCCCTGAATATTTTTATCTAAACTTTTGATATGTTGTATATATGGTATATCACTTCATTTTCCCGCGTAGAAACAAACTGTTGCAATTAGTTAATATTTTCTCCCTAGTTTGACTAGACTATTATGAGTTTATCCATGTATTTTTCTGAGGGAGTTGTCGATGAAAAAAAGTCCGCGAAACAAAGTTGTATGCTGACGTTGCGTCGCATGCTGACGTCACGTTGTAATTTTCAAAGAGGATATGACATATGTTGGAAATGATGGTGCAATGTCAGTATTACGTGAAGCAAAGTACAAATCATACATTGGGACACTGGAGAAGTAATTAAGCCAAACGAAGAATATTCAAAGGAGATCGAGAAATCTTGGTCATCGATGGGTTTCATTCTGTCGTCAAGTGACATTGTCAAAAAAATAAGCTTGCGCTTCACGCCGATCAAATGGGCAATGGGGAAAAATGACGTCATTGACCACGGTTTTGGAACCTATAGGTATAGCATAGAATTCAATTGAAAAACACGATTTTTCCTATATATATACACGTGTTACCTTGATGAGGACTACGTCCGCGCCTGCGGCGCGGACTGCGTCCTCTATAAGGAATGTTTCTAAAATTCTTTTTGGTTGTGGAAAATAACCTCAAAAAGCCGATGCACAAACGGTATAATTCGCGTAGCGAATTATACCACGTTTGTGCATCGGCTTTTTGAGGTTATTTTCCACAACCAAAAAGAATTTTAGAATCATTCCTTAAATATACATTGAAATTCATTTGTTTATCTATAAGTGGTTTTATATTTACATGCTCATTTTTTCTTCTATTTCTAATTAAAAAATTTACATTATCAATTTTTGAAGTAGTAATATTTTTTTCAATGTCACCCTGCGTCCTCACTATGGCTTTGCCATAATTCATATTAGCATCAAGTCAACAGAAATTATTTGGTCATCTGGGTGAGTTTCTGTGAAACATATCATAATCATTATTATCAATATAATTAGAAAATGCGTCTAATTTATGGCAAATGCTTCTACTATTTAAAACCAGTGTGACATTTTTCATTGGCATTTGAGTTCATGATCGATTAAAGTCCGAGGTACATAGTGTAAAACATGTAGCCATGATAAATGATGCTGTTGTTTTCTGATCTCTCTCAGTAAAAGGACTAGGATAGAGAGAAAGGTAGAACGATAAAGAAGGAAAAAATAAAATAAGAACATAGAATATGAAGATTTAATATGGTAAGTGCAAAATCTGTGATTTTTATTTTTTTACCTGTTTGAAATGGGAAAAAAGATTATATATACAATGGTCTGAAAGTTTGACAAGAAAAACGATTATCAAAGCTTTGTGTATAATCAATGAGCTGAATTTAAGTCATTTTGAGAATTAATCCCAGCAGAGAGTAAAAACTCTACCATGCTTGTGATCACCCGAGAAGTCCGACTGACATTAATTAAGAAAGGACAGGTGTTAGGGCCCTGTCTTCTCTAGAGAGATTTGGAAAGGGCTGACATGGAGTCCTGTCATCACAGTCAGTCAGAGTTTTGTCCAGTACCAAGTCTGTGAGTTAAAGAAGAAGTGTCCGTTTGGTGACAGAAGGATTATATCCACGGTATAAAAGGCGCTTGATGATTCTTACAGAATTTCTTTCGATGGTTATTCTGTCTACTTTTGATCCTTCTTATTTTGTTGATCATGTCACCATAAAAGGCAAGTTGTGAAATATCCAGAGTAGTATACTCTGTTGCTTGTCCTGACAGGGAACTTGGACCAGGCCATTTTTCACACAAAAAAAAGTATCACTGTAGAGGATTCATAGTTAGGGCATTTAGAATTTTCTGTCTAGATGGCTATCCTCTGTCAGCAGAGTTTGATAGTTCGTTTTCTGTAATTCTTTTGTTAAAATTTATCATCATGAGCAAGTTATCTGATACATGAATCTATGCATCTGAAATGTAGATTAATAGAATGAAGGGAATCTCCAAAAGGAAAAACTTGGTTGCAGCAAAACACTTATACATCCCATACAGAGAGACATTCGAAGGAAGAGACGGAAAAGGGGCAAAGAAACCAAAACATAGCATATAATCATCAAAAACAAAAGACTACATATGAACCAATCGGTGCCGACTAGGACGACTATCTGTCACGCCAGATGCAAATGGTGTAGTAATCCTGATTACATGCACACCCCCCCCCCCCCCCCCCCCCCTTTCGGTTACCAAGAAGTAACGAAGAACAAATAAGCAAAGAAAAAAAAACCTTGCAGACAGAGTGACCTGACAATAAAGACAGCATAATTCAGGGGGTCCAAGCAAAACGCAGATGAATAGATATGATTGATATATTGTGAGCCTCGTATTTTAGGATTTGAATTTTATCTGACATTTTGCATTATTTTTATACATAATCCCCTCTACAAAGGGCCTCAATACCATATTTAAATAACCCCTTATCTTGACTGGTCAGAAAGCCATCCACTGCAAGTATGACGTCATCATTCGACTTAAAGTGGATGCCAGAAATAGCTGCTTTCAGTTTTTGGAATAGATGAAAGTCTAATTGAGCAAGATCAGGTGAATGAGGGGGATGTTCAATAGAATTAAAGCCACAATCATGAATGACAGCCATGGCAGTGACAAACTTGTGAGCAGCAGCATTGTCTTAATGGGACAATACACCTTGAACTAGTGAGCTTTCCGCGGCGCTTAAAGGCCGACGGGGGACTATATAAGGGGACGGGTAAATTTTCTGTCATTTCCTCACGGACCGCTTTAGGGTTAACATCTTTTATTGGTATCTGATTGGTTCCTTTTAATCCTTTTACCCCTATCAATTTTTGATTGACAGCTTAAAACCGATGAAACTCGGGTATCTCATTAGCATAATAAAGGATTACCTGTCGGTTTGTCTTTGATGTAACACGCCGCTCGCAGACGGCTTTGTCTTCAAAGACGGTATGCCACGCCTATCAAGCTTTAATGTCACTCAGGTATACCTATTAACAACCGGGTGGTTCCCAACGTCGGCCTTTAAGGTAGAGTATCCTTCAGGTCAGAATTTTGAAAATTTTATGCCTGGATACCCTATTTTTTCTCTTCAGAATATTGTTCAGAGTATCAAACTAACTTAGTTTTGGGAAAAGAAAATTTTATAGTTACATTTTATCACCTCTAAAATTGGTATTTTCATACTTTTCCCATAGGGTCCAATGTTAAAGTTCAGACTCCTTACGTTCTCATGATAATCATGAAACCACAAATTTTATTAGGTTTGTATATCAGGTCTAGCACAAATTTCGAATATATGAAAAAGAAAATATTGTTAAAGTTGAAATTTTGGAAATATTAGCATCTGAGACCTGAGGGATGCTCTACCTTAAGTATAATATTTTCGCGTAACTGATGTGCCATTGATTGATTGTCCTTTTTTGGAGATAATCTATCAGCAGAATACCCAGAAAACCGAGTATCACAACATATCAATCAGCCCTTGTATGTAAATAGATACAAAATGGAGGGCCTACGAAATACAGTTCTTATTCTGCCAGCTATAGCAAGCTCATGCATGTTATCATCCGAGGAGTCCAACTGCCATTCAGAGGGGCAGGTTGTCGCTGAACTGTATTCTCTAACGGGTTTTGGACAGAGCCCGCATTGGAGTCCTGTTGTCGCAGACAATCAGAGTGAAACTTTTAAGAATGCGTTGCTACAAGGCTGTAAATATGTCAAGTACCAAATCAAGTGTACGTCTGGTGACTGCAATAACGTTTCAGAAACCAAATAATTATTCACGATAAGATTGTTTTAATAAAAAAAAAGATTAAATGCTTACGAATTTAGTAAGAAAATTTAGATACTAACGAGGAATGTCATAACCATGAACATCGATGTTTTCGTTCATGTATCCACAGCAGTCTATATCTCCATACCCCTGACAATAAACAAATAATCCCTGGTGTCGTGAAGAGTAGGTAACATTTCGGAATGTGTAAGACTCTGATGTTGATATCCAATGAGTGGTCGAAAAAGCCAACAGGAAAAAAAACTCGACCAACACAAGAATGACAAACCTTGCAGTTTTTTTGCCTCCTAAGTCAGAAGCTATTTCTCCAATTGTTTCAGCTATATTGAAACACATAGCTTGCGTTTGCGAATCAGCTGCTTAAGTTTAAGATTCAGAATTAAAAACAGAATTCCTACTAACTGACACAAGTATAATACGAAATGTTATACGTAAACGCGGAAGTTATTGTGTTAGAATTAGACATGCATAGCGCCCTTTAAAACCCTATTCCTTAAATCTATTTTTATATATCGTTATCACAAGTGACGTTGCTTTATCTTTCATGTCCATTGCTCCTAGTTTATTGGTGATAATTATGGATTTCGAAAGTATGTCACTTCTTCGGTGTTGAAATTTGAAGAATCCCTACATCTCGAACTGATAACATAGAATTATTATATATCTATAACACAGCTTTTTTGATAGAGGCTTACAAAACATTGATTACAAGGCTTTGTTTTTAGATATCGTTAATTAACACAGAAGAACGTTAATACATTATTCTTTTTATGTAATATGGATTTGTATTTGGAATTTTGGAGGTAATTTGAAGATTATACATGAATAAGAATTGGGCGGAGCGTCAGCGAAGCCCCTTCTTATTCATGTGGAAACTTCAAATTACATTCTAACCACACTCCTATGGCATCTAAGCTCGCACTCGAGTGCCATAAATGAGCCCAATGTATGTATAAGGTGATGTGGTACTTTTTGTGCTGTCTTGTTTGTATGGTCATCTTACAGAGAGGAGGTTATTTCACACAGCAATTGTGCGTTAAAGTGGGAGGGTTGTGCGCACGTAATCCATGATAACCACACCATCTGTTACTAACGTGGCTGACGGCCGTCCTAAGTCGGCACCGATTGCATGTGTGCATGTGGGTCTTGTTGGTTTATGTGTTGTCTTTTATGTTCGATGTTTGATGTCTCGTTTGCTGTTCCTTGTCTCTTGTTGAATGTGTCTTCTCTGTGTTTTCACTAAGGGTGTTTGGTGTGTTGCTGTGGGTGCTGCAACCGAGTTTTGTTGGAGATCCCCTCCTTTCTTTTCATTATTTCTGAATTAATCGATTTTAATAGGGCTTAAATAACATTGATTACAAAGCTTTGTTTTAAGACATCATTCATTAACACCGAAGAACGTTAATACATTATTCTTTTATGTTATTAACGATTCAGACTATTCCTTCGGTATCCTTTCTGTTATTGCAATGTCTTTTCTTTATTAAGGATTCCGACTTTTCCGTCGGAATCATTTCTGTTATTGTAATGTATTTTCTTTATTCTTATTATTCTCATTATTATTAAGGATTCCGACTATTCCGTCGGAATCCTTTCTGTTATTGCAATGTCTTTTCTTTATTCTTATTATTAAGGATTCCGACTATTCCGTCGGAATCCTTTCTGTTATTGCAATGTCTTTTCTTTATTCTTATTATTATTCTTATTATTATTATTATTTTTATTCTTACCCCCCATTTTTTCCAGACACTTTATTCAAAGGTCTTTAAACACAGAGCAAAAAGGATGGTACCATCAGAAAGAGCATAACAAGATCTTCTTTAACTATTTTTTGTTTGTCGATAAGCTCACCAATGCCCCCGCTGGAGGTAATCAAAGGTCAAATCTTTAAACACCTATAACTCCTAAACTAACCGTACGATTTGAATGAAATTTGTTTTAAAATGTTCTTTGGGAAATTTGCGAACTTTTATACGCTTACATGCTCGATAAAATATTTACGGTTTTCGCGCTATTCCGAGTTGAAAATGGAACTTTAAATTGGCACAGTGCCAATTTCTACAGTTTTTGAGATTTTGAGTTGAAACTTTGATAGTGGGTTACTTATAGGTGGTCATTTAATGTTGACCTACTTTCAAGGTCAAATTTTCATTCTCAAGGTCACAACAAACTTTTGCCTATAGAACAAAGACTATTTGACCTTCAAAGTTCAACTTTGATACATAGCATTGTTCAGTCAAGCTCTTTCCACTTGACCTTGACCCAAGGTCAAATTCTCATTCTCAAGGTCACAACAAACTTTAGTCTATAAAACAAAGATTTTTTGACCTTGTGAGTTCAAACATTACACAAATATTCCTTGCAACAGACCCTTTCACCATGACCTTGAATTAAGGTCATTTGTTCGATTTCAAGGTCACAACCGACTGTAGTTGATTAGATATTGAGCTTTGCTCAGATTAAGATCAATCGTGATGAGAATGATCACAATACTTATCTTTCTTTTATGACATTGGTTCAAGGTCAAATAATCATTTTCAAGGTCATAACAATAATTCAAAAGTTTTGTCCTATACTATTTATTCTTCATACAAGTAGTCCTTTTTGTTTGAACTTAACATAGTATAAGAAAGATAACTCTTTTATTCTTGTTCCCTGTTTCTTTTTTTTTTCTTAAGTAGCATTACATATCTGTATTTTTATGTTGTTGTCATTTACTATTAATAGAAATTATCTCATTGCAAAATCATTGTGCAAATCTGTTTTGAGAAAGTAATTGTAAAGGATTTTGATATTGATAGAGCATGGAGTTTAAAACTTTCGTAGACATGAAAGGTATTTATAAATGTTTTTTTTACTATTTTGTTAAAAAATGAATAAGAGTCCCAAATTAGACATAAGCTCTTTTGACTCATTTGCTGAAGTGAATAAGGTACTGAAGCAACTATTCATCTTTCCACCTTCTTTATTCGGATTTTAACACTTCAGTTCCGAGGAAGGTCTAATAAAGGAGGAATCCGTCTGTTGCTTGCAACAGTAGCCATCTAGTTATTATTCTTATTATTCTTACCCCTTTTCATTTCCAGACACTTTATTCAAAGGTCTTTCAACACAGAGCAAAAAGGATGGTACCATTAGAAAGAGCAGACAAATATCTTCTTAAACTATTTTTTGTTTGTCGATAAGTTCACCAATGCCCCCGCTAGATGTCATCAAAGGTCAAATCTTTAAACTCTTATTACTTCTACATTAATCACACAATTTGAACAAAATTTGTTTTATATCATTCTTTGGAAAATTTGCAAACTTTTATACGCTTACATGCTTGATGAAATATTTACGGTTTTCGCGCTATTTTGAGTTGAAAATGGAACTTTAAATTGGCACAGTGCCAATTCCTACAGTTTTCGAGATTTTGAGTTGAAACTTGGATGGTAGGCTACTTATAGGTAGTAATTGATGATGACCTAGTTTCAAGGTCAAATTATGATTCTCAAGGTCACAACAAACTTTTGCCTATAGAACAAAGGCTATTTGACCTTGACAGTTCAAACTTCATAAATACAATCATTGAGCCAAGCCCTTTCACCTTGACCTTGACCCAAGGTCAAATTTTGATTCTCAAGGTCACAACAAATTTTTGCCTATAGAACAAAGACCATTTGTCTTTGACAGTTCAAACTTGGCGCAAATATTCCTTGCATCAAGTCCTTTCACCTTGACCTTGATCCAAGGTCATTTGTTCGATTTCAAGGTCACAACAGACTTTTGTTGATAAAATATTTAGCTTTGATTAGATGAAATGGAATCTTGATGAGAATAAACTCAAATGTTTATCTTTTATCCATGACCTTGGTTAAAGGTCAAATAAACTTTTTCAAGGTCATAACAAACATTTACTCTTGTAGAATTCACAGGATTTTGTCCTTAACTATTTTTCTTCACACAAGTAGTACTTCTTATGTGAATTTTACATAGTAAGATAGATAACTCTTTTATTCTTGTTCTCTGTTTCTTTCCTTTTTATGCTTAGTAGCATTACATATCAGAAGTTTCATGTTGTTGTCATTTTCTATTAATAGAAATTATCTCATTGCAAAATCATTGTGCAATTCTGTTTTGAGAAAGTCATTGTAAAGAATTAGATATTGATTGAGCATGGAGTTTAAAGCTTGAAAGGTATTTATTATTTTTTCTTCTATTTTGTTGATAAATTAATAAGAGTCCCAAATTAGACATACGCTCTTTTGACTCATTTGCTGAAGTCAATATGGTACTAAAGCAACTATTTTTTTTCCATCTTCTTTATTCCGATTTAAGCACTTCAGTTCCGAGGAAGGTCTAATAAAGGAGGAATCCGTCTGTTGCTTGCAATAGTAGCCATCTAGTTATTCTTATTATTCTTACCCCTCATCATTTCCAGACACTTTATTCAAAGGTCTTTTAACACAAAGCAAAAAGGATGGTATCATTAGAAAGAGAACACAAGAATCTTCCTAAACTAATTTTTGTTTATCGATGAGCTCACCAATGCACCTGCTAGAGGTCATCAAATGTTAAATCTTTGAGCTCGTATAACTATTTAACTAACCGTAATGAATGAAATTTGTTTTAAATTGTTCCCCGCGAGAGGTTTGACAGTACGTGTTTTAAATATATTTCCCTGACATGGTCGCAATAGCACTTTCTATATAGACATAACCTCAGACAGTGCATGCATTTTATGTACTGTGTTCATTTTCGTGCATTAACATCGACGGCGGGTGCGGCTAGCCAACAGAGGATGCTTACTCCTCCTGGGCGCCTGATCCCACCTCCGGCTTGCTAGGGGTCCGTCGATGTTCAACATGGTGCTCTATTGTGAGTACTGTTGAGATTATGGTCAGGATCTTCTTTAAATCATTTGGGAAACTTGCAAAGTTTTATACGCTTACATGCTCGATAAAATATTTACGGTTTTCGCGCTATTTCGAGTTGAAAATGGACCTTTGATTTGGCACAGTGCCAATTTCTACAGTGTTTGAGATTTTGAGTTGAAACTTGGATGGTAGGTTACTTGTAGCGAGCCATTTATTGTTCACCTAGTTTCAAGGTTAAATTCCCGTTCTCAAGGTGACAACAAGCTTTTGCCTTTAGAACAAAGACTGTTTGACCTTCAGAGTTCGAATTTCATACATAAAATTGTTGAGCCAAGTCCTTTCACCTTGACCTTGACTCAAGGTCAAATTCTCATTCTCAATGTCACAACGAACTTTTACCTATAAAACAAAGACTGTTTAATCTTGAGAGTTCAAACTTTACACAAGTATTCCTTGCATCAAGGCATTTTACCTTGACCTTGACCCGAGGTCATTTGTTCGATTTCAAGGTTACAACATACTTTGGTTGATAACATATTTAATTTTGATCAGATTAAGATCAAGCTTGATGATAATATCCTCCAATACTTATCTTTTATCATTCTCAAGTTCATAACAACATTTTCTCTCATAGATTTTACAGTTCTTGTCCTATACTATTTATTCTTCACACAAGTAGTCCTTCTTATTTGAACTGAACACAGTATAAGAAAGATAACTCTTTCATTCTTGTTCTCTGTTTCCTATTTTTCTTAGTAGCATTACATGCTATTGTCATTTTCTATTAATAGAAATGTTCTAATTGCAAAACCATTTTGCAATTCTGTTTTGAGGTACTAATTCTGAAGTATTAAAAATCTAAAGATCATGGAGTAGAAAGCTTTTGTTGAAACACGAAAGGTATTTATTATCTTTTTCTTTTATTCTTTGATGAATAAATAAGAGTCCCAAGTTAGATATAAACTATTTTGACTCAATAAGGCACTAATGCAACTTTTCTTTTTTCCATCTTCTTTATTCGAATTTTAACACATTCCGAGGAAGGTCTTATAAAGTGGAATCCGTCTGTTGCTTGCAACAGAAGCCATCTAGAACTTATCATTATTAAGGATTCCTACTTTTCCGTCGGAATCCTTTCTGTTATTGTATTGTCTTTTCTTTATTCTTATTATTAGTACTATTATTACCCCCACCTCTTCCGAACACTTTACAAAAAAGGTGATGCATCATAGGATAAAGTGAAATGTACCATGTAAAGGAACATATAAAGATCTCAATTTAAATATTTTTTTCTTGTCGAAAAGTTCACATATGACCCCGCTCGAGGTCATCTAGGTCAAATCTCTAAACTCTTATAACTCCTTAACTAACCGTGCGATTTGAACGAAATTTGTTTTATATTGTTATTTACGGCCGGTTTTCCCGCTATTACGAGTTGAAAAAGGAACGCTAAATTGGCACAGTGCCAATTTCTACAGTTTTTGAGATTTTGAGTTGAAACTTGGATGGTAGGTTACTCTAGGTAGTCATTTCATGTTGACCTAGTTTCAAGGTCAAATTTTTATTCTCAAGGTCACAACAAAGTTTTGCCTATAGAATAAAGACTATTTGACCTTCAGAATTCAAACTTCATACATATTATCGTTAACCCAATCTCTTTCACTTTAACCTTGAAGCAAGGTCAAATTTCGATTCTCAAGGTCACAACAAACATTTGCCTGTAGAAAGTACACTATTTGACCTTTTGACATCAAACTTTATACACATCATTGTTGAGCCAAGCAGTTTCACAATGACGTTGACCTAAGGTCAAATTCTCATTCTCAAGGTCACGGCAAACTTTTACCCATAGAACAAAGATTATTCGACTTTAAAAGTTCAAACTTTATACATATATTTCTTGGGCAAGTTCTTTCACCTTGACCTTGACCCAAGGTCAAATTCTCATTCTCAAGGTCACAACAAAGTTTTGCCTATAGAACAAAGACTAGTTTACCTTGAGGGTTCAATTGTTACGAATATATTCTTTGCTTCAAGCTTTTTCATCTTGACCTTTGACCAAGGTCATTTGCTGTTTTCATGGTCACAAGAGACTTTGGTTCATAAAGTATTGAGTTTTGGTCAGATTTTGATTAGTCAGCTTTGGTCAGATTTTGATGATCAATCTTGATGAGAATAATTCCAAAAACTTATCATTTATCCATGATCTTGGTTCAAGGTCAAGTAGTCATTCTCATGGTCAAAAGAAATATTTACTTGTAGAATAAAGTTTTGTCCTATACCTTTTATTCTTCAAACAAGTCCTTCTTATTTGAACTTAATATGGTATAAGAAAGATAACTCTTCTATTCTTATTCTTTGTTTTCATTTTTCTTTCTAAGTAGCATGGCTTGGCTGCACTATCAGGCATTTGTCATTTTCTAGTTTTAGAAATGTTCTCATTGCAAAAACCAGTGTGCAATTTCTGATATAGTAATTCTTAAGGATTTGATAGTGATAGATCGTGGATTTTTTAAAAAGCTTTCGTAAACAAGAAAGGTACTTATCTTTTTCTTCTATTTCGTTGATAAATAAATAAGAGTCCCAAGTTAGACATTAGTTCTTTTGACTCATTTGTTGAACTGAACAAGATACCAAAGCAACAATTTCTTTTCCATCTTCTTTATTCGGATTTTAACATTTCAGTTCGAAGGAAGATCTAATAAAGCAGGAATCCGTCTGTTGCTTGCAACAGTTACCATCTAGTCTTCTTATTATTATTCTTATTATTCTTACCTTTTTCATTGCCGGCTTAATTCAAAGGTCTTTCAACATAGAGCAATAAGGATGGTACCATTAGAAAGAGCATACAAAGATCTTCTTAAACTATTTTTTGTTTGTTGATAAGTTCACCAATTCCCCAGCTGGAGTTCATCGAAGTTCAAATCTTTATACTCTTATAACTCCTAAAGTAATCGTACGGTTTGAACGAAAAGTGTTTTATATTCTTTTTGGGAAATTTGCAAACTTTTATACGCTTGCATGCTTCATAAAATATTTACGGTTTTCGCGCTATTTCAAGTTGAAAATGGAACTTTAAATTGGCACAGTCCTAATTTCTACAGTTTTTGAGTTTCAGAGTTGAAACTTGGATGGTATGTTACTTATAGGTAGTCATTTAATGTTGACCTAGTTGAAAATGTCGATTCTCAAGATCAAAACAAACTTTTGTAAAACAGAGATAATTTGACCTTTATAGTTCAAACTTCATACATATTATCGTTGAACCGAGCCCTTTCATCTTGACCTTGACCCAAGGTCAAAATCTCATTCTCAAGGTTACAACAAACTTTTGCCTATAAAACAAAGACTGCTTGACCTTGAGAGTTCAAACTTAAAATAAATATTCCTTGCATCAAGCCCTTTTACCTTGACCTTGACCCAAGGTCAATTGTTCGATTTAAAGGTCACATGACTTTGGCTGATGAAATATTGAGCTTTGAACAGATTACGATCAATCTTGATAAGAATTACCTCAAATACTTATCTTTTATCCGTGACTTTGGTTCAAGGTCAAATGATCATTTTCAATGTCATAACAAACATTCTCTCGCAAAATTAAGTTTTTGTCCAATACTATTTACTCTTCACACAAGTAGTCCTTCTTATTTGAACTAAACATGGTATAAGAAAGATAACTCTTTTATTCTTATTCTCTGTTTCCTTTTTTCTTAGTATCATTACATGCGGTTGTCATTTCTATTTGCACTATTTCTTTACATAACTCAATAAGTGTACGATTTTACACACTCATTTACTACATATTTATCGTATTTAACTTACTTTATGCTTTGTTATGTATATTATGCTTAAATATTTTTTTTTTCTTTTATGATTTTTTTTTATGTAAAAAGGAAGGGGGGGGGGGATTTTCATACATTCTCTGCTTCTTCTCTATAACCACACTTCAGATTGTCATGAAATGTTGTAGGTATGAGGTACTCATGCATGGTACCCCACAAGAGAAAGAATTTTGTCAAGATATCCACTTTTGGATTTTTAAGGAATATTTTTAAGATTGTACATAGGTATTATGTATGTTTTCCATGCCGAATGGACCCATGGGGAGGGGCTTAAAACCCCGGCGGGACCCCAACCCAATGTTTCCCCTTTTTTCAGTTTTTCTTAGCTCACCTGAGCCAACGGCTCAAGTGAGCTATTGTCAAAGCGCATCATCCGTCGTCCGTCCGTAAACTTTTCACATTTTCGACTTCTTCTCAAGAACCAAAAAAGGTATTTTGATAAAACATGGTATGTATAAAGTACTTATAGTCCCCTACAAGTGTTGCTGTTTTTCGTCCGGATCTCTCGATAGGTGGCGCCACCACAGGCAAAAGTAGGTGAAATTATTGGCATTCTCCTAAATGTATTCTTACGAAATTGAGAAAAACATATCAAAATGTCCGAACATCGGTGCGTTCAGTCTACTCTCCTCGGGCAACTGATCCCATCTTCATTGGGAATTCATTTTTACTTCTTGGCAGAATGTTCAAGTTGAATGTAATATTTGTTGTGGAAATATTTTCTTTAATTCTTACACTTTACCGGTGCAGTGGTCTGATACCGTGACAAAATTGTAGAAAGATTCAGTGGTACACTTTCTTTTCTTTTGACGACTCCATGTCATACCCCCGATTTGTTAACATTTTTGTTCCGCCTTAGATACTTATCATCTTGTCGTGAACGCAAATAAATTCCAAATTATAAAAATATAAAGTATTGCAACGTTTTTCCTCCCGAGATATTTTCTCCCTCTTGTGTTTTTTGAAGCTTTAATGATTTTCAAGCAATTCTTTGATGAATTCAGGATTATGAATTCTATACAGTGCTGTAATGTTGTAATGTAAATAAGTTTAAATATGCTTATATGTCTGTATATTATCTATCTTTATTATATAATTGATTTAAACGTACTCTATATACGTAAAATACAACGCCCATCTGACCAGCGTAATCGGCAACTTACGCTGAGTTGCCAATATATTGGCAGCTCACGTCACCTGGCCCTGGAAAACGGCAGCTCACGCCGGGTTGCCCCAGCGTAGCTATAAATAGCGACGCGCAGGTGGCCCAGCATCTCATTGTCTAGACAGTGTCTGGAGAGTACGCATCGTTTTGTTTTAAGATTGTAATAGTTTTAATTAATACTTTGATCGTATCGTAAACTTGTAAATAAACTAAGAAACTTTATTCGGATTTGGATATTATCTTTTCACAGAGGATTTTACGCTACCAAGGATTATCATCACACCGAGGATTTACACCACAATATTTGGATTAATATACATTGTACATACATTTTTACCGTGTACGCTACCAAAAGGATTTCATTACACCTATTACACAAATATTACTGAGTGACCGCAGTGGCCTACGTTACAACTGGTGGCAGCGGTGGGATATAACCTACGTGATTTGTGTATATTTTAATCCTTTTAGTGCATTTTTTTTTCTCGTGTGTGTAATTCTTCATTATGGATATACAGGAACCGACAAAATTCGTACGCGTGTACGATTACACAGAATTTGGATATGTTCATTTCGTGCGAAAAGTGCAAGTGAAATCGCGAGTGGAATGCAAAGAATGCTTCGCAGTATTTCCAAAGTGCTTGTACATGGATTCTGGAAAACGATGTGAAGTGTGTGGAGGAAAAGTGAAACAATTTTCTTAAATTTTGTGATGAAAAGTAAGTATTGGTGTGATCAGTGAAAAGTTTAGTGTTTTTCGTGTGGATTCAGTGACTTAGTGTATACATTCCCCCGTGACCTACGTGTGTATATTATATCGTTGTTATTATCGATCCGTTTTTATTTAGTGTACGGTAAGTATATTGATATGTGTATTTGATACCGTACAAATTCTGTGGAAGTGAAGTGATAGTGCGCGATCGCGTGTGATACATATATACTAAGTATATGTTTTGTGTTTTAATCAAGTGCGCGACCGTTTTATATTGATTTGTGCAAGTGCATATTTCAGTGATTTTGTTTGCGTGTGATATATTTATATGTGAGAATTTCATGCGCGATAGTGTTTGTAATTTATTGACAATTTGTTAGTGCGCGATTTATTAAAATGTGTGTGATTTGTGACTGCTCGCGTGTGAAATCATTTTGTGCGAAGTGTGCATAATACTGTGACGATTTATTTGTGCGCGATTATTTTTCTTTTTTGTGCTATCTTTATTTTATGACTGTGCGTGATCGCGAGTGAAATGTTTTGCTCGGTAGTGCGTTGATAAATTAATTTGTGCACAATGAGTCGTAAGAAGAAAAGGTGTGCGCTCGCCTTATAGATGTGTATTTTATGAATCTGTGACCGATATATGTGTTGTGACATTGTGTGAAATCTGTGCGCGTATATCGTATAAAACATTATTTTGTCCGTAAGTCTGTCGATTAGTGTCCGACAAATGCCTGTGTTTTGTGCATTCAGTAAGTGAATAGTGCCATGTTGTGTGCAATATTCGTGTGCATGTGTGTGATTCTTAAAATCTGTGACGAAAAAGATTTTATTCACGTGTGTTATGTGCCTCGTGTGAATTTTTATTCAGCGATTCAAACTGGATTTCTTTGCGTTGTGTGGAATATTTGTGCATATCGTGATTATAATAAATGTGATGATGCAACACGATCAAACGACATATTCACCCCGTGAAATGGAACTTACAGGTGAGTTACAAAATGAACAAGGGGAGATAACCCCTCGTGTGTCCGGACAAAGACGAAAATCACCGGTTTCGGTCAGGAGAAACTTATTAGATTCATTTAATGAAGCCGCAAATACATGTACACCGGTAGCTTCAAGTACACCTGTGCTTTCAGACCTACAAAATGCGCCGTGTGATGCAAATAGTACGCGATTCGATAATTCTGAGGATGGATGGACTTGGATTTTCAAACTATGGACGATCATTTCAGTTCTGATTGGATCACTGTGTGCCGTGTGCTATAAATACTTTCCTGGATATTTGTTGCTGGTGATGACGAAGGAAGTGCTTGTGACAAGTGCCTGTGTTTTCTTAATAGGATTATTCATAGGAATTCTGTGGAAGTACTGTTTCCGAAAACGACAAAATATACGTAATCCAAGGAACGTAAGATTTGATTCTCCCCTCGGGAGTAATGTGAATTTCCCTAGATACAATTCATCATACTTAGACGGAAATATGGGTGCCATTGGTAACCCTGTGCAACGCGCTAGTTTCTCGCAACAGGTCCCTGTGAAACGGATATTCAAAGGAGATGGTGAAGATATATGGTCCGAATTTATTCGATATTTTGAAAACATTGCGACAATAAATGGCTGGAATGAGGAGGGAATTCGCATTATTTTCTTTACTGTGTTACGTGGGCAGGCAGAAACTTATGCTTACGGACTTCCTGTGGAAATAAGAAATAACTGGACTGAATTAAAACGGGCTATGGACGATAGATTTGGTCACCGTGCGATGAAAGAGAGCTATGTTGCTGAGGCTAAGATGCGGAAAAAGAAGCAAAGTGAGACTTTTAGAGATTTTGGACAGGCCATAGAGGATCTATATCGCAAGGCATACCCCGACAACAGAGATTACGTACAGGAAAGTAGCATGAAAACTTTTCTCGATAATTGCAGCGAAGATCACGAATTTCGCTTCGCAGTAAAACGAACAAGACCAAGGAATCTACAGGATGCTGTAACTGCCGCAATGCAAGAGGAATGCATTAGGTTAGGCGAAAATCGACGGGAGGATATTGTGAGACCAAACAAACGTGTTCTGTATACTGGAAACGAGGCGATGCAAAAAGTGCGCAATAAACACGATGTTCAGTCGAAAGCTGGTGAACTCCGAACCTTTTCGCAAAAGAGATGTTTTATTTGTAATTCTGCAGACCATTTATCCAGGAACTGTCCGAAAAGAGATAATCGTAGAGGGAATTACCGTCACAACCGCACCGACAACCATTCGAAGTCGTTAAACGACTCGAGACCGAGGCAGTAGGCCGTGCACCGGTCGAGAAACCAGAAAGGCCTAGTACAACGATATATTGTGATCCGATTTTCAACGAAGCAGAAGTAGTTAATGAAAGGACACACGGAAAGCACGGAAGTGTTATTCAGTCTGAGATTACTGGAGAGGTGTGTACCAACGAACCTGACTGGTGTTTAAAGTCGTCGTCAAACGCATTGGTTCGTTTCTGTGCAAATAAGGTTAGCCACGGTGATCAGTCAGTGTTCGAGAGCAGGAGCGAACTCAGGATTCCCGGAAGAAAAGGGTTCTTTGTGGATGGACTGATCCAGGGTGCTAATGTGACATGGAAAGTGGATACTGGTGCCCGTAGATCATTTATTACCGAGGATACCTACTACAACATTTTACCCGATAGTAGGCCAGTACTAGAACGAGTACGGAGTAAATTTATAGCGGCGGACGGACAATTTATAGACGTACTAGGGACAGCGATAATGATTCTAACTTTCGGAGGAATGAACTTTGAATTTCGGATATTTGTGGGAGGAGTTACCCAAAATCTTTTAGGTGAAGATTTTTATGTGAAATACAAGTGTAATTGGGACCATGACAACTCAGAATTTGTTGTGAAGTTTGATCCTAATGAAGGAGAACGAACAAATAAAATATTTTGTGCCGAAACTATGGAAATCAATGCGGGACAGGAGGCTATTATTCCGTCATATCTTTCGTATGTAACAGAGGAAGAGGGATTACCTATGTGTTTACAGAAATTTGCTCAAGCTCATGAGTTAGTTTTAGCGAGATCTTTACTTAGTGCGCGTGATCGTGATGTGTGTATCCGTGTGTACAATCCAGGAGTGGAACCAGTAGAAGTGAGGAGGGGTACAGTTATTGCGTTATTTATTCCGGTTCAGTGTGTTAGTGAACCGATTAGTGCTACGAGTGATGTGAACGTAGTACGTGAAGAATGTGAAACTACATGTAGTGATTTGCCGGTGCATTTAAAAGCTGCTTATGAGGAAGGATGTGAAAACCTCAACGAGGAGCAGTGTATGAAGTTTAAGGAATTCCTAATTAGAAGATGTAATGTGTTCGCGAATCCGAATGGGAAGTTGGAACGAGTAAAATTCGGAGAACACGACATAAAATTGAGTGATGAGAGACCATTTAAAGAAGCACCGCGTAGAGTACCTATATTCAAGAGGGAAGTTTTAGACGCGGAGATAGAGAAGTTAAAGAAGCAGGGTCTCATCGAGAAATCGAATAGTCCGTGGTCTTCACAGTTGGTTTTAGTGAAGAAAAAGGACGGAAGTTGGCGTGTATGTGTAGATTACCGCCGTTTGAACGCTTTAACAGTGAAAGATGCGTACCCCATACCGAGGATAGAAGATGACCTTGATGCCCTGAGTGGATCAACGTGGTTTTCCTCGCTAGATTTAAATATGGCGTATCACCAGGTTCCAATGTCAGAAAACGACAAACAGAAGACTGCATTCGCAACTCCTCGGGGAGGATTGTACGAATATACAGTGATGCCTTTCGGATTGTGCAACGCTCCTGCAACTTTCCAACGCATCATAGAGCGAGCATTGATAGGACTTCAGTGGAAAATAGCCGTTTTGTACTTAGATGACATCGTAGTTTTCGGCAGAAATTTTGATGAACATATGGAAAATTTCGAAAAAGTGTTCGATCGATTAGACAAAGTGATTCTTAAAGTGAAAGCGAAAAAGTGTTCATTTTTCAAGGAGGAAGTGAAATTTCTAGGACACGTAGTATCAGCTAGAGGAATACAAACGGATCATCAGGAAAATCAGAAAAGTGAATAAGAAAGAATCTACCGCTAGTGAAAGTGAAAAATTAGAAAGTGATCCTGTGAAAACAAGGCGTGGCCGTGTGATCAAACGCCCTGTTCGTTTTAGAGAATAAGAAAACACGTTTTAGTTTTCTGTAAATAGTAGATAGCAGTGAGCTCACCAGTAGTTTAGTTCGTGTTATATGTATTTGTTATATTATCAACGTTGGATTGACATACTACAAACGTTGCCAGGAGTCCCCGTAGTATATTTGGATTTATGTGTAATCGTGTTTTCTGTGTTTCATAATCAACGTTGGATGGACATACTACGGACGTTGCCCGGAGTCCCCGTAGTATACCGGTATATGGATTATCATAAATGTATGTGTAATAATAATTCAATGATTCTTTCAACGTTGGACGGAATTACTACGGACGTTGCCTGGAATCCCTGTATTATGATGTTAATGTGATATTAGTGTACCATTCTACAAATGTAATCTTGTGACTTCGTAGTATAACTATCTATTGTGAGCTGATGCTGTCTTAAATTGTTGAATGGACGTACTGCAGACGTAACATTGGATCCCCGTAGTATATGGAAAGATGATTGGAGTCTGGACATACTACGGACGTAGCTCGGAATCCCCGTAGTACATGTATATGGAAAGATGATATTGGAATTGCTACAGTCGCATCCTGGATTCCCTGTAGTATCAGATGAACGGATGAACTACGGACGTAGCCTTTAATCCCCGTAGTTTTGACAGGATCAGATGAAATCAGATGTTTCAGACGTTACCATAGAAGTGAACTGAACTTCAGAAGTGACATTTCTTAAACTACGTGGATGCCTCTCGATATTTGATGAACTTTTGCAAAGAACAGAACTATGTGCATAGACACTGTTGTGAATATCATTGACATTTTGATATGACTTTTTATCTTTGAAACTATTCTTTACTTTATCATGTTGCTTTATTATGATTGATTTTATTTTGAACGGAGTCAAAATCTTAGGTGGGGGGAGTTGTAATGTTGTAATGTAAATAAGTTTAAATATGCTTATATGTCTGTATATTATCTATCTTTATTATATAATTGATTTAAACGTACTCTATATACGTAAAATACAACGCCCATCTGACCAGCGTAATCGGCAACTTACGCTGAGTTGCCAATATATTGGCAGCTCACGTCACCTGGCCCTGGAAAACGGCAGCTCACGCCGGGTTGCCCCAGCGTAGCTATAAATAGCGACGCGCAGGTGGCCCAGCATCTCATTGTCTAGACAGTGTCTGGAGAGTACGCATCGTTTTGTTTTAAGATTGTAATAGTTTTAATTAATACTTTGATCGTATCGTAAACTTGTAAATAAACTAAGAAACTTTATTCGGATTTGGATATTATCTTTTCACAGAGGATTTTACGCTACCAAGGATTATCAACACACCGAGGATTTACACCACAATATTTGGATTAATATACATTGTACATACATTTTTACCGTGTACGCTACCAAAAGGATTTCATTACACCTATTACACAAATATTACTGAGTGACCGCAGTGGCCTACGTTACAGTGCATACATTTTTATTGAAATAATATTATTTCATTTTCAAATGATTTGGTTGTCTTAATTTTGTTTATTGTGCGCCTCTTAAAAATCGAAACATGGAATTGTACCTTGAACCTTGATAGTACTAAAGTACAACCTTATCAATTCTTTTTTGTAGGAAATGATGAAAATCTGGTCATAATCTTTGTGTCACTATAGTGAATGGAATAACCAAACCGAAAAGGTCAGTTTGTAGTGTATTTACTGTGGGGAGACAGAGAAAATCGGATAATGACACAGCTTGGACAACTTCATCTAATGAACAATCTCTAAAGTCTAGTTCAATTGCGGATCTGTGAGCGCTATTACTGTAAAAAGTCGTTAAATGTCGACACAGTCAGAATTGACCAAAATCTGTTCATTTACAGCAATGTCTGCTTTGTAGAAATAGACACATAGACATGTAGCCAAGTTCGATCAACTTCGGTTGTTTCTTCAACGCATTCGAAAAATTCTGTTATCAAAATGTCTTGAAATTTCTAAAACGTGGGTCATGTAGCATCATATCCCACCCATCCTGCTACGTCTTTAGGTACATTTTAGACATAAAAAACTTTCACACTCTTTGGCTATGTTACATTGTTTAGATTGAGGATCACTGACGAGGGTTAAGTACCAAAAACGTGCATGTCTGGTCCATGATGCCAATTTATCAGTTCTTAAATGATGCTATTGAATTTGAAGACCTTTAACTTTGATCTAAAAATAGAGCTCTTCCTCTTGTCATAAGCAATTTGTGTATGAAGTTTAGTTAAGATCCAATCAAAACTGCACTTCTAAGCTGTGTACCTTGACCTTAGACCTTTAAAATCAATAGAGTTCTTGCTCTTGTCATATGAAACCTGTGTATGAAGTTTGGTTAACATCCAATCAGATTCAGAAGACTGCAGAACTGAGAAATCTGAACACAAGATATGGAAAAGATTTGTTGATTTTTTTCATTTAATGCCACATGACATAATATCAGAAATAAATCATAATGCATGACATTCAGAAAAATAAATCCAGCTTGAAAAACACACTACTGATCATTTATACGACAAAGAAATAGGAACTACCTTAAAGCTTTATATTATCATGATTGAGGCTCAGACGGCATCATTGTCCTATGACCAGCATCTGTACATACATTGCACGAAGTATTTCCATTTTACTAAACCTGGTCATTTCATCTTGAAATGAAGGTCAGATACAGCCTCTGTACCATGCATTGTTGTAAGCATCCTCAGATGCATCAACCACACAACTTTGGATGACCTATGACTTATGGTAAGGTAGGAATGGACCTGTCCCATTTACCTAACCTGCTGACTCAAGCATGAAATGTGGGTCACATGCAGCCTCCGTACCATCTATTGAAGTGAGCATCCTCAGATGCATCATCGATACAAGTTTGGTTGATGTAGGACTTATAGAAAGGCAGGAATGGATCTGTCCCATTTTACCTAACCTGCTCACTCAAGCATGAAATGTGGGTCAGATGCAGCCTCCGTACCATGCATTACTATAAGCATCCTCAGATGCATCATCCATGCAAGTTTGGCTGGTGTATGACTTATAGTAAGGCGGGAATGGACCTGTCCCATTTTACTTAACCTGCTCACTCAAGCATGAAATGTAGGTCAGATGCAGCCTCTGTACCATGCATTGTTGTAAGCATCCTCAGATGCATTATCCATGCAAGTTTGGTTAGTATAGGACTTATACATGTAGTAAGGCGGGAATGGACCTGTCCCATTTTATCCACCTGCTCATAATGGCCGAGACGATTCAGGTATCCTTCAATTCGGTTCGGTTTCAATTCATAAGGCCTCGATTCAGTTAATTTCGATTCGGTTCATTTGAATGAGATAAAGTACAAAATGATATGTTAAAATGGATAAAATTCACAAAAAAAATGAAAAAAACTCTAAATTGATTTGACTATCACATACAGCATAATAGTTCGCATAATAATCTGAAGAATGTGTGGGTATATTTCAAAATAATTTCATCAGTTTTACATTCATAATTATGGTGAATGCATGTGCTCCAACACAACAGCATGTACTGTGAGAAATTAAATATAAATACAAATTCAACACCTCATTATTCAACAACCAAGTATTGCATGACAGGTGTCACAGTAAATATTTCAGTGGACATAGCTTTCCTTTCATGATATTTGACAACTACAATTCCGCTTATTCTTGTTGCTGCTTGTACAAAGCTTCCTCTGACCAGTTCACGGAAAGCGAAAGTAGAGCTACTTTGACTTTCCTTTTCATGGAAGGTCTGCAAGTGGGAGGAAAGTTCACGTAAATCAGAGTGATGAGTGAATGTACACTTTTCTCTCACTTTTTGGCCTTCTTAAATATAATTTCTAAGCTATTTCGAAGATTTTCTGGTCACTATTTGACTTTAGTTTACTTTGATAAATTACATCTGAACCGAATCGAAATCTGCAATTCTACGTCGGTGCATCGAACCGACAATGCTAATTTCGAAGTACTAAAATTTTCGGTGCACCACCCAGCCCTACCTGCTCACTTGAGCATGAAATGTATGTCAGATGCAGCCTCCGTACCACGCATTGTTGTAAGCATCCTCAGATGCATCATCCATGCAAGTTTGGTTGGTGTAGGACTTATAGTAAGGCTGGAATGGACCTGTCCCATTTTACCTAACCTGCTCACTCAAGCATGAAATATAGGTCAGATGCAGCCTCCGTACCATGCATTGTTGTAAGCGCCCTCAGATGCATCATCCATGCAAGTTTGGTTGATGTTGGACTTCTAGTTTGGCGGGAATAAACCTGTCCTGTTTTGCTCAACCTATAGTGCAGATGCCAAACCGACAACGGGGCGATAGCATAAGCCCCCTTCTACTTCGTCGAGGTGAGCTAAAAATGAAAGCAAATTATCAAGCACTGAAATCTGTGTCTTTATCTCAATATAAATCCACAAGCAATGCATCAAACCCTCCCATGGCAACAAAATTTCGAATTTTTATATCATCCAGTCAGCTAAATATGAACAAACTTTTCTAATTAAGGATTCCGACTTCCGTCGGAATCCTTTCTGTTATTGTATTGTCTTTTCTTTATTCTTATTATTCTTATTATTATTCTTACCCCCAAACGTTCCAGACACTTTACAAAAAAGTACCGCAATATATGATAAAGTGGAAAATACCATGTGAAAGAGCATATGAAGATCTCAATTCAAAATTTTTTTCTTATCGAAAAGTTCACATATGCCCCTGCTAGAGGTCATCAAAGGTCAAATCTTAAAACCCTTATAACACCTAAAGTAACCGTTCGATTTGAACGTAATTTCTTTTATATTGTTCTTTGGAAAATATGCAAACTTTTATACGCTTACATGCTCAATGAAATATTTACGGTTTTCGCGCTATTACAAGTTGAAAATGAAATTTTAAATTGGCACAGTGCCAATTTCTACAATTTTTGAGATTTTGGGTTGAAACTTGGATGGTAGGTTACTTATGGGTAGTCATTTAATGTTGACCTAGTTTCAAGGTCAAATTTTGATTCTCAAGGTCACAACAAACTTTTGCCTATAGAACAAAAACGGTTTGACCTTGAGAGTTCAAACATAATACATATAATCGTTAAGCCAAGTCCTTTCACCTAGACCTTGACCCAAGGTCAAATTATCCTTCTCAAGGTCACAACAAATTTTTGCCTGTAAAACAAAGACTGTTTAACGTTGAATGTTCAAACTTTACACAAATATTCCTTGCATCAAGCCCTCTCACCAAGGTCATTTGTTCGATTTCAATGTCACGACATACTTTGGTTGATAAGATATTGAACTTTGATCAGAATAAGATTAATTTTGGTGAGAATAACCTCCAATATTTATCGTTTATCTGTGACCTTGGTTCAAGGTAAAATAATCATTCTCAAGGTCATAACAAACATTTACTCCTGTAGAATTCACAGTTCTGGTCCTATACTATTTATTCTACACACTAGTAGTCCTTCTTATTTGATCTTAACATAGTCCAAGAAAGTTAACTCTTTAATTCTTTTTCTCTGTTTCCTTTTATTCTCATTAGCATTACATGCTGTAGTCATTTTCTATTAATAGAAATTTTCTCATTGCCAAATCATTGTGCAATTTTGTTTTGAGATATTAATTCTAAAGAATTTAATGTTTATAAATCATGGAGTCTAAAGCTTTCGTAAACATGGAAGGTATTTATTATCTTTTTCTTTTATTTTGTTGATAAATGAATAAGAGTCCAAAGTTAGACATAAGCTCTTTTGACTTATTTGCTGAAGTGAATAAGGCACTAAAGCAACTATTCTTTTTTCCATCTTCTTTATTCGGATTTTAACACTTCAGTTCCGAGGATTGTCTAATAAAGGAGGAATCCGTCTGTTGCTTGCAACAGTAGCCATCTAGTTTCTTTTCTTTTCACCTATATGACAGTGACCTTTAAAATCAATAGGCATCATCCTCTTATCATTGAAAACTTTTCTTGCAAAGTTTGAAGATTGAAAGTAAATTGGGACTTTTACAGTGTCCACAACATTTTACTATGATTACAAATGATGACCTTGACCTTTAACCTTGAAAATCAATTGGTGTCGTCATGCAAAGTTTGATGGAGATTGGAAATAAACTGTGACCTATAGATTATCCATAGGTTTTTTTTTATTACGGCTAATTTTGACCTTGACCTTTGACTTTGAATATCAATAGGTGTTGTCTTCTTACCGTGAACAACTTGATTGCAAAGTTTTATGAATACTGGAAGTACACTTTAACCTCTCGAGTGTCTACAAGCTGGAACGCATGTAGAACTAAAATACCCACTAACATACGGAGGTGTTACTATATCCCTTCGGCAAAAAAGTTCCCTGAGGGGATAAAAATTAGGAAATGAGTAGCATGTAGAAGCTTTTAATCCCCATAGCTATTTTTCCCATATACTTCAAAAATACACAAACAAAATGCTTTCTACAAAGTCTCTCCATTTAAAATGCACAATAATTTATGGTAATATCATAAAAAACGTGTAGGAGTGCATAAATGACCAGTTTACATATAATCTGAGACATTCAATATGTTGTGTACCAGTGCATTTGTATTGATGGAAAACAAAAAGTCAATATAAATATGGGTTCCATTCCTTACTGCCAGCTCCTCCACTGTTTGCATGATAATATATCTGTTACAAGCAAAACAAGTATGGAATGCAGCTCCTTCAATAGAAGGTTTTTAAGGAATTTCAGTGTTCCTTGGTATGAGGTTTTTCCGAGGGTTTTAGACATTGACTAGAAGTCCACACGTCTACACATATACTTTTTCTCTCAGTGCATTTTCATATAGGCTCAAGGTCGACATGTCTCAGTTTGATTTTATGCACAGTGTTAAAATGTCTCTGAAAAATGGAAAAGAAGCAGGAATGTGTTTGAATATACATGTTCAATTTGATAATATCGATGCATCAACAATAGTGAGATTGGTTCAAATGAGTTAAAGAAGATCCTGACAATAATCTTAACAGCACTCACAATAGAGCACAAAATTTAGCATCAACGGACCCCTAGCAAGCTAGAGATGGGACCTGAAAGTTAATTTGAGCTCTCTTGATTAAGGTCAAGAATATAAAATAATGACATACATGTAGCTATAATGTAAACAATAACTCAAAACTTTCTATGGGTTTTTGAAAGTATTGATCTATGGGAATTATGCATAAGTTATATAAAAACATTATTTAAGTCCTTTCCCTAAGAATTCTTATACAATATCGATCAACATGGTCAAGTGCTCCAAAATTTTAAAGAGTCATTTTGCTCGAAAGTAACTTTAAGGTTGAAAATGGAGTAACAAAAGCATAGGGCGTAACGAAAGGTTGAAAATTGCAAATCTTACGCCAAAATCGTAAAAGTAGGCAGGTCTTAAGCATACTTACTTTCATATCTACTTCAATTTTGTCTATACAGATCCCAACGAGATCCAGCATTCCCGGGCCGTGGATTTCCATAAACTCATCTAGTCCCTCCTCAGTGTGGATCCTAGGGTTACTCAGATCCTGACAAAATTAGAAACAATAAATTCTGAGGTGTGTTACAACTGGCGGTACAATAATCAGTCTTGTATATGATGACTTTAACATAACCAAGCATATACATGTAACATCAATAAGATTTCAAATCTGTGCATGTAAACTAAAGGGAAATGATCTATTGCATAATTAGTAATGGCTCGCTTGTATAACATGTAAGATAACACTGACACCCACCCGTCTGATTTTGTCTCTGTTTTGCTCCACATACATCTGTGATAATACCACACCGTCAAAACTGACCTCCGCTTTAAATCGTACGTCTGTACCACTGTCTGTTGCCTTAACATCCTGTACTGACCTGGAAATGTAGTTAGTATTATCAAACAAACGTAGATTCCAAAACAGTGGCTTTAACATAAAAGTTGTCGCGAAAAGTTCCTACGATTTGCAACACAAAAATAAGTTGGTGTAGACATGTAGATCCTTCAAAAAGTGACTTTGATGAAAATAAAGTATCCTGAAGAAAGGATTGACATCAATATGCAGAGCCCTTTTGCTTCTTTGAACTCAAAAGATTTTATCTAAAAATTCATCTAATGTTATTCAAGATACAAATTTATTCAAGTGCCTGAATAAAATCATAATAGAAACTTTGATAAAATCACTCAAAATATAAATACCTGATCTCAGGTCTGTCCTCCAAAAATTGCCGTAACAATCTACGATCAGCCTCTGGTAATGATCTAGAATATTACACAAAACACTCAAAGAATTTAATTACACCAAAAATTGTCATAAATTTACAATCAGCTTCTGGTAATGATCTAAAAATAACACTAAAAGGATAAAATTCATAAATTAAACTTAAGCACAGCTAATTGATATAGTGGCAATCTAATTAAAATCAGCTGTTTTAGTGGTTGTTATATTTTTCACAGTTGAAGGTGACATTTTGCTCACTATTTTAATATTCAAATCCTGCTCACTTTACAAGCAGACATAAATTCTGAAGCATTTATTTAGCAATCAAAAGTGCTATATAAATCTCACTCACTTTTGTATGAGGATATCAGTATTGTTCTTTATAAGGAAGACGGACACGGCTCCAAGCAATCCTCCAATAGTGAAGGCACCGAGGGTATCAAACACTGGGTTACCAGTGACCTGTGTCATCGCCATGGCGCCCACTGCTACAAGAACACCTAACACTGCGGCACCGTCTTCACAAAGTACCACTGCTACGTTAGGGTCCTTACCACTCTTAACTTACAAATAATAGTAAAACAATATGTCATACAATTGTATTTTAATGATTGAAATTAGCAACACTATGCCTATAGAGATGTCATATACAGCCATGTAAAATTAATTATGTGTTTCTTAGATAATTTGGTCTGAAAAAGTGGCAAGGTAGGTTGGATTCTTATTTTTTTTCCATCAAGAGTACTCTTATTATTCATTTAAGGCAAAAAACCTTATGCCCAGTCTTGACCCCCCCCCCCCCTTTTTACTTCATAGAAAACTCTTAGTACCGTCAGTCAAAATACTGGTACATGTACATTAAAATTTATGACATTCATTCTCCTTTAAATAAGTTGATTTTTAAAGTCAAATTGCCATTTCCTTCTAAGAATGGGGAAACCTTAAGCTCATCAGTCTGGATGAAAGAAGCTATACATATTTTGAATGCCATGAGCACATTTAGTAGAATCGCGTAAGAGACTCGGCAGGTGTTATTTGCTCACACCTTGTTTAAGTAAAGTTCAAATTAGATTATTAATTTAACGTGTTTCAATTGGTTATGCACGCTACACGACCCCTCACTTCTTCGGGTGGATCGGTTCATAAGGTCAAAATTTTGGCCGATAGCGTATATCTTCCGAAGTCAAGTCTGGATGAAGCGGAATCTTTAGAAATCGAACAAAGTGTTCAGAATTGACCACCATCTGATAAAATTATGTACACTGGTACAACGTAAATTCTTTTCTTCATTGATTTCAAGAAGGATTTAACTACATTTCTCTTGCTTTTGGTGATGGTCCGTGTTTTTTCACATAATGAACGTCATTATCAATAGATTCGGAAATATTACAATTAAGTTAAACACTTGATATTGTTCAGCATAAGTATTTAATGCTGTAGAGATCAAATAAAGAAAACTTTACAAACTTTTAACACTTGATGTATTAAACAGGCAAATAGCCGGCCCTCTAAGTGTCTGTGACCTGTGTCTGCACGTGGTTTGTACATGTACATGTAGATAGCTCTGTACAATATTTTAAATAGCATGTGGATATTGCAGATTACCTGTAACTGTTAATGCGGAACGCGCCGTGATTGCAGTTTTAAAAGTATTTATCGGGTACCGTTTCTACAATTTTACAGGACAATTAATATATTTCCTTTAAACTGTTTTATGAAAGTAATGGACATTTTGTTTTTAATTGACAATCGATGGATAAGACACGGCGGCTATTTTTTTCTGAAGTTGCAATAAAAATGTCTCGGCGGCGGCAAATTATAGTGTGCAGGGTTGTCTGAGAAACAAAGATTTAATTTGACATGGCCTAATAACATGTTATTTCTAAAAATTCTTTACAGTGAAATCAATTATAATAGGTCTTTAAACTGTAAGTTCACAGCATAGTAAATATGTGAGTTTATGATTAACATGCAATAAAAAATATTCTTCCCTCTTAATTATACCTCCCAACATTTCTATTGTAAATAAATTTCCTGCATTGAGGACAATTGAAAAAAAATTATTTACAATCTGTTTCAATGCTTAAAGACCTACATAATGTATCTGATCATTTGGGGTACAATTTCTTATTTCTGACTTTAAGTCTTCTTTTAATTTCCTGGAAATAGTAAATATAGACACAGTTTAACTCACGATACTGCCAGAATGATTTGCCTCGTTCCTTGGCTTTATCTTTCATTAGATAATAGGCATAAGCTAATGATCCTGAAAATATATGTTATCTATGGTCATCTTTAACAGAAAAAAATATATTATCAAACGAAAAAAACATCAATTTGTTCTTTTAAAAGGCCTCACAGAAATAGAAGTCTGAAGAACCTGACCAAACCCAGCCTTTGACAGTTATTAGGGCAGTTTGGGGCTTGGTTGTCCAGCTCTCAACCAACCAAATAACTGTCAAAGGCTGCGTTTGGTCAGGTTTTTCGGACTACACAAAACAAACAGCAGAACAAATGTTCAATCTATTATTATATATAATAGTGCATTAAAAGCAAGGAACAAATGCTTAATTTGTCATCTTATAGTGCAATAAGTAGCTTAGAAAGGCAAAATGATACTTTATTGGGCTATACAACGGAAAGAACACACTTAGTGTATAAATAGCTCAGATTATATGGAAAAGGTTAATAATGTGTCTGAAATAACAGGATGACACAAATGTATTTCATAGATAATCAGTATGAGAGGTTTAATTATTTGACAATACTGACCTCCCTCTGTTACTATGGCAAAAAGCATCGCTAATATTGACTGAAAAGAAAGCAAGAAAAGTCATAATTGATGAACAACACATGTCCCTTGTCAATTACAATTAATACATAAGGTCTACCAATAGAAGTAAAATAGCCGACCTTGACCTGAAGGACATACATAACTGACCTTGACCTGAAACTCCTCAAACTGAAGCTTCTTCTAAAGATTCAGCTAAATATCTGTTATACAGCAGAGCAGAACTGCCGAAAAATCACTGTTCTTCAAACAACAACAATGATATGTCACTATTCATCACCCTGAAACTCTACAGCTGATATGTTGTAATAAAATTAAATACAATAAAATCATACAAAGAGCTGTCAAAATAAGAGCTGGATTTGGCCCTGAAATCGTTTGATTATTTCTCAGGTGATATCCTTCTTTAGTAGGAAAAAATAGGTAAGGATTGAAATATAAAAGTATTCAAAGATTCCTTATACATACATGTATTTTAAGAGAATATTTTTGATGTAAGATTTCATAATTAAGACTTCAAGAGGTAGGGTAAATGATATCGAAAAACGTAGAATAATACACAAAAACATATATACATGTTCATTAAATGCTTTATTTCACATAAATTTGATATTAATCATGTTTTAGTCCCCTTTCTAATTGTCAAAAGAGTATAAAAGAATTTTAAGTTTTGAATAGAATATCAACACAATCACAATATGCATACCTGTCAACTTTTTTCAGACAAAAGAGGGTCAATGACCCTATTTGGGAAATGAAAAAGAGGGTCATAGCGTGTGAAACAAAATCGCGACCTTTTGCTTGTGTCATTATGAATAAAATTTGTCCCTTCCCCCCCCCCAAAAAAAAATACAGGTCAATAAAGTTCATTTTATTGTAAAGCATTTATTCAAATTGTAATACTGCATAATCATGATAATGTTGCACATTTGTAAAATTTTAGGACTTATTAATCAAGGCCTGAAGGTTCATAGTTGAAATTGCTAGGCTAGATATATTTCTAGTAGTTATTTCTATACCATGATGAAGATTTTGTGTGAAATGAACTCGACATTTCACTGCTTCAATTGTTTTTTTAAAAACACTATAAAGACATAAAAACATTTTTCCATTTTTGTCTGCAAAAATCTCTGTGTTTACAATCGTTTTCAAATTGATGATAGACATTCCCATAATAATCCAAAACCAGGTCGTTAAAACAACATGAAAGTGGCTAATTACTTCCCATATCACTAAACAAACTACCCAATTTACCTGTAACTGCAGGTGTTTTAATTGAAAAAGTCACAGCTGGAAATTTAAAGTCCCAAGTAATAGACGGAACCATATCGGAATCGGGTGATTCCCGGGTCAGCAACGAAAAATCCGGTGAAAGACATGACCCACTCGGGTGATAAAAATAATCAGGTCAAAGGGTAAAAAAGCGGGACTGACCCGCTGAAATCGGGTCAGTTGACAGCTATGACAATATGGAATCTGAAAACCATTTTATTTTGTTCTTAACAGTCAGTCACTATTGTAACAGACAGCTTCAGTGTGATTACCCAGTACATATCAACTGGTGGTGCAGGGTGGAGATCATATATAAGGGCATGGTATAAAGATCAACCAGTCCCAACACCAAAGATAAATACACTGCTGATCAGGACTGTCACATCCACTTACCTAGTACATATCAACTGTTGGTTCAGGATGGAGATAATCTATAAAAGCATGGTATTAAGATCTACTAACCCCTACACAAAAGATGAATACACCGCTGATCAGGGCTGCCATACCCACTTACCCAGTATATTGTTGTGGGTCATGTATTATTTTATTTTTACTTTATGTGTAGGTACACATGTACTTAGTCATGTTATTTAATGATTTCATTATAATTCTTTCTAGATTTTACTATTGTTATGGGTCAGAATACCCCAAAACGCCAGCAAAAATCAGACAAAGACAGAATATAAATTTACAAGTTTAATTATGTACAAAATATATATATTTACAATGATTACAACTTACAATACAATGTCCGGATCAAAGTGTCCGTTACGGTCCACAAAGTCTATCGAATGTATGGTTTCCGGTAATCACAAACGTTCTCGAAAGATCAGTGTCCAAACGTTGTCAAATGGATTAAAGTCTCAACAAATAAAGTGTCCCAGTATATCAGAATAGATGAATGAATCGTGTCTACGAATGTGTACGAATGTCCCCTGAACACAGTTCCTCAGAGGTATTTATACTTAATACCAATGAATTAACCAGAAGCTTCTAGAACAATGACTCATTACAAATGATTAACAATAGAGTAAATTCTAGAAATCACAGTCATGTGATGATAATGATGTAACAAAGAACATACTGGAATATTCTCTAATGAGATAAACATGACATAGTAAAATCTAGAAAGAATTATTATGAAATCATAATATAACATGACTAAGTACATGTGTACCTACACATAAAGTAAAACTAAAATAATACATGACCCACAACACCTCCCCCCTTAAAAAAAGTTTGAATGTCAATGAAAACTTAGGTGGTAAATTCTGCAAAAATCACTCATGAAACTCTCGATAGTGAATCTGCAATCACATTGTCTTTGCCCTTGATATGGTTAATAATGATATTGTACGCTTGCAACAATAAACTCCACCTTGTAAGTCTTTGATTCTTGTTTGACATTTTGTGCAAAAATGTGAGAGGGTTGTGGTCAGTATATACAAGAATGGGATGTAAAGTAACATTCAAATAAACATCAAAATGTTGTAAAGCTAACAATAATGCAAGACAGTACTCTTTTTCAATAGTAGAGTAATTCTTTTGACATTTTGTCAATTTCTTTGAAAAATAACAAACAACTCTATCTACACCATCATCATTTTCTTGAAACAAAGCAGCCCCGATTCCTACATCACTGGCATCAACAGTAAGCTTAAATTGCTTATCAAAATTTGGAGCTGACAGGACAGGACTATTCATAAGAACACATTTGATTTTCTTAAAAGATTCGTCACAGTCATTGGTCCATGCAAAATTCACTCTCTTCTGTAACAGATTGGTAAGTGGACCAACAACTGACGAGAAATTTGGACAAAATTTTCTGTAAAATCCTGCCATTCCCAAAAATCTCATTATCTCTTTCTTATTGGTAGGAATCGGGAACTTTGAAATAGCCATGATAGGAGTAACAAAACCTTGACCTACTTTGTGACCCAAATATTCTACAGTCGCATGACAAAATTCACTTTTCGCAAGGTTCACTGTGAGGTTTGCTTTCGCCAGTATGTCGAAGAAAGTACGCATGATTCAGAGATGATCATCCCAGGTGTTGCTGTAGATGATGACATCATCGATGTACGCCTCGCATCCTTCGAGATGATTTAGGAGCGAATGAATCATCCTCTGGAATGTGGCTGGTGCGTTTTTCATACCAAAGGGCATTACTTTATATTGGTATAGCCCATCTGGAGTCGCAAATGCCGATATTTCTCTGGCTCTCTCGGTAAGCGGGACCTGCCAATAGCCTTTAAGCAAGTCAAATTTGCTGACAAATTTTGCACTGCCAATTTTATCGATACAGTCATCGATTCTTGGGATCGGATAAGAGTCAGTTTTGGTGACTGAATTGACTTTTCTAAAGTCCGTACACAATCGGTAAGTTCCGTCTGGCTTCGGAACAAGAATACATGGGGAACTCCAATCACTATTGCTGGGTTCAATAATGTCATTTTCAAGCATGTATTGAATTTCTTTCCGCATGTATTGAAGCTTTATCGGGTTTAACCGATAGGGATGCTGTTTGATAGGTGACGCATCACCCACAATGACGTCATGATGAGATGCATTTGTCTTTTTTGGAACGTCCGGAAAGATGGTCGTATATTCCCGCATTAATTGGTGCACTTCCTCTTTTTGATGCACGGTCAGATGTCCGAGTTTCACTTCCGGACTTGTCAGAATTTCAGAATTCTTTAAACGGACACTTTGAGCGAAGTCTTTTTCGACATTCTCTTCATTACATTCAGATTCAACACAATTTTCTAATGTATTTACATTGGCCAAAGTGGAAACTGGTTTTACAAAATTTCAGTCACCTCTATCAAAATACTCTTTCAACATGTTAACATGACACACTCTTTTTTCTTTTCGCCGACCTGGTGTCTTAACCACATAGTTAACATCACTAATTTTACTCTCAATCTCATAAGGACCGAAATATCTAGCTTGCAAAGGATGACCAGGGATAGGCAAAAATACAAGAACTTTATCGCCTGGTTTAAAAACTCTGTTTCTAGCATCTTTGTCATACCATGTTTTCATTTTCATTTGTGAGGTTTTGAGATTTTCTTGAGCCAATTTGCAAGCATTATATAATTTCTCTTTGAAATTAGACACGTAGTCTAAGAGATTCAAATCGCTAGTCTCAGTCAACCATTTTTCCTTCAATAACTTCAATGGCCCCCTGACTGTATGCCCAAAAACTAGCTCAAAGGGACTGAACCCCAGGGACTCCTGAACCGCTTCTCGTGCCGCAAACAACACGAGGTGAACCCCTTCATCCCAGTCTTTTCCATACTGGTGACAATATGTTTTCATCATAGTTTTAAGGGTTTGATGAAAGCGTTCAAGTGCCCCCTGGGACTCAGGATGGTACGCAGAAGACTTATACTGCCTGATACCTAGCTCATGCATAACCTGCTGAAACAATCCTGACATAAAATTCGAACCCTGATCTGACTGAATAGCCTTGGGAGCACCTACGAAACTGAAAAACTTTGTAAGGGCCTTAACTATGGTCTTTGCCTTAATATTCCTAAGAGGTATGGCTTCAGGAAACCTAGTCGAAGTACACATAATTGTCAGTAAGTACTGATTCCCTGACCTAGTCCTAGGCAAAGGACCTACACAATCAACTAACACCCTACTAAAAGGTTCCTCAAAGGCTGGAATGGGTTGGAGGGGAGCAGGTGGTATAACTTGATTGGGTTTACCTACCATCTGACAACTATGACAAGACTTACAAAACTCAGACACATCTTTTCTCAACTTAGGCCAGTAAAAGTGACTTAAAATCCTATTATAAGTCTTATTGACACCTAAATGACCTGCCATGGGTGTGTCGTGAGCTAAACTCATGATGTCCCCGCGATACGCTACTGGAACCACTATCTGGTGAACGACCCGCCACACTTCATTAGGGGGTGCATCGGGTGGTCTCCATTTCCGCATGAGGATGCCATCTTGTATGTAGAAGCACTCTCCGACTTTGTCCGCTTCTTCTCGGGGAAGGGCCCTCTTGCTTAGTCGGATGATCTCCGGATCTTTAGTTTGTTCGGAGAGGAGCTGCTCACGGCTTAAGGCATCTGTATCTCTGTCTAATGGCGGATAGGAATCATCACTAGGCACTGTCGGAGACTTGTGCACATGAAGTCGTACTGACGTCTCAGGTACGCTGTCATCAATGGTAGACATGAATGTGTCAGAAAGGTCTATATTTTTGGAGGGATGGTCCTCGTTAAGTGCAGAAGTACTCTCGGCCTCTTTCAGTCTGTTCCTGGCCATCGCCCTGGTAACAGCGCAGGCTGGATACAAGTCGTCGTCTTCATCATCGGACACGACATCGGACGTGATTTTCTCACAAACAATCGGATCGGCTACAACTTTGCCGCCAGCTAAATCGTTGCCAAGCAACAAGGAAACGCCTTGAACAGGAAGAGTAGGTCGAACACCTACGATAACAGGTCCAGTAATTAAGTCTGACTTCAAATAAATTTCATGAAGGGGAACATCAATGACGCCTAGCTCCACACCCTGTAATAAAACTGACCTACCAGTAAAAGTGTGCTCAGACAAAGGCAATGAACCCTCTAACAATAAAGTCTGGGCAGCACCAGTATCTCTCAAAATCTGAACAGGCAACGCTTCGCTAGAATCACTGAGTGAAACAAATCCCTGTGACAAAAAGGGCTTATAATGATCCTCCACAAAATCATCAGAACTGGACTTAGAACCCTGAATCTCAGGAGTGTCAGAACAAATCGAATCTAAGGCTTTCCTATCATTTCTAACAGACGCACAGGCCTGTGACTTAAGTTCTTTTTTCTTCTTAAGCTTCAAACACTCACCAATAACATGACCTTTTTTCTTACAATAATTGCATGTAGGAAGCGACCCCACCCCTGGGGATGCCTCAGAACGCTCGGACCTAGGTCCGGACGTAGAACCACCTTGAGATGGTGACTGGGAACTAATGGACGACTGAGACTCTTGTACATTTTTCTTTGGAACATCTGACGTTTTTGCGCTATCGCTAGATTGAGTTTTTGACACAAAAGTTTTCTTATGAGTGAGAGCATACGTATCAGACAAAACAGCGGCTTCTTCAAGAGTTTTAACATTTTTGTCTTCCAAATGAGTTCTTAAATCTTGATGTACACACTCTTTGAACTCTTCTATCAGAATGATCTGACGCAAATTGTCAAATGAATTGGGAATTTTTTTAGATCGAAACCACTGATCAAATAAATCTTCTTTTTCTCGAGCAAATTCAACATATGTTTGATTTTCAAATTTTTTGTACTTTCTAAACTTTTGTCTGTACGCCTCAGGTACTAACTGATATGCTCTCAAAATCGTGTCCTTGACCTTGTCATAGTCTGAACTCTCAGCAATACTGAGCGCCGAGTACACTTCAGCCGCTTTGCCAATAAGTACGCTTTGTAATAAAGTTGGCCAAAAATCGCGTGGCCACTTCAGATTGGCCGCGATTTTCTCAAAATGTGGAAAATATTTGTCCACGGACTTTTCTTGAAATTTTGGTACTAATCTGATGTTTTTGGCGGCGTCGAATTCAGACTTGACAAGCGAAGGAACAGGATTTTCCTTAACGCTTTTTTCTAACTTTAACTTTTCTAACTCAAACTGAAGTTCTTTCTCGTGCATACGTTCCTGTTTCTCTCTTTCTTCCTTTTCTCTTTCAAATTGTCTTTCTTTTTCTTCTTTTTCAAATTGTCTTTCTTTTTCTTCTCTTTCAAATTGTAATTGCATTTTCATTTTCTCTAATTCAAACTCATATTTTGACATTTTGGTTTCGCTTGAAACAGGTTCAACAGGAAAATCGTATGACGAAAAGATTTCCTCAGCTAAAAGCTCTTTAGCCACAATATTTCTAATTTCTTGTTTTCTCATAGAAGATTTTACATCTAACTTCAAGTGAAGACCTAAACCAATCAAATCATCTTTTTTCAATGATTCGAACTCACCTACAGTCGGCGATTTCAAAAATTCAGTGACCGAAAATACCATGATTGATTTCTGCTGGCAAAAGTTTTGAGAATTTTCCTTTTTTCAAAAAAACGTACTTTACGTAAAGTGCAAATATGCAGAGATTACTATCCCGGACGAGCCCCCAATTCTGTTATGGGTCAGAATACCCCAAAACGCCAGCAAAAATCAGACAAAGACAGAATATAAATTTACAAGTTTAATTATGTACAAAATATATATATTTACAATGATTACAACTTACAATACAATGTCCGGATCAAAGTGTCCGTTACGGTCCACAAAGTCTATCGAATGTATGGTTTCCGGTAATCACAAACGTTCTCGAAAGATCAGTGTCCAAACGTTGTCAAATGGATTAAAGTCTCAACAAATAAAGTGTCCCAGTATATCAGAATAGATGAATGAATCGTGTCTACGAATGTGTACGAATGTCCCCTGAACACAGTTCCTCAGAGGTATTTATACTTAATACCAATGAATTAACCAGAAGCTTCTAGAACAATGACTCATTACAAATGATTAACAATAGAGTAAATTCTAGAAATCACAGTCATGTGATGATAATGATGTAACAAAGAACATACTGGAATATTCTCTAATGAGATAAACATGACATAGTAAAATCTAGAAAGAATTATTATGAAATCATAATATAACATGACTAAGTACATGTGTACCTACACATAAAGTAAAACTAAAATAATACATGACCCACAACACTATGTCATGTTTATTTCATTAGAGAATATTCCAGTATGTTCTTTGTTACATCATTATCATCACATGACTGTGATTTCTAGAATTTACTCTATTGTTAATCATTTGTAATGAGTCATTGTTCTAGAAGCTTCTGGTAAATTTATTTGTATTAAGTATATATACCTCTGAGGAACTGTGTTGAGGGGGCATTCATACACATTCGTAGACACGATTCATTCATCTATTCTGATATACTGCATGGGATACTTTATTTGTTGAGACTTTAATCCATTTAACAACGTTTGGACACCGATCTTTCGAGAACGTTTGTGATTACCGGAAACCATACATTCGATAGAATTTGTGGACCGTAACGGACACTTTGATCCGGACATTGTAATTGTAAGTTGTAATCATTTGAAATATATATATTTTGTACATAATTAAACTTGTAAATTTATATTCTGTCTTTGTCTGATTTTTGCTGGCGTTTTGGGGTATTCTGGCCCATAACAATATCAACTGGTGGTTCATAGTGGAGATAATCTATAAAGGCATGGTATAAAGATCCACTGGCCCCTACACCAAAGATAAATACACTGCTGATCAGGACTGTCACATCCACTTACCTAGTACATATCAACTGGTGGTTCAGGATGGAGATAATCTATAAAAGCATGGTATTAAGATCTACCAAGCCCTACACAAAAGATGAATACACCGCTGATCAGGGATGTCATACCCACTTACCCAGTACATATCAACTGGTGGTGCAGGGTGGAGATAATCTATAAGGGCATTGTATTAAGATCCACCGACACCAAGGATAAATACTCTGCTGATCAGGGCTGTCACATCCACTTACCCAGTACATTCATGTATCAACTGGTGGTTCAGGGTGGAGATAATCTATAAGGGCATGGTATAAAGCTCCACTGGCCCCTACACCAAAGATAAATACACCACTGATCATGGCTGTCATATCCACTTACCAAGTACATATCAACCGGTGGTTCAGGGTGGAGATAATCTATAAGGGCATGGTATAAAGATCCACCCGCCCCTACACCAAAAATAAATACACCACTGATCAGGGCTGTCACATCCACTTACCCAGTACATATCAACCGGTGGTTCAGGGTGGAGATAATCTATAAGAGCATGGTATAAAGATCCACCAGCCCCTACACCAAAAATAAATACACCACTGATCAGGGCTGTCACGTTCTTGGCTATACCAAATCCATACCTGCAGATAAATTCATAATACAATCTACATTTGTTATCCAGTTTTGTTGAAAACCATGTTCAATCACATCAGAATAATGATGATCATAATACTATATGTGTAAATAAGATAAGGGTGATTTTACATCCATAACGAGTTGCAAGAGAGTAAAGATTACACAAGAAGTTTCAGAAAGTTTTTGAGACACTGAACATCATTTTAGAACTTTTTTTTGCATATCAATTAAGTACCAAAGTTGCCAATCTATTATTTTGTCATAATACATTGATCTCTGTTTTGCCACATGAAAAAAAAAGTAAAACTACTCACGGATGGGTATCATCAGCTTTCTTCTTCGACCAATACTGACCATAAAGCAGTAACATCTGAAATCAGAAGATGGAGGTATTTAATACAGTGTAGGTATTTAATGCAGTATTTGGGTAACCATGCACATGAGCAAAGGATATTTTAAATGTGTAAAATTTGGCTCCGTCAAGTAAATCCATCTCTTTTTTCCATAGAAATGACAAATGGATCATCCAAAGGAGTGGATGATAAGCTACACATGGGAACGTTAACTATAAATTAAAAAAGACTGATAGATTTAGTGGCTTCAGCTGAATAAAAATTTGGCAAAAACGGAAATGGAAGAATTTTACGTTTTTCAGACACAGGGAGAAAAATAATCCATCACTGAGTGTGAGGATTGGAAAGGAAATCCAATCCTCTTGTCAGCGATTTGCTTCTGTCCATGACTCCACAAGCCTAGTCATGGTACAAGCAAACCCTGGACATTCAGGTTGGATCTCCTTGTCAATGCTCACAACCATTGATTAATTCTATTACATGTATTCTCCAAAATTCACAGAGATGAACTCATAAAATGTCCAAAGGGTGGATGATAAGTTACACATGAGAAACATAAACTATGACATCATAAAAGACTGTACCTGATTCATTGTATCAGCAGCAGAATGAATGGTTTCTGAAAACATACTGGGTGATCCCGTCATACTCCATATATAACTCTTCAGGCATGTGTTAAAAAGGTTACTGAAAAATATCACGATAAGGGGTCAGGCCAGCGTTCACAAAATGAATGAAAAATACCACAATATCGGGTCAGGCATGTACATGTACGTGTTCACAAAATTACTGAAAAATACCACAATATGGGGTCAGGTAGGTGTTCACAAAATTACTGAAAAATACAATGTTGGCCAGGCATGTGTTCATAAAATTACTAAAAAATACCATAATATTGGGTCAGGCACGTGTTCACAAAATTACTGAAAAATACCACAATATGGGGTCAGGCATGTGTTAAAAAAATTACTGAAAAATACAATATTGGGTCAGGCATGTGTTCACAAAATTACTGAAAAATACCATAATATGGGGTTAGGCACGTGTTCACAAAATTACTGAAAAACACCACAATATGGGGTCAGGCATGTGTTCACAAAATTACTGAAAAATACCACAATATGGGGTCAGGCATGTGTTCACAGTATTACTGAAAAATACCACAATATCGCGTCAGGCATGTGTTCACAAACTACTGAAAAATATCACAATATGGGGTCAGGCATATGTTCACAGCATTACTATTAAATATCAACAAAAGTAATGTAAACATGGACTGACAAACAGACATATACACCACAAACTTGGGCATTTGTTTTCATGTTTAAATGAGAGATGCAATTATTTAATTTTACTGAAAAACATAGGTAATCACAGATTACGAAGCTCACCTCGTGACAGCAAAATTCAATTCAAACATATTTCTTAGTACATGTATATTGGCTTTTAAAGGCAAAACCACTCAAGCAGAAAAAGTAGATCAAGGTCATTTTATGAAAGTTTGATCAAAGATACATCCAATATGCAAGTTTGGTACATGTAGCAGTTATACTTTGCTCAATATTGGCTTTATAGAGCAAAATCACTCAAGCGGAAAAAGTAGGTCAAGGTCATTTTATGAAAGATTGATCAAAGATATATCCAATATGCAAGTTTGGTACATGTATCACTTATTCTTTGCTCAATATTGGCTTTTACAGGCAAAACCACTTAAGCGGAAAAAGTAGGTCGAGGTCATTTTATGAAAGTTTGATCAAAGATACATCTAATATGCAAGTTTGGAACATCTAGCACTTATACTTTGCTCAATATTGGCTTTTAAAGGCAAAATCACTCAAGCGGAAAAAGTAGGTCAAGGTCTTTTTATGAAAGTTTGATCAAAGATACATCCAATATGCAAGTTTGGTACATGTAGCACTTATACTTTGCTTAATATTGGCTTTTAAAAGCGAAATCACTCAAGTGGAAAAAGTAGGTCAGATGCTGCATCCGATGCATGGGTCCATCTCGGGATCTAAAGATGAATCACTTGTGCAAGTTTGGTTACTGTAGCATTAGTACTTTGTCAGATACTGAGCTACCCCAAACTTCTTATCCAAGTCACTCAAGCGGAAAATGTAGGTCAGATGCTGCATACGATGCATGGGTTCACCTCAGCATCCAAAGATAAATCACTTGTGCCAGTTTGGTTACTGTAGCATTAGTACTTTGTCAGATACTGAGCTACCCCAAACTTCTTAACCAAGTCACTCAAGCGGAAAATGTAGGTCAGATGCTGCATCCGATGCATGGGTTCACCTCAGCATCCAAAGATGAATCACTTGTGCAAGTTTGGTTACTGTAGCATTAGTACTTTGTCAGATACTGAGCTACCCCAAACTTCTTAACCGGACGCGGACGCGGACACGGACACGGACGCGTGGGGTTATAGCATAAGCTCACTCAACTTCGTCAAGGTAAGCTAAAAAGAATGTTTCCTGTCATTTTTAATGTCATTATTATCCTTTTGTTTACTGCATTAGTCCTAAGAAAACCTTAATTTTGTCCTTTTTATACTTTACATATTTTTTCATACATTTTCACAAGAAGAATAAAGAAGAAGAACAATTGAACACTCGGAGTAAAGTTACCTACATTGTTACGGCAATTAATATCACAGTTACTGAGGGATCCTTAATAAATTCCTTGTACTGAGTGTTTTCCTGAAAAAATCAAAGCACTAAAGGTACTGAATGCGAATAGCCAGAATAATATCACTTACAATATATGACAAAATATTGTGTTTTCAAAGTTATATTTGTTCCTGAACACCTTCGTAGGCCAGTTTATGGAAGTATAAAGACAGAACTAAAATGCAAATGCATAATGTTGTCGCAATGAATTGAAAGATGATGTCTGACAGGGAACATGAAAATTAAATAACATCACATTAAATCTACCCCTCCCTCCCCCCCCCCCCCCCTGCTAAAAAATACAACAATCCAATATGACTATCGATTGATGATTCTATATACAAGGAAATAAGACGAATCTTATTTTCTAATTTGATCCCCACTCTCTCTTTAACCTTTCATGTTCAATGTTAGGTGTGTGCTAAGAATTTGAAGGAAAATTCACTTCTTTTTTAGGATATAAAAACATGATACATCCTAAACGGGAATGTTTTGATCTTTTACTTTTCATAATTGTTAATATCATATTTCATGATGGAAGTTCCTAATTTTTCCGTCGTATACAGATTTTATTTTGTGAAGCGGGTCAAAATAAGCCTACTTGAAGTTAGTTTTACGTTTCAATGATTCAACTTGATATCTTTATCGATAGCACCGTTTCATTTATATATTGTCCACTAAAACAGATAATCACCTGGTAATGGAAAGGGGTTTCCAACACACAGCCTGTGTTCATCTCAGTACATACAGATGCAATTTTTAATTAGGTCATGCATGTACATAACACGACAGCTTGATTCATATAGATATAATTCATTGATTCAGACAGTGATCAGACTTAATACCAATCATGACGCTGACACAGTCCCAAGGTACATGTAAACAGAGTAACATCGTTTATACATACTCAGTAGACGGGGCTCCCATGAGTGAAGAAATCAGGTAATCGCTATGTGCTATTCGCACAAAAATGACCAAGATAATGTAAGTACAATGTATGTTAACATGGTGTATAATTCTTATTTGAACTATGTTTTGTTAGTTTTGTTAGTTTCATAGTATCCGAGTTGAAAAAGAGCTTATAATAATCAAAGGCTAAAAACATTAATCTGATCAAGCTTTCAATTGATACATGTATAAAGGGATTGCTAAATTCTTGCTGTCAACATCCCTTTAAAGTCATTTTCATTAAGTATTTCCTCATAACCCAATTAATTCATCTGATGGAATCTACATGTACAAAGGTCATACAGGATAAGCATTGGCAAGTGCAAAGATACACTAATACAATGTAGCATTTGTCTGTTGATTTACAGTATAATACCAGTAAGTCTACTTATCAATAGAATTGTATTGAAGTTCTTTTTTACCGCAATTTTTTTGTTTGGATCTCCCATGAAAATCAGAAATGGTTGATCTCTTGGAGCTGAAAAGAAGATGAGAAGATGCAAAGTACATATAAATACAATCAGGAATAAAAAGAATATGAAGAGTTCTTAAAACAATGATGATTAGAGACTGCTAGAAAAGAGACTGCAACAATGAAATTTACAGAATTGTCAAACTCAAATTCATATGGTTAATATCTTTTAGTACTAATGGAAACCCTGTGTAACAAGGAATACACAAGAAAAGCACAAAAGCCCCATGCTACCTAAAAATTCAAACTGATTCCACATGTTTAAGTTCAACATGTTCAAATTTACTCCAACAAGAACATACAGAATAAAACATATTTGCCATTCTTTATAAATTTTCTTAGTCTTGGTATGGTTACATGAGGGAGTTTAGAAAATTTGGTCAAAAATCAAGAGACTCACACACAATGCATGAGACTTGACATGTATGAATTTAAAATTATTTGTTTTTAAATAAGAGTAATTTTCAACAAAATTATATGGCGCATTTGAGGGGTTACCACACCTAGTCCTTCCAAAATATTTATGCACATCATACAATTCAATTCTTATGATTTACTTCAATATAAATCTATTTGATAATATGGTAATATCTGCACGAGTTCTTACAAAATGGAGATGAGCTCCCTATCCCTGTAGCTCTGTACCTCTCCCTTCTTCTCTTCTCTTTCTCCATTTTCTCTAAACTCCCCCACTTCTCTATAGCCCTGTAACAGAATACATGTATATATTTAAGACAGAAATCTCCAGAATCAATACTTCCCAGTTCTTTACTACTCTATAACACAATATCAAACTTCTCTTCTCAACAATCCTACATCTAAAATCAAAATATGAGTAACAATACTAAAATCCTTCACTTCTTACTCTCTACAAATAAAAACACAAACACTCAAATAAACAAAGTATATTTGAGTTTTTTTGTTTTTATTTGTATTTTCCCTTCCCTCTGGAAGAAATATTTCTACTGCAACCTTACTCTCTAGTGTTTACAGTACACATATCTTACTTCCTGCTTTCACTTACTCACCTTTTCTCTACATCCGTTACTCGAAACAAAAATTCTTCACTCTGGTGTGAGACAGAACTGCGAGATTTCTTCCTTGGGACTTTCTCTAGATCTCTATAATATAAATCAGTTTGTTTAAATTAATAAATGATAATAGCAAATTATAAAATTATAAAAAATTCCAAGCTTTCTGAGTTTAATGCAAGCAGCTTCAATTTCCTCTCTTTTACTTAAATCAACTCTGTGATCTGAAGTGAAACAATATATATATCATATGCAAAATAACATTTTACAACATTCACTCTTGTTTTTAGGCTTGCAGCTTTTGAAAAGTCAAACTTGTACAGTAAAGGTACCGCTAGTTAAATACATCTGCGAAATATGTGACATTTATTACTACATGTACATTACTACATTTTTAATGCTATAGAGAAAGCTGTGAAGGCACTTTGTCAATATAAATACTGTTATTTAATAAGGCTTGTCAGAAGACAACATTGCTAGCCATGCAGGTGTTTGATAGTAAAATGGCTTTTTTACATAGACTTTCTTTTGATAGTGAGATATAGCCAGAAACTCCAAGGTTAGGGTCACTTGGTCAAAAGTAAAGGACAGAAATGAATACAGAGCCTTAGCATTCTATAGGCATTATATGTGATATTAACAAACACAATATACATGTATGTACTAACTTTTGTGTAAGGAGGTAATCATTCATCACCCTGTATAATTCTATCTCTGTATTCCCCTTAGAATCTGCAAAAGTAAACATCACATAGATTATCTTCTTACTTGACTCAAACTTTATGAACTTACAATAAATCAAGTTACCAGAATAAATCATGATATTAATAGTGAGACCATAATCCTCTGAGTGTAAGAAGATTGCAAGCCTTGTTGAGTATGTATGTTACAAATCTGTATAAAAGGATAGGATTCGCTTATTCTTTATTGTAGCGATTTATCACTCTTTTTTCTGACTAATTTTATTACCTCAGATCACAATGACCATTTTTAGGAATGTTAAAGTAAATACTGTATAAGTGACAGTTTTAGTGTGGGGGTTATTTTGCACTTCTCATGATTGTTTTATTATCTAAAAATTAACAAGTGAAAATTACAGCCAGTATTTAAGGTAATACTCCCAATGTCACCATAATTACCCTCACATGTGCTATTGCAATGGTCATTTTGCAAAAAATCCCCCAGCGAAAATATCCATGTTTACAGTAAAACATTCATAGTGTATGTAAACATTGTCTCATGCAACATAGATTTTGAGACAAGAGACTAGGGACACAATTCTTCTTGTAAATTTTTCTTACATCTCTTGACATAAGTGAATGATATAAAGTAAGAATATACCATAGGTGCGTCTCTTTTTCTTCTGGACATCTTTAGCGAGCTTAGCCACCACGGCATCAGCAGCTTTCGCGGTAGACGTATCTGAAGATTTACTACTACCTGATGGCACTGGCACGTTTAGATTTGCCTACAAAAACAAACAGTGAACACACATATATATACACATATATATACATCAGTATAACAATATCAGTTAGGCCTACTACTACTGTAAAATAACCTATATAACATCTATAACGACCTTATTTCTTCAAAATGACACTCTCTGTCAAAAAATAATGATATGCAGGCAGTTGGCAACGATCTTCAAAACAAACTGAACTGGAAATTCAAATTCTTTTTTCCATTGTTTTGTTACATTTTCTTTTCATTTTCAGAGCTTTCTAGTCTTTTGGTACCAAACATGACTACAAGAAGAATCAAATCATATGTAATTTTCAGAAAATGGTCAGGTCATTAAAGTTCTTCAAAGCAAGCTCTTAATAGCATAAGGGGGGTGGGGGAGGGGTGGGATTGGAAAATTAATTCTGTATCACCAATTAGATGGACAACAAGCTACCAATGCAGCATAGAAGTATGTGTTAGCATAATCTATAAGTTATAACATTGTAATTAATTATTACACCCCAAAAACAAAGTTTTTAACGCTAGGATATCAGTGATATCTAAAAATACTGTATGACCCTCTATACTGACAGAGCTTTATTTCAATCTTTATTACATAGATGTTTTTGACTTACTTGCTCTATCAGTTGTTTTAGTATCTGTAACTCTTCAAACAACCTCTTGTTCTGTAGCACTAATACGTCTTTCTCATTCTGTAAGATTTCATTACAATATCAGTTAGATTGGAGTGGAGTGTTATTAATGGAGAATAAACATAAAACATTACTACAGCCCAAATATATATTTCTCCGAATGAATATTGAAAGATTACCTGTACTATTTTTAGTTCATTTTGAAGGACACTTGGAGGATCTTCTACCTACAAAGTACAAATTAATATCAAAATTAGTCATGCTTATGTGGAGTGCTTCACATATATTTTTCCTGCAATCACTACATACACTTCTTCAAAACTTAATGAAATTGTGTAGCAATGTTCAGTTTTTTCTATCTTAAAACTCCATAAAATTGTTAATGTATGTACTTAAATTCATTGCTGAAATAGTCTGTTAAATAAAAGATAACAGAATATTGACTTTGAGGAGCAAAAAAAATTCACTGATTGAATATTTCATAATTAGGGGATAGACGTACTGTGTTTTGTGGTTCCGACAGGTATATGTTGGATATACTGTTGGAAACGCTGTTATACCGTCGGGGCTTGTCCCTGACGGTCTAACGTATGTTTCCAACATTATATCCAACATACATGTATACCTGTCGGAACCACAAAACAAAGTATGTTTATCCCTATTCTAATTCATGTGACATATTTTAACTTTTTATACCCCTCAGAGGGTGTCACGTATTGCTTTTGAGGTGACGTTGCTGCGGAGGACTAACAACGGCCAACAGATACTATTGCGCTGCAAAATACGAGATACACTTGCTTCGTATTTATTACAATGGCAAAAAAAATCAAAGTGTTATCAATAATAAACTTACTTGTTTACATGTGGAGAACACCATTTACAAGCTCGTACCTTTTAGTTTTACGTCACAGTATGACGTCACAGGAGCGAAGAACAAAGGGAAGCATGACGTCATACGCAAAAAGTGTGCTAAAGCTTGTAAAGTGCAAATTTACGTAGGAATACATTTTAAAGTATGTCAAGTGAGTCGGTTTGCGTCGTTATACATGCTTGTAGAAATCCTATGAACCAATCAGAATGCGTGAAACAAACAGAATGAATTAGAATTATACTTTTATCAATATTCAGCACTTACATGTACATGTATATTAAGACCTTACCTCTGAATGACCTTCACTTGATAATGACCTTGACCCAGGTTCTGATGTTGCACTTTGTGTTGAATTAATATCACTTTGACCACTTTGTTTTGACTTAGTATCATTGTTCCTGTTTTGTGTTGACCTTGTATCATCGTTACTTCCTGATGATGTACAGTATAATCTACAATAAATCCTGGACGGATGGTGTCTGGCTACATGGCACTTTATAATGTTAACTCCTCCGCCATCAGATCCTGGGGGTGTACCTACATATATATATAAAACAATATCCATGATCAATTTTGCAAGTCTACTACAGTTCACAGATGCAAAATTTATTTGCTTTTTGTCAATTATGAATTTAAAGTTACATATGGCCATGTACTTATAAGCAGGTATCTTGAATGTGATCTAGATGATATTACAAGCAAATTTTTATCATTTCATTTCTCTACGAAAACTCCCTAGCCCGACGTCCGAGGCTAGTAAAAATTTGGCCAAACTAGTGGAATCACTAATAAACTATACAAATATCTATCAGATATCATCTGTGGGCAAGTGGTTGAAAAAAAGTTTTTTGTAAAAACTGTGAATCTTTATTACCTTTTGTTGTGAGGTTCTTGAGGGTCTGATATAGATGTCTCCTAGAAAGGAATGGGCCTCTCTGCCTCAGTAATACATGGGTCATACTGTATCTGTATAAAACCTGTATCTGGAATGAAATATAAATATATATATGAAACCTCCATATGAATGTCTGCACAATGAGTTAACATACTGTAAAGGGGGTCCAAATTTATATGCCATAGTGTGCATTGATGAGTTTACATATAATTTCTCAATTGTCTGACAAAAGATTTAAAAACCCGTTATATATGTGAAAGAATATACTTTTTTCTTGAAGTGTATGAAATTTCAGAACATTTTGACAAAAAATAGCTTTTTAATGTTTAAAATATTTTCACCAAAAAAATCTATTTTTAGCCCCAAAATGATCTTGGCCTATGACCTTGAAAATCATTAGGGTTCTTCATCTTCATACACGGTAAATTTCAAGTTCCTAACACAACTGCTTTGGGCTCTATCTTGTTTACAAGGGAAACTACATGTATGCATATATTGAAACCCCCCGATTCCACATAACTTCTAAATTGTCTGACAAAAGATTTTAAAACTTGTTATATATGTAAAAGAATATACTTTTTTCTTGAAGTGTATAAAATTTCAAAACATTTTGACCAAAATTAGATCTTTAACTTTTAAAATATTTTCACCCAAAAATCTATTTTTAGCCCCAAAATGACCTTGACCTTTGACATATGACCATGACAATCAATAGGGTTCTTCGTCTTCATAAACTCAATCCACATGGTTAATTTGAAATTCCTTAGCTCAGCTGGTTTGGTCTCAATCTTGTTTACAAGGAAAAAACTACATCATACATGTATATTGACACCCCCTTCCCCTTCTCAGTTTTCTGATAAAAGATTTAAAAGCCCGTTACATATGTGAAAGAATATATTTTTTCCTTGAAGCATATATTTTGGTATATGGGTTTGAGCTTTATCTTGTTTACAAGGGTCAGACAAACGGATGGACGGATTGATGGATGGATGGATGGACGAACGGACAGACATCACTGTTCCATTATACATCCTGTCTAAAGACAGGCTTATAAAAATCTAAGTTTTTTTCTACTTTGTCAGCAAACATTTCAATTTATATTTATATAGAGGAAAGACCTCTAACTTTTATAACTATTGATGTAAGTTACATGTCAAAGCAACCAATGCAACACAGTGACAATAAATAGATTTAGAAGGGGACTTTTCTTTATTAATTTTAGCGTGGTGACATTACGCTAAAATAAACATATGAAAGTCCCCACCTTAAACTATTTTCTGTTAACTTAACACTACGAGCATGGTATTGGTTTTATGGACATACTGTTTTCACATAGTTCATGAAAAGTATTGGTTTTATTGGATTTGCTGATAAAATATTGTTTCACGATTTATCTATCATTTGGACCAATAAAAGTCCACAAAAGTCTGACATTTCATTTCAAGAACTCTGCTTACACCGCCAGTTGCGAGAAATCATGATTTATCCTCTTATATGAATTTTAATAAAAAAAATAACAAATGAGATAAAAACTTCAATTTTCCAATAACGGAGGTGAGTTGCACAGACAGTATTGTCTGTGCAGCTCACATCAGAAACTGGATAAATGCAATTTCAATAACTTTGTCATGCAAAAAAAAAAAGAAGAAATTTATATAATTGAATAGATTTCGCTTAGTTGTAAATTTTGGTGTATGATACATGGTCCAGGGTTTATGCAATCATATTTTACAGACAACTTTAGATGGGGCATTTTCAATATTAATTACGTGATGTCGCAGAGTTTAACATTGAGCCTATGGAGAACATCATGGGAAAAATTAGCATGGGAAATGGCCCAGGTTTGATACTTGTTTTCATGGTTTTGTCTAGAAAGTATGGTTGAGTGCACTGACTACAGTCTTTCCAAAAACTCACTGGCCCGATGCCCGAGGCTACCAAAATTTTTGCTGGGCTAGTAAAATTCTTGCTGGGCTAGTAGAAATTCTCTACGAAACTATATAAAAACCCCCCAGTAAAATCTATCTTTGGGCTAATGGCTGAAAAAAGTTTTCGGAAAGACTGTGACTATCATGCAACTCATACCAAAGTTTACGACTAGGCGAGGTCTATAAAATGCTATCAATTTAATTAAAATTTTTGCATTATGAAATAGTCAAAACCGTATTTATCCAGTTTCCAAAGTGAGCAGTTCTGACAGGTCGGGGAAACGGCACATCTAGCTATTAACATGATTAAAGCTAAATCTAGCTTTAGAAGCTTGTTCTAGCTTTGAAATGGACCAAATTGAGCTGTATTATTTAGAATGACGTTGCTCACTTGCGCCTCTACAGATATCGTAATGTTAACGTACAAAAACTAACATTGGATCTTAAAATCGGAAACTCAGAGTTGCATTTACGAGTGCAGCTGCACATGTGCATTCAAGGAAAAGGTAAATATTCACTTGTTTACACCTTAAATGACTTACCTTTGTAGATTTATTGTCCTATTTATTTAAAAAGAATACATTCGACTTGCAAATCCAATGTTTGTTTTCGTACGTAAACATTACGATATCTGTAGAGGTGCAAGTGCGCAATTAACGTTAACGTCTTTATTTTCACACATTCTAAATAATACAGCTCAATTTGGTCCATTTTAAAGCTAGAACAAGCTTTTAAAGCTAGATTTAGCTTTAATAGCTAGATTTGTCGTTTCCCCGACCTGTCTGACAGTACTGGTTGAGCAGATATTTCTGAACTGAAGGTATTTCCGAATGATTTGCTAGTTCGGTTATTTGGAGTTACTTTTTCACAATTTTGGTGATACAGACGTCTAAATATTCAGAAAAATAACTAGGGCTGTCACGATACGCTAAGCTCACGGTATGATATGTATCGCGATATTTACTCACGATATGATTCGTATCACGATACAACATTTTTAATGTAGATATGGAGGCATTTCTGTAATTCGTCAGATATTTTATTAAAACAACAACAAATTAAGATCATTCATAACTTGAATGATTTGAGAATACATTGTATTGACTAGAAACAAAGTACAAAACTCAGAAGTTATCTTTGACGACTCGGCGTTCAGCATCGCCATGTTGATTTGTTAAAGATAAAACTAAATGCCGAAAACGAACCGAAAGTCAACGATACGGCCTCTTCTCGTATCGTGTATCGAACCGTCGTCAAGAACCGCGGTGAATCGAGAACCGCAGTGAATCGTGACAGCCATAAAAATAACCGACATGCAAAAGGAAATCTCAAAATAACTTAATTTAGTATATTTTTAGCGTTTGTTTCTCCTGCTGTTTGTAACTTTCGTTTGTATGGGAGCCAGGGAAAGTGACGTCATTTTGTTAAGAACATATCTTGACCTAGCTTCGGAGTCATCTATTTTCCAAAAATCTATTCTTGTCAATTGATCGATGAAAACCTACATTGAATGGGACCCAGAGCAGGATATTCATGAAAAAGTGTATAAATTTCATGTGTTAGAATACAAAAATCATCGGAAATAAGCAAGTAATAAAGGTAACTCATCATTGTTCAGAAAGTCGCTTTAGAAATAAATTTTGTAAAAGTTTTATGATATATGTTGACATAGAATTCTTCAATAAGGATAAAAGGATAAAATAACAAAGTTTTGAAACCTTTGATCCATATTTGACCCCAGGAGAGACTAAAATGTAAATCATTCGGAAATACCTTTAGTAACTTGCATAAAATGGCCGTTAAAGGAGGGTATCAAAATACCCTCAAATCAGCATTGACAGGGCGATTTTAAAAATTATTTTTACATAGGCATTTGTATAAAGGATGAAGCATTATTTGTGTCAAGTTTCATGCTGATTGGACGTAACGAAGCCAAGTTATTGACGAAAAACCGCAAAAAACGTTCGATCTGCTCGACCAGTTATAGCCTTCTTCTTCTTCTTCTTCCTTTGTATGACCCTCCGCTAATCGGAGCACTCCCCAGAGGGGATCACATATTATTAAACATGACATTATATATCAAGACAATATTTCAAATTCCTCTCATTACTCCTCAACACTCACAACTCACCACTCGTTCACCATGCTCTATACAAGGTACCTTCCACTATGTGTATGCAAGTGTATGCAGTGTATGCGGGGAAGGTGTGATTTATGTACTACAGTGGGTGGTCCGTATTTCCAACGGCCTTTAACGTGCCATCACACGAGGCAATCTCCTCAGCCGCAGCTGCCGAGGGGCCACTCAGACCGTTTTAGTTCCCTCCGAGTCAGAGAACAGGTGGGGGCGAGATGATAAATCACCTCTGATAAAGTCCGCCCTCAACGGGATTCGAACCTGGGATCTTTAGATTGAAAATCCGGCGCTCAACTGACTGAGCTATGCGCCCCACATAGCCGTACTCTCCTATAGGCTTTGTTTATATTCATTATATTTTGCCATCTCCTTCAAAGCAGCAAGATGACAGCAAAATATATTTTTGCTGCTGTAACTTAGGTAAAATTGACTCAGTCCCAAGGCAGGGCAGTAGAGAAGGTGAAGAAGGTTGTTCGAATTTCCTCTAAAAATGTCAAACCACAAAAAAACTCTTAGACACCAAATTAACGTGCCAATGTTATTGTAAGAAATAAAAATATTCATTACTTGAGAAATATTTTGTAGTCATACCAAATTAATTGTCAGCTTGTCATATTTTTTCTTCTTTCTCAACGGAACCGTTCTGGGTTTTCTTCAATACATGAACATTGGGGGCAGTGCCTAATTTTGGTACCCGGACGCGAACTCCGATTTCAAAATGTCCGACTTCGGCGGACTCGTAATCTTTATTCTTTAATATCATGTCTGTTTACAATATATAAAAACGAATCTCTCTGAATATTCATACCTTTGCACAACGTCTTCATCTGCACCGTAGTTTACTGAATAGAAACCGATCTTTCGTACTTTTTCGTTACCGACTCGGACATCTTGACCCTAAAACTAGTACTTCGAACTAGATCTAGTACGCAGACTTCAAACTATGCATAGCCTAAGATATATCCGTCTTGGTCAATTAGAGTTTCGAAGGCAATTTGTAGTGTTTTTCATATTTATTTTGGTAAACGTATCCTCCGTATTTTGCTTTTATTAAATAATCTAGGACTCGTTAGGTCAATTTGACAGCGCCATTGATTAGCCCTGGCCAAGTCCTTGAGGGCTGTGTAACTCAAAATGGACAATTTAAGACAGTTTGCAAACAATCGTGGCCCTTCTCAACAATATTTTCATATTAATTTTGGTAAACGTGTCCTCCGTATTTTGCTTTTAATAAATAAGCGCCATTGTTTAGCCCAGGCCAAGTCCTTGAGGGCGGTATAGCTCAGGTTGTACTATGTAAGACATTTTGGGCAAAGTCCTTCAGGGCTCTTAAACTCAAGTTGGTCAATCTAAGACAGTTTTCAAACAATCGTGGCCCTTATTACCCCCTTCTCAACAATATTTTCATATTTATTTTGGTGAACGTGTCCTCCGTATTTTGCTTTTATTAAATAATCTAGGACTCGTTATGTAAATTTGACAACGACGTTGTTTAGCCCTGGTCAGGTCCTCGAGGGCTGTATAACTCAAGTTGGACCATGTAAGACAGTTTGGGAACAATCGTAGCCCTTATTACCCCCTTCTCAACAATATTTTCATATTTATTTTGGCAAACGTGTCCTCCGTATTTTGCTTTTATTAAATAATCTAGGACTCGTAAGGTCAATTTGACAGCGTCATTGTTTAGCCCCGGCCAAGTCCTTGAGGGTTGTAAAACTTAAGTTGGACCATGTATGACAATTTGCAAACAATCGTGACCCTTATTACCCCCTTCTAAACAATTTTCTCTTATTTATTTTGGTAAACGTCTCCTCCGTATTTTGCTTTTATTAAATAATCTAGGACTCGTCAGGTCAATTTGACAGCGCCATTCTCTAGCCCTGGTCACGTCCTTGAAGGTTGTATAACGCAAGTTGGACCATGTAAGACAGTTTGGGAACAATCGTGGCCCTTATTATCCCCCTCTCAATAATATTTTCAAATTTATTTTGGTAAACGTGTCCTCCGTATTTTGCTTTTATTAAATAATCTAGGACTCGTCAGGTCAATTTGACAGCGCTATTGTTTAGACTTGGCCAAGTCCTTGAGGGTTGTATAGCTAAAGTTGGACCACGTAAGACAGTTTGGGAACAATCGTGGCCCCTATAACGCCCATCTCAACAATATTTTCATATTTATTTTGGTAAACAGGTCCTCCATATTTTGCTTTTATTAAATAATCTAGGACTCGTCAGGTCAATTTGACAGCGCCATTGTTTAGCCCTGATAAAGACCTTGAGGGCTGTATAACTCAAGTTAGAAAATGTAAGACAGTTTGCGAACAATCGTGGCGCTTATTACCCCCTTCTGAACAATTTTTTCATATTTATTTTTGAAAACGTGTCTCCCGTATTTTGCTTTTATTAAATAATCTAGGACTCCTCAGGTCAATTTGACAGCGCCATTGTTTAGCCCTGGCCAAGTCCCTGAGGGCTGTATAGCTAAAGTTGGACCATGTAAGACAGTTTGGGAACAATCGTCGCCCTTATTACCCCCTTTTTAACAATATTTTCATATTTATTTTGGAAACGTGTCCTCCGTATTCTGCTTTTATTAGATAATCTAGGACTCGTCAGGTCAATTTCACAGCGCCATTGTTTAGCCCTTGCCCAATTCTTGAGAGCTGTATTACTCAAGTTGGACCATGAAAGACAGTTTCGGAACTATCGTGGCCCTTACTACCCCTTTCACAACAATATTTTCATATTTATTTTGGTAAAAGTGTCCTCCGTATTTTGCTTTTATTAAAAAATCTAGGAATCGTCAGGTCAATCTGACGGCGCCATTGTTTAGCCCAGGCCAAGTCCTTGAGGGCTGTAAAACTTACGTTGGACCATGTAAAAAGTTTGCAAACAATCGTGGCCCTTATTCCCCCTGTCTCAACAATATTTTCATATTTATTTTGGTAAACTTGTACTCCGTATTTTGCTTTTATTAAATAATCTAGGACTCGTCAGGTCAATTTGACAGCGCCATTCTTTAACTCTGGCCAAGTCCTTGAGGGCTGTATAACTACAGTTGGACCACGTAAGACAGTTTGGGAACAATCGTGGCCCTTATCGCCATCTTCTCAACAATATTTTCATATTTATTTTGGCAAAGGTGCCCTCCGTTTTTTTGCTTTTATTAAATAATCTAGGAATCAGGTCAATTTGAAAGCACCATTGTTTAACCCTGGCCAAGTCCATGAGGGCTGTTAAACTCAAGTCTATTTATGACAATTTGCGAACGATTGTGGCCCTTATTATCCCCTTCTCAACAATAGTTTCATATTTATTTTGACTCGTCAGGTCAATTTCACAGCGCCATTGTTTAGCCCTGGCCAAGTTCTTGAAGACTGTATAACTCAAGTTGGACCATGTAAGAAGGTTTGGGAACAATCGTGGCCCTTATTACCCCCATTTCAACAATATTTTCATATTTTTTGTTTTTGGCAAACGTGTTCTCCGTCTTTTACCTTTATTCAATAATATAGGACTCGTCAGGTCAATTTGACAGCGCAGTTGTTTAGCCATGGTCAAGTCCTTGAGGGCTGCATTGTTAAAGTTGGACCATGTAATACAGTTTGCAAACAATCGTGGCCCTTATTACCCCCTTCTCAACAATAGTTTCATATTTATTTTGGTAAACGGGTCCTCCGTATTTTGCTTTTATTAAATAATCTAGGACTCGTCAGCTCAATTTGACATCGCCATTGTTTAGCCCTGGCCAAGTCGTTGAGGGCTGTATAACTCAAGTTGGACGATGTAAGACAGTTTGCGAACAATCGTGTCCCTTATTACCCCCTTCTCAACAATATTTTCATATTTATTTTGGTAAACGTGTCCTCCGTATTTTGCTTTAATTTAATAATCTAGTACTCGTCAGGTCAATTTGACAGCGCCATCGTTTAGCCCTGGCCAAGTCCTTGAGGGCTGCATTGTTAAAGTTGGACAATGTAATACAGTTTGCAAACAATCGTGGCCCTTATTACCCTCTTCTCAACAATATTTTCATATTTTTTTTTGTAAACGTGTCCTCCGTATTTTGCTTTTAGTAAATAATCTAGGACTCGTCAGGTCAATTTGATTGTGCGACTGTTTAGCCTTGGCCAAGTCCTTGAGGGCTGTATAACTCAAGTTGGACCATGAAAGACAGTTTGGGAAAAATTGTGGCCCTTATTACCCCCTTCTCAACAATATTTTTATATTTATTTTGGAAAACGTGTCCTCCGTATTTTGCTTTTATTAAATAATCTAGGACTCGTCAGGTCAATTTGACAGCGCCATTCTCTAGCCCTGGTCACGTCCTTGAAGGTTGTATAACGCAAGTTGGACCATGTAAGACAGTTTGAGAACAATCGTGGCCCTTATTATCCCCCTCTCAATAATATTTTCAAATTTATTTTGGTAAACGTACTCTCCGTATTTTGCTTTTATTAAATAATCTAGGACTCGTCAGGTCAATTTGACAGCGCTATTGTTTAGACTTGGCCAAGTCCTTGAGGGTTGTATAGCTAAAGTTGGACCACGTAAGACAGTTTGGGAACAATCGTGGCCCTTATAACGCCCTTCTCAACAATATTTTCATATTTATTTTGGTAAACAGGTCCTCCATATTTTGCTTTTATTAAATAATCTAGGACTCGTCAGGTCAATTTGACAGCGCCATTGTTTAGCCCTGGTAAGGACCTTGAGGGCTGTATAGCTCAAGTTGGAAAATGTAAGACAGTTTGCGAACAATCGTGGCGCTTATTACCCCCTTTTGAACAATTTTTTCATATTTATTTTTGAAAACGTGTCTCCCGTGTTTTGCTTTTATTAAATAATCTAGGACTCCTCAGGTCAATTTGACAGCGCCATTGTTTAGCCCTGGCCAAGTCCTTGAGGGCTGTATAGCTAAAGTTGGACCATGTAAGACAGTTTGGGAACAATCGTTGCCCTTATTACCATCTTCTCAACAATATTTTCATATTTTTTTGGTATACGTGTCCTCCGTATTTTGCTTTTAGTGAATAATCTAGTACACGTCAGGTCCATGTGACAGCGCCATTGTTTAGCCCTGGCCAAATCCTTGAGGGATGTATAATCAAGTTGGACCATGTAAGACAGTTTGGGAACAATCGTGGCCCTTATTACTCCGTTTTCAAAGATATTTTCATATTCATTGTGGCAAATGTGTCCTCCGTATTTTGCTTTTATTAAATAATCTAGGACTCGTCAGGTCAATTTGACAGCGCCATTATTTATCCCTGCCCAAGTCCTTGAGGGCTGTATAACTCAAGTTGGACCATGAAAGACAGTTTCCGAACAATCGTATCCCTTTTTACCCCCTTCTCAGCAATATTTTCATATTTATTTTGGTAAATATGTCCTCCGTATAATGCTTTTATTAAATAATCTAGGACACGTCAGGTCCATTTGACAGCGCTATTGTTTAGCCCTGACCAAGTCCTTGAGGGCTGTATAACACAAGTTGGACCATGTAAGACAGTGTGAGAACGATCGTGGTCCTTATTACCTCCTTCTCAACAATATTTTCATATTTATTTTGTTAAACGTGTCCTCCGTATTTGGCTTTTATTGAATAATCTAGGACTTGTCAGGTCAAATTGACAGCGCCATTGTTTAGCCCTGGTCAAATCCTTGAGGGCTGTTTAACTCAAGTTGGACCATGTAAGACAGTTTGCAAACAATCGTGGCCCTTATTACCCCCTTCAAAGCAATATTTTCATATCTATTTTGGTAAACAGGTCCTCCGTATTTTGCTTTTATTAAATGATCTAGGACTCGTCAGGTCAATTTAGCCCTGGCCATGTCGTTGAGGGCTGTATAACTTAACTTGGACCATGTAAGACAGTTTGGGAACAATCATAGCCCTTATTACCCCAATTTCAACAATATTTTCATATTTTTTTTTTGGCAAACGTGTCCTCCGTATTTTGCTTTTATTAAATAATCTAAGACTCGTCAGGTCAATCTGACGGCGCTATGGTGTAGCTCTGGCCAAGTCGTTGAGGGCTGTAAAACTTACGTTGGTCCATGTAAAAAAGTTTGCAAACAATCGTGGCCTTTATTACCCCCTACGCAACAATATTTTCATATTTTGGTAAAAGTGTCCTCCGTATTTTGCTTTTATTAAATAATCCAGGACTCGTTAAGTCAATTTGAAAGCACCATTGTTTAACCCTGGCCAAGTCCTTGAGGGCTGTTAAACTCAAGTTGGTCAATTTAAGACAGTTTGCGAACAATCGTGGCCCTTATGACCCCTTTCTCAAATTTTTTTTTCATATTTATTTTTGTTAACGTGTCCTCCGTATTTTGCTTTTAGTAAATAATCTAGGACTCGTTTGGTAAATTTGACAACGACGTTGTTTAGCCCTGGTCAAGTCCTTGAGGGGCTGTATAATTCAAGTTGGACTACGTAAGACAGTTTGGGAACAATCGTGGCCCTTATTACCCCCTTCTCAACAATATTTTTGATATTTATTTTGGTAAACGTGTCCACCGTATTTTGCTTTTATTAAATAATCTAGGACACGTCAGGTCAATTTGATTGTGCCATTGTTTAGCCCTGGCCAAGTCCTTGAGGGCTGTATAACTTAACTTGGACGATGTAAGACAGTTTGGGAACAATTGTAACCCTTATTACCCCCTTCTCAACATTTTTTCATATTTATTTTGGTTAACGTGTCCTCCGTATTTTGCTTTCATTAAATGATCTAAGACTCGTTAGGTAAATGTGACAGCGCCATTGTTTAGCCCTGGCCAAGTCCTTGAGGGCTGTATTACTCAAGTTGGACCATGTAAGACAGTTTGGGAAGAATCGGGGCCCTTATTACCCCCTTTTTAACAATATTTTCATATTTATTTTGGAAACGTGTCCTCCGTATTCTACTTTTATTAAATAATCTAAGACTCGTCAGGTCAATCTGACGGCGCTTTGGTTTAGCTCTGGCCAAGTCGTTGAGGGCTGAAAAACTTACGTTGGACCATGTAAGAAAGTTTGCAAACAATCGTGGCCTTTATTACCCCCTACGCAACAATTTTTTCATATTTTGGTAAAAGTGTCCTCCGTATTTTGCTTTTATTAAATAATCTAGGACTCGTTAAGTCAATTTGAAAGCACCATTGTTTAACCCTGGCCAAGTCCTTGAGGGCTGTTAAACTCAAGTTGGTCAATTTAAGACAGTTTGCGAACAATCGTGGCCCTTATGACCCCCTTCTCAAAATTTTTTTCATATTTATTTTTGTAAACGTGTCCTCCGTATTTTGCTTTTAGTAAATAATCTAGGACTCGTTTAGTAAATTTGACAACGACGTTGTTTAGCCCTGGTCAAGTCCTTGAGGGGCTGTATAATTCAAGTTGGACTACGTAAGACAGTTTGGGAACAATCGTGGCCCTTATTACCCCCTTCTCAACAATATTTTTGATATTTATTTTGGTAAACGTGTCCACCGTATTTTGCTTTTATTAAATAATCTAGGACTCGTCAGGTGAATTTCACAGCGCCATTGTTTAGCCCTGGCCAAGACCTTGAGGGCTGTATAACTCAAGTTGGACGATGTAAGACAGTTTGCGAACAATCGTGTCCCTTATTACCCCCTTCTCAACAATAGTTTCATATTTATTTTGGTAAACGTGTCCTCCGTATTTTGCTTTTATTAAATAATCTAGGACTCGTCAGGTCAATTTGACAGCGCCATTGTTTAGCCCTGGTCAAATCCTTGAGGGCTGTATAACTCAAGTTGGACGATGTAAGACAGTTTGCAAACAATCGTGGCCCTAATTACCCCTTCAAAGCAATATTTTCATATTTATTTTGGTAAACGGTTCCTCCGTATTTTGCTTTTATTAAATGATCTAGGACTCGTTTGGTCAATTTGACAGCGCCATTGTTTAGCCCTGGCCAAGTCTTTGAGGGCTGTATTACTCAAGTTGGACCATGTAAGACAGTTTGGGAAGAATCGGGGACCTTATTACCCCCTTTTTAACAATATTTTCATATTTATTGATGGAACGTGTCCTCCGTATTCTGCTTTAAGCAAATTATCTAGGACTCGTCAGGTCGATTTCACAGCGCCATTGTTTAGCCCTGGCCAAGTCCTTCAGGGCTGTATTACTCAACTTGGACTATGTAGGACAGATTGAGAACAATTGTGGCCCTTATGACCCCCTTCTCAAAATTTTTTTCATATTCATTTTTTTAAACGTGTCCTCCGTATTTTGCTTTTAGTAAATAATCTAGGACTCGTTTGGTGAATTTGACAACGACGTTGTTTAGCCCTGGTCAAGTCGTTGAGGTGCTGTATAATTCACGTTGGACTACGTAAGACAGTTTGGGAACAATGGTGGCCCTTATTACCCCCTTCTCAACAATATTTTCATATTTATTTTGGTAAACGTGTCCTCCGTATTTTGCATTTATTTAATAATCTAGGACTCGTCAGGTCAATTTGACAGCGCCATTGTCTAGCCCTGGCCAAGACCTTGAGGGCTGTATTACTCAAGTTAGACGATGTTAGACAGTTTGGGAACAATCGGGGCCCTTATTACCCCCTTCTCAACAATATTTTCATATTTATTTTGGAAACGTGTCCTCCGTATTTTGCTTTTATTTAATAATGTAGGACTCGTCAGGTCAATTTGACTGTGCCATTGTTTAGCCCTGATCAAGTCCTTTAGGGCTGTATAACTCAAGTTGGACCATGTATGACAGTTTTGGAACAATCATGGCCCTTATTTCCCCCTTCTCGACAATATTTTCATAATTATTTTGGTAAACGTGTCCTCCGTATTTTCCTTTTATTAAATAATCTAGGACTCGTCAGGTCAACTTGAAAGCACCATTGTTTAACCCTGGCCAAGTCCCTGAGGACTTTATAACTCAAGATGAACCATGTAATACAGTTTGGGAACAATCGTGGCCCTACTTACCCCCATTTTAACAATATTTTCATCCTTTTTTTTTGCAAACGTGTCCTCTGTATTTTACCTTTATTAAATAATATAGGACTCGTCAGGTCAATTTGACAGCGCAGTTGTTTAGCCCTGGCCAAGTCCTTGAGGGCTGCATTGTTAAAGTTGGACCATGTAATACAGGTTGCAAACAATCGTGGCCCTTATTAAACCCTTCTCAACAATATTTTCATATTTATTTTGGAAAACGGGTCCTCCGTATTTTGCTTTTATTAAATAATCTAGGACTCGTCAGCTCAATTTGACATCGCCATTGTTTAGCCCTGGCCAAGTTCTTGAGGGCTGTATAACTCAAGTTGGACGATGTAAGACAGTTTGCGAACAATCCTGTCACTTATTACCCCCTTCTCAACAATATTTTCATATTTATTTTGGTAAACGTGTCCTCCGTATTTTGCTTTTATTAAATAATCTAGGACTCGTCAGGTCAATTTGACAGCGCCATTGTTTAGCCCTGGCCAAGTCCTTGAGGGTTGCATTGTTAAAGTTGGACCATGTAATACAGTTTTCAAACAATCGTGACCCTTATTACCCTCTTCTCAACAATACTTTCATATTTTTTATTAAACATGTCCTCCGTATTTTGCCTTTATTAAATAATCTAGGACACGTCAGGTCAATTTGATTGTGCCATTGTTTAGCCTTGGCCAAGTCCTTGAGGGCTGTATAACTCATGTTGGACCATGAAAGACAGTTTGGGAACAATTGTGGCCCTTATTACCCCCTTCTCAACAATTTATTTTTATATTCATTTTGGAAAACGTGTCCTCCGTATTTTGCTTTTACTAAATAATCTAGGACTCGTCAGGTCAATTTGACGGCGCCATTGTTTACCCTGGCAAAGTCCTTGAGGGCTGTATAACTCAAGTTGGACCATGTAAGACAGTTTGGGAACAATCGGGGCCCTTATTCCCCCTGCTCAACAATATTTTCCTATTGATTTTGTTAATTGTGTCCTCCGTATTTGGCTTTTATTGAATAATCTAGGACTCGTCAGGTCAATTTGACAGCGCCATTGTTTAGCCCTGGTCAAATCCATGAGGGCTATTTAACTCAAGTTGGACCATGTAAGACAGTTTGCAAACAATCGTGGCCCTTATTACCCCCTTCAAAGTAATATTTTCATATTTAATTTGGTAAACGGTCCTCCGTATTTTGCTTTTATTAAATGAATTAGGATTCGTCAGGTCAATTTAGCCCTGGCCAATTCCTTGAGGGCTGTATAACTCAACTTGGACCATGTAAGACAGTTTGCGAACAATAGTGGCCCTTATAACCCCCTTCTCAACAATATTTTCATATTTATTTTGGTAAACGTGTCCATCGTATTTTGCTTTTATTGAATAATCTAGGAATCGTCATGTCAGTTTGACATCGCCATTGTTTAGCCCTGGCCAAGTCCTTGAGGGCTGTATAACTCAACTTGGACCATGTAAGAGAGTTTAAGAACCATCGTTGCCCTTATTACCCCCTTCTCAACAATATTTTCATATTTATTTTGGTAAACGTGTCCTCCGTATTTTGCTTTTATTGAGTAATCTAGGACTCGTCATGTGAATTTGAAATCACCAATGTTTAGCCCTGGCCAAGTCCTTGAGGGCTGTGTAACTCAAGTTTGACCATGTAAAACAATTTGCGAACAATCGTGGCCCTAATTATATCCTTCTCAACAATATTTTCATATTTATTTTGTTAAACGTGTCCTCCGTATTTTGCTTTAATTAAATAATCTAGGACACGTCAGGTCAATTTGACTGTGCCATTGTTTAGCCCTGGTCAAGTCCTTGAGGGCTGTATAACTCAAGTTGGACCGTTTAAGACAGTTTGGGAACAATCGTGGCCCTTATTACCCCCAATTTCAACAATATTTTCATATTTTTTTTGGGCAAACTTGACCTCCGTATTTTACCTTTATTAAATAATATAGAACTCGTCAGGTCAATTTGACAGCGCCATTGTTTAGCCCTGACCAAGTCCTTGAGGGCTGCATTGTTAAAGTTGGACCATGTAATACAGTTTGCAAACAATCGTGGCCCTTATTACCCCCTTCTCAACAACAGTTTCATATTTTTTTTTTGGTAAACATGTCCTCCGTATTTTGCTTTTATCAAATAATCTAGGACTCGTCAGCTCAATTTGACATCGCCATTGTTTAGCCCTGGCCAAGTCCTTGAGGGCTGTATAACTCAAGTTGGACGATGTAAGACAGTTTGCGAACAATCGTGGCCCTTATTACCCCCTTCTCAATAATATTTTCATATTTATTTTGGTAAACGTGTCCTCCGTAATTTGCTTTTATTAAATAATCTAGGACTCGTCAGGTCAATTTGACAACGCCATTGTTTAGCCCTGGCCAAGTCTTTGAGGGCTGCATTGTTAAAGTTGGACCATGTAATACAGCTTGCAAACAATCGTGGACCTTATTACCCTCTTCTCAACAATATTTTCATATTTTTTTTTGTAAACGTGTCCTCCATATTTTTCTTTTATTTGATAATCTAGGACACGTCAGGTCAATTTGATTGTGCCATTGTTTAGCATTGGCCAAGTCCTTGAAGGCTGTATAACTCAAGTTGGACCATGTAGGACAGTTTGGGAACAATTTTGGCCCTTACTATCCCCTTCTCAACTATATTTTTTATATTTATTTTGGTAAACGGGTCCTCCGTATTTTGCTTTAATTAAATGATCTAGCACTCGTCAGATCAATTTAGCTCTGGCCAAGTCCTTGATGGCTGTATAACTCAACTTTGACCATGTAAGACAATTTGGGAACAATCGTGGCCCTTATTACCCCCTTCTCAACAATATTTTTATATTTATTTTCGTAAAAGTGTCCTTCGCATTTTGCTTTTATTAAATAATCTAGGACTCGTCAGGTCAATTTGACGGAGCCATTGTTTACCCTGGCCAATTCCTTGAGGACTGTATAACTCAACTTGGACCATGTACGACAGTTTGGGAACAATCGTGACCCTTATTACCCCCTTCTCAACAATATTTTTATATTTATTTTCGTAAAAGTGTCCTTCGCATTTTGCTTTTATTAAATAATCTAGGACTCGTCAGGTGAATTTGAAAGCGCCATTGTTTAGCCCTGGCCAAGTCCTTGAGGGCTGTATAACTCAAGTTTGACCGTGTAAGAGTTTGGGAACCATCGTTGCCCTTATTACCCCCTTCTCAACAATATTTTCATATTTATTTTGGTTAACGTGTCCTCCGTATTTTGCTTTTATTGAATAATCTAGGACTCGTCATGTCAATTTGACATCGCCAATGTTTAGCCCTGGCCAAGTCCTTGAGGGCTATATAACTCAAGTTGGACCATGTAAGACAGTTTGCAAACAATCGTGGCCCTTATTACCCCCTTCTCAACAATATTTTCATATTTATTTTAGTAAACTTGTCCTCCGTATTTTGCTTTAATTAAATAATCTAGGACACGTCAGGTCAATTTGACTGTGCCATTGTTTAGCCCTGGTCAAGTCCTTGAGAGCTGTATAACTCAAGTTGGACCATGTAAGACAGTTTGGGAACAATTGTGGCCCTTACTACGCCCTTCGCAACAATATTTTCTTATTTATTTTGGTAATCGTGTCATCCGTATTTTGCTTTTATTAAGTAATCTAGGACTCGTCAGGCCAATTTGACAGCGCCATTGTTTAGCCCTGGCCAAGTCCTTGAGGGCTGCATTGTTAAAGTTGGGCCATGTAAGACAGTTTGCAAACAATCGTGACCCTTATTACCCCCTTCTCAACAATATTTCCATATTTATTTTGGTAAACATGTCCTCCGTATATTGCTTTTATTAAAGAATCTAGAACTCGTAAAGTCAATTTGACAGCGCCATTGTTTAGCCCTGGCCAAGTCCTTGAGGGCTGTTTAACTCAAGTTGGACCATGTAAGACAGTTTGGGAACAATTGTGCCCCTTATTACCCCCTTCTCTACAATATTTTCATATTTATTTTGGTAAACGTGTCCTCCGTATTTTGCTTTTATTAAATAATCTGGGACTCGTCAGGCCAATTTGACAGCGCCATTGTTTGGCCCTCGCCAAGTCCTTGAGGGCTGTATAACTCAAGTTGGACCATGTACGACAGTTTGGGAACAATTGTGCCCCTTATTACCCCCTTCTCAACAATATTTTCATATTTACTTTGGTAAACGTGTCCTCCGTATTTTGCTTTTATTAAATAATCTAGGACTCGTCAGGTCAATTTCAAAGCACCATTGTTTAGCCCTGGTCAAATCCTTGAGGGCTGTTTAACTCAAGTTGGACCATGTAAGACAGTTTGCAAACAATCGTGGCCCTTATTACCCCCTTTAAAGCAATATTTTCATATTTATTTTGGTAAACGCGTCCTCCGTATTTTCCTTTTATTAAATGATCTAGGACTCGTCAGGTCAATTTAGCCCTGGCTAAGTCCTTGAGGGCTGTATAACTCAAGTTGGACCATGTAAGACAGTTTGCGAACAATCGTGGCCCTCATTACCCCCTTCACAACAATACTTTCATATTTATTTTGGTAAACGTGTCCTCCGTATTTTGCTTCAATTAAATAATCTAGGACACGTCAGGTCAAGTTGACTGTGCCATTGTTTAGCCCTGGTCAAGTCCTTGAGGGCTGTATAACTCAAGTTGGACCATGTTAGACAGTTTGCTAACAATCAGGGCCCTTACAACCCCCCTCTCAACAATATTTTCATATTTATTTAGGCAAACATGTCCTCCGCATTTTGCTTTTATTAAATAATTTAGAACTCGTCAGGACAATTTGACAGCGCCATTGTTTAGCCCTGGCCAAGTCCTTGAGGGCTGAATAACTCAAGTTCGACCATGTAAGACAGATTGGGAACAATCGTGGCCCTTATTACCCCCTTCTCAACAATATTTTCATATTTATTTTCGTTAACGTGTCCCCCGTATTTTGCTTTTATTAAATAATCTAGGACTCGTCAGGTGAATTTGAAAGCGCCATTGTTTAGCCCTGGCCAAGTCCTTGAGGGCTGTATAACTCAAGTTTGACCGTGTAAGAGTTTGGGAACCATCGTTGCCCTTATTACCCCCTTCTCAACAATATTTTCATATTTATTTTGGTTAACGTGTCCTCCGTATTTTGCTTTTATTGAATAATCTAGGACTCGTCATGTCAATTTGACATCGCCAATGTTTAGCCCTGGCCAAGTCCTTGAGGGCTATATAACTCAAGTTGGACCATGTAAGACAGTTTGCGAACAATCGTGGCCCTTATTACCCCCTTCTCAACAATATTTTCATATTTATTTTAGTAAACTTGTCCTCCGTATTTTGCTTTAATTAAATAATCTAGGACACGTCAGGTCAATTTGACTGTGCCATTGTTTAGCCCTGGTCAAGTCCTTGAGGGCTGTATAACTCAAGTTGGACCATGTAAGACAGTTTGGGAACAATTGTGGCCCTTACTACGCCCTTCGCAACAATATTTTCTTATTTATTTTGGTAATCGTGTCATCCGTATTTTGCTTTTATTAAGTAATCTAGGACTCGTCAGGCCAATTTGACAGCGCCATTGTTTAGCCCTGGCCAAGTCCTTGAGGGCTGCATTGTTAAAGTTGGGCCATGTAAGACAGTTTGCAAACAATCGTGACCCTTATTACCCCCTTCTCAACAATATTTCCATATTTATTTTGGTAAACATGTCCTCCGTATATTGCTTTTATTAAAGAATCTAGAACTCGTAAAGTCAATTTGACAGCGCCATTGTTTAGCCCTGGCCAAGTCCTTGAGGGCTGTTTAACTCAAGTTGGACCATGTAAGACAGTTTGGGAACAATTGTGCCCCTTATTACCCCCTTCTCTACAATATTTTCATATTTATTTTGGTAAACGTGTCCTCCGTATTTTGCTTTTATTAAATAATCTGGGACTCGTCAGGCCAATTTGACAGCGCCATTGTTTGGCCCTCGCCAAGTCCTTGAGGGCTGTATAACTCAAGTTGGACCATGTACGACAATTTGGGAACAATTGTGCCCCTTATTACCCCCTTCTCAACAATATTTTCATATTTACTTTGGTAAACGTGTCCTCCGTATTTTGCTTTTATTAAATAATCTAGGACTCGTCAAGTCAATTTCAAAGCACCATTGTTTAGCCCTGGTCAAATCCTTGAGGGCTGTTTAACTCAAGTTGGACCATGTAAGACAGTTTGCAAACAATCGTGGCCCTTATTACCCCCTTTAAAGCAATATTTTCATATTTATTTTGGTAAACGCGTCCTCCGTATTTTCCTTTTATTAAATGATCTAGGACTCGTCAGGTCAATTTAGCCCTGGCTAAGTCCTTGAGGGCTGTATAACTCAAGTTGGACCATGTAAGACAGTTTGCGAACAATCGTGGCCCTCATTACCCCCTTCACAACAATACTTTCATATTTATTTTGGTAAACGTGTCCTCCGTATTTTGCTTCAATTAAATAATCTAGGACACGTCAGGTCAAGTTGACTGTGCCATTGTTTAGCCCTGGTCAAGTCCTTGAGGGCTGTATAACTCAAGTTGGACCATGTAAGACAGTTTGCTAACAATCAGGGCCCTTACAACCCCCCTCTCAACAATATTTTCATATTTATTTAGGCAAACATGTCCTCCGCATTTTGCTTTTATTAAATAATTTAGAACTCGTCAGGACAATTTGACAGCGCCATTGTTTAGCCCTGGCCAAGTCCTTGAGGGCTGAATAACTCAAGTTCGACCATGTAAGACAGATTGGGAACAATCGTGGCCCTTATTACCCCCTTCTCAACAATATTTTCATATTTATTTTCGTTAACGTGTCCCCCGTATTTTGCTTTTATTAAATAATCTAGGACTCGTCAGGTGAATTTGAAAGCGCCATTGTTTAGCCCTGGCCAAGTCCTTGAGGGCTGTATAACTCAAGTTTGACCGTGTAAGAGAGTTTGGGAACCATCGTTGCCCTTATTACCCCCTTCTCAACAATATTTTCATATTTATTTTGGTAAACGTGTCCTCCGTATTTTGCTTTTATTGAATAATCTAGGACTCGTCATGTCAATTTGACATCGCCAATGTTTAGCCCTGACCAAGTCATTGAGGACTATATAACTCAAGTTGGACCATGTAAGACAGTTTGCGAACAATCGTGGCCCTTATTACCCCCTTCTCAACAATATTTTCATATTTATTTTAGTAAACTTGTCCTCCGTATTTTGCTTTAATTAAATAATCTAGGACACGTCAGGTCAATTTGACTGTGACATTGTTTAGCCCTGGTCAAGTCCTTGAGGGCTGTATAACTCAAGTTGGACCATGTAAGACAGTTTGGGAACAATTGTGACCCTTACTACGCCCTTCGCAACAATATTTTCTTATTTATTTTGGTAATCGCGTCATCCGTATTTTGCTTTTATTAAGTAATCTAGGACTCGTCAGGCCAATTTGACAGCGCCATTGTTTAGCCCTGGCCAAGTCCTTGAGGGCTGCATTGTTAAAGTTGGGCCATGTAAGACAGTTTGCAAACAATCGTGACCCTTATTACCCCCTTCTCAACAATATTTCCATATTTATTTTGGTAAACATGTCCTCCGTATATTGCTTTTATTAAAGAATCTAGAACTCGTAAAGTCAATTTGACAGCGCCATTGTTTAGCCCTGGCCAAGTCCTTGAGGGCTGTTTAACTCAAGTTGGACCATGTAAGACAGTTTGGGAACAATTGTGCCCCTTATTACCCCCTTCTCAACAATATTTTCATATCTACTTTGGTAAACGTGTCCTCCGTATTTTGCTTTTATTAAATAATCTAGGACTCGTCAGGTCAATTTCAAAGCACCATTGTTTAGCCCTGGTCAAATCCTTGAGGGCTGTTTAACTCAAGTTGGACCATGTAAGACAGTTTGCAAACAATCGTGGCCCTTATTACCCTCTTTAAAGCAATCTTTTCATATTTATTTTGGTAAACGCGTCCTCCGTATTTTCCTTTTATTAAATATCTAGGACTCGTCAGGTCAATTTGACAGCGCCATTGTTTAGCCCTGGCCAAGTCCTTGAGGGCTGTATAACTCAGTTGGACCATGTAAGACAGTTTGCGAACAATCGTGGCCCTTATTACCCCCTTTCAACAATATTTTCATATTGATTTTGGTAAACGTGTCCTCCGTATTTTGCTTTTATTAAATAATCTAGGACTCGTCAGGTCAATTTGACAGCGCCATTGTTTAGCCCTGGCCAAGTCCTTGAGGGCTGTATAACTCAAGTTGGACCATGTAAGACAGTTTGGGAACAATCGTGGCCGTTACTACCCCCTTCTCAACAATATTTTCATATCTATTTTCGTAAACGTGTCCTCCGTATTTTGCTTTTATTAAATTATCTAGGACTCGTCAGGTCAATTTGACAGCGCCATTCTTTAGCCCTGGCCAAGTCCTTGAGGGCTGTATAACTCAAGTTGGACCATGTAAGACAGTTTGGGAACAATCGTGGCCCTTATTACCCCTTCTCAACAATATTTTCATATTTATTTAGGCAAACATGTCCTCCGCATTTTGCTTTTATTAAATAATTTAGAACTCGTCAGGACAATTTGACAGCGCCATTGTTCAGCCCTGGCCAAGTCCTTGAGGGCTGAATAACTCAAGTTCGACCATGTAAGACAGATTGGGAACAATCGTGGCCCTTATTACCCCCTTCTCAACAATATTTTCATATTTATTTTCGTTAACGTGTCCCCCGTATTTTGCTTTTATTAAATAATCTAGGACTCATCAGGTCAATTTGACAGCCCCATTGTTTAGCCCTGGCCAAGTCCTTGAGGGCTGTATAACTCAAGTTGGACCGTGTAAGAGAGTTTGGGAACAACTGTGGCCCTTACTATCCCCTTCTCAACAATATTTTCATATTTATTTTGGTAAACGTGTCCTCCGTATTTTGCTTTTATTAAGTTACCTGGGACTCGTCAGGTCCATTTGAAAGCGCCATTGTTTAGCCCTGGCAAAGTCCTTCAGGGCTGCATTGTTAAAAATGGACCATGTAAGACAGTTTGCAAACAATAGTGGCCCTTATTTCCGCCTTCTCAACAATATTTTCATATTTATTTTGGTAAACATGTCCTCCGTATTTTGCTTTTATTAAAAAATCTAGGACACGTCAGGTCAATTTGATTGTGCCATTGTTTAGCCTTGGCCAAGTCCTTGAAGGCTGTATAACTCAAGCAGGACCATGTAAGACAGTTTGGGAACAATTGTGACCCTTAATACCCCCTTCTAAACAATATTTTCATATTTATTTTGGTAAACGGGTCCTCCCTATTTTGCTTCTAGGACTCGTCAGGTCAATTTAGCCCTGGCCAAGTCCTTGAGGGCTGTATAACTCAAGTTGGACCATGTAAGACAGCTTGGGAACAATCTTGGCCCTTATTATTCCCTTCTCAACAATATTTTCATATTTATTTTGGTAAACGTGTCCTCCGTATTTTGCTTTTATTAAATAATCTAGGACACGTCAAGTCAATTTTACAGCGCCATTGTTTAGCCCTGGCCAAGTCCTTGAGGGCTGCATAATTCAAGTTGCAGCATGTAAGACAGTTTTGGAACAATCGTGGCCCTTATTACCACATTCTCAACAATATTTTCATATTTATTTTGGTAAACGTGCCCTCCCTATTTTGCTTTTATCAAATAATCTAGGACACGTCAAATCAATTTTACAGCGCCATTGTTTAGCCCTGGCTAAGTCCTTGAGGGCTGTATAGCTCAAGTCGGACCATGTAAAACAGTTTGCGAACAATCGGGGCCCTTATTACCCCCTTCTGAACAATATTTTCATATTTATTTTGGCAAACGTCTCCTCCGTATTTTGCTTTTATCAAATAATCTTGACCTCGTGAGGTCAATTTGACTGTGACATTGTTTAGCTCTGGAAATGTCCTTGAGAGCTGTATAACTCAAGTTGGACGAGGTAAGAGAGTTTGGGAACAATCGTGGCCCTTATTAACCCCTTTTCAACAATATTTTTATACTTATTTTGGTAAACGTGTCCTCCGTATTATGATTTTATTAAATAATCTAGGCCTCTCAGGTCTATTTGACAGCGCAATTCTTTAGCCCTGGCCAAGTCCTTGAGGACTGTATAACTCAAGTTGGACCATGTAAGAGAGTTTGGGAACAATCGTGGCCTTTATTACCCCGTTTTCAACAATATTTCTATACTTACTTTTGTAAACGTGTCCTCAGTATTTTGCTGTTATTAAATAATCGAGGACTCGTCAGGTGAATTTGACAACGCCATTGTTTAGCCCTTGCAGAGTCCTTGAGGGCTGAATAACTCAAGTTGGACCATGTAAGAGAGTTTCGGAAACATCGTCGCCCTTATTACCCCCTTCTCAACAATATTTTCATATCTATTTAGGTAAACGTGTCCTCCGTATTTTCCTTTTATTAAATAATCTAGGACTCGTCAGGTCAATTTGACAGCGCAATTTTTTAGCCCTGGTCAAGTCCTTGAGAGCTGTTTAACTCAAGTTTGACCATGTAAGACAGTTTGGGAACAATTGTGGCCCTTACTACCCCCTTCTCAACAATATTTTCATATTTATTTTGGTAAACGTGTCCTCCGTATTTTGCTTTTATCAAATAACCTAGGACTCGTCAGGTCAATATGACAGCGCCATTGTTTAGCCCTGGCCAAGTCCTTGAGGGCTGCATTGTTAAAGTTGGACCATGTAAGACAGGTTAAAAACAATCGTGGCCCTTATTACCCCCTTCTCAACAATATTTTTATATTTATTTTGGTAAACGGGTCCTCCGTATTTTGCTTTTATTAAAGGATCTAGGACTCATCAGGTCAATTGTAAAGCGCCATTGTTTAGCCCTGGCCAAGTCCTTGGGGGCTGTATAACTCAAGTTGGACCATGTAAGAGAGTTTGGGAACCATCGTGGCCCTTATTACCCCCTTCTCAACAATATTTTTATATTTATTTTGGTAAACTTGTCCTCCGTATTTTGCTTTTATTAAAGGATCTAGGACTCGTCAGGTCAATTTAAAAGCGCCATTGTTTAGCCCTGGCCAAGTCCTTAGGGGCTGTATAACTCAGGTTGGACCATGTAAGACAGTTTGGGAACTATCGTGGCCCCTATTACCCATTTCACAACAATATTTTCATATTTCTTTTGGTAAACGTGTCCACCGAATTTTCTTTAATTAAATAATCTAGAACACGTAATGTCATTTTGATTGTGCCATTGTTCAGCCCTGGCCAAGTCCTTGAGGGCTGTATAGCTCAAGTTGTATGGACCATGTAAGACAGTTTGGGAACCATCGTCGCCCTTATTACCCCCTTCTCAACAATATTTTGATATTTATTTAGGTAAACGTGTCCTCCGTATGTTGCTTTTATTAATTAATCTAGGACACGTCAGGTCAATTTGATTGTGCCATTGTTTAGCCCTGGCCAAGTCCTTGAGGGCTGTATAACTCATGTTGGACCATGTAAGACAGTATGGGAACAATTTTGGCCCTTACTACCCCCTTTTCAATAATATTTTCATATTTATTTTGGTAAACGTGTCCTCCGTATTTTGCTTTTATCAAATAACCTAGGACTCGTCAGGTCAATTCAAAAGCACCATTGTTTAGCCCTGGCCAAGTCCTTGAGGGCTGTATAACTCAAGTTGGACCATGTAAGACAGTTTGGGAACCATCGTAGCCCTTATTACCCCCTTCTCAAAAATATTTTTATATTTGTTTTGGTAAACGTGTCCTCCGTATTTTCTTTAATTAAATAATCTAGGACACGTCAGGTCAATTTGATTGTGCCATTGTTTAGCCCTAGTGAAGTCCTTCAGGGCTGTATAACTCAAGTTGGACCATGAAAGACAGTTTGGGAACAATCATGGCCCTTATTACCCCCTTCTCAACAATATTTTCATATTTATTTTGGTAAACGTGTCCTCCGTATTTGGCTTTTATCAAATAACCTAGGACTCGTCACGTCAATATGACAGCGCCATTGTTTTGCCCTGGCCAAGTCCTTGAGGGCTGCATTGTTAAAGTTGGACCAAGTAAGACAGTTTGCAAACAATCGTGGCCCTTATTACCCCATTCTTAACAATATTTTCATAATTGTTTTGGTAAACGGGTCCTCGGTATTTTGCTTTTATTAAAGGATCTAGGACTCGTCAGGTCAATTTGACAGCGCCATTGTTTAGCCCTGGCCAAGTCCTCGAGGGCTGTATAACTCAAGTTGGACCATGTAAGACAGCTTGCTAACGATCGGGGCCCTTATTACCCCCTTCTCAACATATTTTTTCTTTTTGGTAAACGTGTAATCCGTATTTTGCATTTATTGAATAATCTAGGACTCGTCAGGTCATTTTCACAGCAGCATTGTTTAGCCCTTGCCAATTCCTTGAGGGCTGTATAACTGAAGCTGGACAATGTAAGACTGTGTGGGAAAAATTGTGGCCCTTATTACCCCCTTCTCAACAATATCTTCATATTTATTTTGGTAAAAGTGTCCTCCGTATTTTGCTTTTATTAAATAATCTAGGACTCGTCAGGGCAATTTAAAAGCGCCATTATTTAGCCCTGGCCAAGTCCTTGAGGGCTGTATAACTCAAATTGGACCATGTAAGACAGTTTGGGAACCATCGTGGCCCTTATTACCCCCTTCTCAACAATATTTTCATATTTGTTTTGTTTAACGTGTTCTCCGTATTTTTTTAATTAAATAATCTAGGACACGTCAGGTCAATTTGATTGTGCCATTGTTTAGCCCTAGTGAAGTCCTTCAGGGCTGTATAACTCAAGTTGGACCATAAAAGACAGTTTGGGAACAATCATGGCCCTTATTACCCCGTTCTCAACAATATTTTCATATTTATTTTGGTAAACGTGTCCTCCGTATTTGGCTTTTATCAAATAACCTAATACTCGTCACGTCAATATGACAGCGCCATTGTTTAGCCCTGGCCAAGTCCTTGAGGGCTGCATTGTTAAAGTTGGACCAAGTAAGACAGTTTGCAAACAATCGTGGCCCTTATTACCCCCTTCTCAACAATATTTTCATATTTGTTTTGATAAACGTGTCCTCCGTATTTTCTTTAATTAAATAATTTAGGACACGTCAGGTCAATTTGATTCTGCCATTGTTTAGCCCTGGCCAAGTCCTTGAGGGCTGTATAACTCAAGTTGGACCATGTAAGACAGTTTGGGAACAATCGTGGCCCTTATTACCCCCCCCCCCCTCAACAACATCTTCATATTTATTTTGGTAAACGTGTCCTCCGTATTTTGATTTTATCAAATAACCTAGGACTCGTCAGGACAATATGACAGCGCCATTGTTTAGCCCTGGCCAAGTCTTTGAGGGCTGCATTGTTAAATTTGGACCATGAAAGACAGTTTGCAAGAAATCCCTGCCCTATGGGAACAATCGTGGCCCTTACTACCACGTTATCAACAATATTTTCATATTTATTTTGGTAAACGTGTCCTCCGTATTTTGCTTTTATTAAATAATCTAGGACTCGTCAGGTCTATTTGACCGCTCCATTGTTTAGCCATGGCCAAGTCCTTGAGGGCTGCATTGTTAAAGTTGGACCATGTAAGACAGTTTGCGAACAATCCCGGCCCTTATTACCCCCTTATCAACAACATCTTCATATTTTATTTGGTAAACGTGTCCTCCGTATTTTGCTTTTATCAAATAACCTAGGACTCGTCAGGACAATATGACAGCGCCATTGTTTAGCCCTGGCCAAGTCCTTGAGGACTGCAGTGTTAAATTTGGACCATGAAAGACAGTTTGCAAAAAATCCCTGCCCTATGGGAACAACCGTGGACCTTACTACCGACTTCTCAACAATATTTTCATATTTATTTTGGTAAACGTGTCCTACGTATTTTAGTTTTATTAAATAATCTAGGACTCGTCAGGTCTATTTGACCGCTCCATTGTTTAGCCCTGGCCAAGTCCTTGAGGGCTGCATTGTTTAAGTTGGACCATGTAAGACAGTTTGCGAACAATCGTGGCCCTTATTACCCCCTTCTCAACAATATTTTCATATTTATTTTGGTAAACGTGTCCTCCGTATTTTGCTTTAATTAAATAATCTAGGATATGTCAGGTCAATTTGATTGTGCCATTGCTTAGCGCTGGCCAAGTCCTCGAGGGCTGTATAACTCAAGTTGGACCATGTAAGACAGTTTGGGAACAATCGTGGCCCTTATTACCACCTTCTCAACAATATTTTCATATGTATTTTGGTAAACGTGTCCTCCGTATTTTGCTTTTATTAAATCTAGGACACGTAAGGTCAATTTGATTGTGTCATTGTTTAGCCCTGGCCAAGTCCTTGAGGGCTTTATAACTGAAATTGGACCATGTAAGACAGTTTGGGAACAATCGTGGCCCTTATTACCCCCTTCTCAACAATATTTTCATATTTATTTTGGTGAACATGTCCTCCGTATTTCGCTTTTATGAAATAATTTAGGACTCGTCAGGTCAATTTGACAGCGCCATTATTTAGCCCAGGTTAAATCCTTGAGGGCTGTTTAACTCAAGCTGGACCGTTTAAGACAGTTTGGGAACAATCGTGGCCCTTACTACCCCCTTCTCAACAATATTTTCATATTTATTTTGGTGAACGTGTCCTACGTATTTGCTTTTATTAAATAATCTAGGACTCGTCAGGTCTATTTGACCGCTCCATTGTTTAGCCCTGGCCAAGTCCTTGAGGGCTGCATTGTTAAAGTTGGACCATGTAAGACAGTTTGCGAACAATCGTGGCCCTTATTACCCCCTTCTAAACTATATTTTCATATCTATATCGGTAAACGTGTCCTCCGTATTTTGCTTTCATTCAATGATCTAGGACTCGTCAGGTCAATTTGACAGCGCCATTGTTTAGCCCTGGCCAAGTCCTTGAGGGCTGTATATCGCAAGTTGGACCATGTAAGACAGTTTGGGAACAATCCTGGCCCTTATTACCCCCTTCTCAACAATATTTTCATATTTATTTTGGTAAACGTGTAATCCGTATTTTACTTTTATTAATTGATCTAGGACTCGTCAGGTCATTTTGACAGCGCCATTGTTTAGCCCTGGCCAAGTCCTTGAGGGCTGTATAACTCAAGTTGGACCATGTAAGACAGTTTGGGAACAATTGTGGCTCTTATTACCCCCTTCTCAACAATATTTTCATATTTATTTTGGTAAACGGGTCCTCCGTATTTTGCTTTTATTAAATAATCTAGGACTCGTCAGGTCAATTTGACAGCGCCATTGTTTAGTCCTGGCCAAGTCCTTGAGGGCTGTATAACTCAAGTTGGACCATGTAAGACAGTTTGCGAACAATCGTGGCCCTTATTACCCAATTCTCAACAATATTTTCATATTTATTTTGGTAAACGTGTCCTCCGTATTTTGCTTTAATTAAATAATTAGGACATGTCAGGTCAATTTGATTGCGCATTTGCTTCGCGCTTGCCAAGTCCTTGAGGGCTGTATAACTCAAGTTGGACCATGTAAGACAGTTTGGGAAAAATCGTGGCCCTTATTACCCCCTTCTCAACAATATTTTCATATTTATTTTCGTAAACGTGTCCTTCGTATTTTGCTTTTATAAATAATCTAGAACTCGTGAGGTAAATTTGACAGCGTCATTGTTTAGCCCTGGTCAAGTCCCTCAGGGCTGTTAAACTCAAGTTGGATCATGTAAGACAGTTTGGGAACAATCGTGGCCCTTATTACAGCCTTCTCAACAATATTTTCATATTATTTTGGTAAACGTGTCCTCCGTATTTTCCTTTTATTAAATAATCTAGGACACGTAAGGTCAATTTGATTGTGCCATTGTTTAGCCCTGGCCAAGTCCTTGAGGGCTGTATAACTCAAAGTGGACCACGTAAGACAGTTTGGGAACAATCGTGGCCCTTATTACTCCCTTTTCAACAATATTTCCATATTTATTTAGGTAAACGTGTCCTCCGTATTTTGCTTTTATTAAATAATCTTGGACTCGTCAGGTCAATTTGACGGCGCCATTGTTTACCCTGGCAAGTCCTTGAGGGGTTTATAACTCAAGTTGGACCATGTAAGACAGTATGCGAACAGTCGTTGCCCTTATTTACCCCTTCTCAACAATATTTTCATATTTATTTTGGTGAACATGTCCTCCGTATTTCGCTTTTATTAAATAATCTAGGACTCGTCAGGTCAATTTGACAGCGCCATTATTTAGCCCTGGTCAAGTCCTTGAGGGCTGTTTAACTCAGGTTGGACCATGTAAGACAGTATGCGAACAATCGTGGCCCTTATTACCCCATTCTAAACAATATTTTCATATTTATATCGGTAAACGGGTCCTCCGTATTTTGCTTTTATTCAATGATCTAGGACTCGTCAGGTCAATTGGACAGCGCCATTGTTTAGCCCTGACCAAGTCCTTGAGGGCTGTATAACTCAAGTTGGACGATGTAAGACAGTTTGGGAACAATCGTGGCCCTCATAACCCCCTTCTCGACAATATTTTCATATTATTTGGTAAACGTGTCCTCCGTATTTTGCTTTAATTAAATAATCTAGGACTCGTCAGGTCATTTTGACAGAGCCATTGTTTAGCACTGGCCAATTCCTTGAGGGCTATATAACTAAATTTGGACCAAGTAAGAGAGTTTGGAAAGAATTCTGGCCCGTATTACCCCCTTCTCAACAATATTTTCATATTTATTTTGGTAAACGTGTCCTCCGTATTTTGCTTTTATTAAATAATCTAGGACTCGTCAGATCATTTTGACAGCGCCATTGTTTAGCCCTGGCCAAGTCCTTGAGGGCTGTATAACTCAAGTTGGACCATGTAAGACAGTTTGGGAACAATCGTTGCCCTTATTACCCCTTCTCAACAATATTTTCATATTTATTTTGGTAGACGTGTCCTCCGTATTTTGCTTTTATTAAATAATCTAGGACTCGTCAGGTTAATTTGACACCGCCATTGTTTAGTCCTGTCAAAGTCCTTGAGGGCTGTATAACTTAAGTTGGACCATGTAAGACGGTTTGCGAACAATCGTGGCCCTTATTACCCCCTTCTCAACAATATTTTCATATTTATTTTGGTAAACGGGTCCTCTGTATTTTGCTTTAATTAAATAAACTAGGACATGTCAGGTCAATTTGATTTTGCAATTGCTTAGCGCTGGCCAAGTCCTTGAGGGCTGTATAACTCAAGTTGGGCCATGTAAGACAGTTTGGGAACAATCGTGGCTCTTATTACCCCCTTCTCAACAATATTTTCATATTTATTTGATGTCCTCCGTATTTCGCTTTTATTAAATAATCTAGGACTCGTCAGGTCAATTTCACAGCGCCATTATTTAGCCCTGGTCAACTCCTTGAGGGCTGTATAACTCAAGTTGGACCATGTAAGACAGTTTGGGAAAAATCGTGGCCCTTATTACCCCCTTCTCAACAATATTTTCATATTTATTTTCGTAAACGTGTCCTTCGTATTTTGCTTTCCTAAATAATCTAGAACTCGTCAGGTAAATTTGACAGCGTCATTGTTTAGCCCTGGTCAAGTCCCTCAAGGCTGTTAACTCAAGTTGGATCATGTAAGACAGTTTGGGAACCATTGTGGCCCTTATTACAGCCTTTTCAACAATATTTTCATATGTATTTTGGTAAACGTGTCCTCCGTATTTTCCTTTTATTAAATAATCTAGGACACGTAAGGTCAATTTGATTGTGCCATTGTTTAGCCCTGGCCAAGTCCTTGAGGGCTGTATAACTCAAATTGGACCACGTAAGACAGTTTGGGAACAATCGTGGCCCTTATTACTCCCTTTTCAACAATATTTTCATATTTATTTAGGTAAACGTGTCCTCCGTATTTTGCTTTTATTAAATAATCTTGGACTCGTCAGGTCAATTTGACGGCGCCATTGTTTACCCTGGCAAGTCCTTGAGGGGTTTATAACTCAAGTTGGACCATGTAAGACAGTATGCGAACAGTCGTTGCCCTTATTAACCCCTTCTCAACAATATTTTCATATTTATTTTGGTGAACATGTCCTCCGTATTTCGCTTTTATTAAATAATCTAGGACTCGTCAGGTCAATTTGACAGCGCCATTATTTAGCCCTGGTCAAGTCCTTGAGGGCTGTTTAACTCAGGTTGGACCATGTAAGACAGTATGCGAACAATCGTGGCCCTTATTACCCCATTCTTAACAATATTTTCATATTTATATCGGTAAACGGGTCCTCCGTATTTTGCTTTTATTCAATGATCTAGGACTCGTCAGGTCAATTGGACAGCGCCATTGTTTAGCCCTGACCAAGTCCTTGAGGGCTGTATAACTCAAGTTGGACGATGTAAGACAGTTTGGGAACAATCGTGGCCCTCATTACCCCCTTCTCGACAATATTTTCATATTATTTGGTAAACGTGTCCTCCGTATTTTGCTTTAATTAAATAATCTAGGACTCGTCAGGTCATTTTGACAGCGCCATTGTTTAGCACTGGCCAATTCCTTGAGGGCTATATAACTAAATTTGGACCATGTAAGAGAGTTTGGAAATAATTCTGGCCCGTATTACCCCCTTCTCAACAATATTTTCATATTTATTTTGGTAAACGTGTCCTCCGTATTTTGCTTTAATTAAATAATTTAGGACATGTCAGGTCAATTTGATTCTGCCATTGCTTAGCGCTGACCAAGTCCTTGAGGGCTGTATAACTCAAGTTGGACCATGTAAGACAGTTTGGAAACAATCGTGGCCCTTATTACCCCCTTCTCAACAATATTTTCATATTTATTTGATGTCCTCCGTATTTCGCTTTTATTAAATAATCTAGGACTCGTCAGGTCAATTTCACAGCGCCATTATTTAGCCCTGGTCAACTCCTTGAGGGCTGTTTAACTCAAGATGGACCGTTTAAGACAGTTTGGGAACAATCGTGGCCCTTACTACCACCTTCTCAACAATATTTTCATATTTATTTTGGTAAACGTGTCCTCCGTATTTTGCTTTTATTAAATAATCTAGGACTCGTCAGGTCTATTTGACAGCGCCATTGGTTAGCCCTGGTCAAGTCCTTGAGGGCTGCATTGTTAAAGTTGGACCATGTAAGACAGTTTGCGAACAATCGTGGCCCTTATTACCCCCTTCTCAACAATATTTTCATATTTATATCGGCAAACGTGTCCTCCGTATTTTACTTTAATTAAATAATCTAGGACATGTCAGGTCAATTTGATTGTGCCATTGCTTAGCGCTGGCCAAGTCCTTGAGGGCTGTATAACTCAAGTTGGACCATGTAAGACAGTTTGGGAACAATCGTGGCCCTTATTACCCCCTTCTCAACAGTATTTTCATATTTATATCGGTAAACGGGTCCTCCGTATTTTGCTTTTATTCAATGATCTAGGACTCGTCAGGTCAATTTGACAGCGCCATTGTTTAGTCCTGGCCAAGTCCTTGAGGGCTGTATAACTCAAGTTGGACCATGTAAGACAGTTTGCGAACAATTTTGGCCCTTATTACCCCCTTCTCAACAGTATTTTCATATTTATATCGGTAAACGGGTCCTCCGTATTTTGCTTTTATTCAATGATCTAGGACTCGTCAGGTCAATTTGACAGCGCCATTGTTTAGCCATGGCCAAGTCCTTGAGGGCTGTATATCTCAAGTTGGACCATGTAAGACAGTTTGGGAACAATCCTGGCCCTTTATACCCCCTTCTCAACAATATTTTCACATTTATTTTGGTAAACGTGTCCTCCGTATTTTGCTTTTATTAAATAATCTAGGACTCGTCAGGTCATTTTGACAGCGTCATTGTTTAGCCCTGGCCAAGTCCTTGAGGGCTGTATAACTCAAGTTGGACCATGTAAGACAGTTTGGGAACAATTGTGGCCCTTATTACCCCCTTCTCAACAATATTTTCATATTTATTTTGGTAAACGGGTCCTCCGTATTTTGCTTTTATTAAATAATCTAGGACTCGTCAGGTCAATTTGACAGCGCCATTGTTTAGTCCTGGCCAAGTCCTTGAGGGCTGTATAACTCAAGTTGGACCATGTAAGACAGTTTGCGAACAATCGTGGCCCTTATTACCCAATTCTCAACAATATTTTCATATTTATTTTGGTAAACGTGTCCTCCGTATTTTGCTTTAATTAAATAATTTAGGACATGTCAGGTCAATTTGATTGTGCCATTGCTTCGCGCTTGCCAAGTCCTTGAGGGCTGTATAACTCAAGTTGGACCATGTAAGACAGTTTGGGAAAAATCGTGGCCCTTATTACCCCCTTCTCAACAATATTTTCATATTTATTTTCGTAAACGTGTCCTTCGTATTTTGCTTTTCTAAAATAATCTAGAACTCGTCAGGTAAATTTGACAGCGTCATTGTTTAGCCCTGGTCAAGTCCCTCAAGGCTGTTAAACTCAAGTTGGATCATGTAAGACAGTTTGGGAACCATTGTGGCCCTTATTACAGCCTTCTCAACAATATTTTCATATGTATTTTGGTAAACGTGTCCTCCGTATTTTCCTTTTATTAAATAATCTAGGACACGTAAGGTCAATTTGATTGTGCCATTGTTTAGCCCTGGCCAAGTCCTTGAGGGCTGTATAACTCAAAGTGGACCACGTAAGACAGTTTGGGAACAATCGTGGCCCTTATTACTCCCTTTTCAACAATATTTTCATAACGTAAACGTGTCCTCCGTATTTTGCTTTTATTAAATAATCTTGGACTCGTCAGGTCAATTTGACGGCGCCATTGTTTACCCTGGCAAGTCCTTGAGGGGTTTATAACTCAAGTTGGACCATGTAAGACAGTATGCGAACAGTCGTTGCCCTTATTAACCCCTTCTCAACAATATTTTCATATTTATTTTGGTGAACATGTCCTCCGTATTTCGCTTTTATTAAATAATCTAGGACTCGTCAGGTCAATTTGACAGCGCCATTATTTGGCCCTGGTCAAGTCCTTGAGGGCTGTTTAACTCAGGTTGGCCCATGTAAGACAGTATGCGAACAATCGTGGCCCTTATTACCCCATTCTTAACAATATTTTCATATTTATATCGGTAAACGGGTCCTCCGTATTTTGCTTTTATTCAATGATCTAAGACTCGTCAGGTCAATTGGACAGCGCCATTGTTTAGCCCTGACCAAGTCCTTGAGGGCTGTATAACTCAAGTTGGACGATGTAAGACAGTTTGGGAACAATCGTGGCCCTCATTACCCCCTTCTCGACAATATTTTCATATTATTTGGTAAACGTGTCCTCCGTATTTTGCTTTAATTAAATAATCTAGGACTCGTCAGGTCATTTTGACAGCGCCATTGTTTAGCACTGGCCAATTCCTTGAGGGCTATATAACTAAATTTGGACCATGTAAGAGAGTTTGGAAATAATTCTGGCCCGTATTACCCCCTTCTCAACAATATTTTCATATTTATTTTGGTAAACATGTCCTCCGTATTTTGCTTTTATTAAATAATCTAGGACTCGTCAGATCATTTTGACAGCGCCATTGTTTAGCCCTGGCTAAGTCCTTGAGGGCTGTATAACTCAAGTTGGACCATGTAAGACAGTTTGGGAACAATCGTGGCCCTTATTACCCCTTCTCAACAATATTTTCATATTTATTTTGGTAGACGTGTCCTCCGTATTTTGCTTTTATTAAATAATATAGGACTCGTCAGGTTAATTTGACACCGCCATTGTTTAGTCCTGGCAAAGTCCTTGAGGGCTGTATAACTCAAGTTGGACCATGTAAGACGGTTTGCGAACAATCGTGGCCCTTATTACCCCCTTCTCAACAATATTTTCATATTTATTTTGGTAAACGGGTCCTCTGTATTTTGCTTTAATTAAATAAACTAGGACATGTCAGGTCAATTTGATTGTGCAATTGCTTAGCGCTGGCCAAGTCCTTGAGGGCTGTATAACTCAAGTTGGGCTATGTAAGACAGTTTGGGAACAATCGTGGCTCTTATTACCCCCTTCTCAACAATATTTTCATATTTATTTGATGTCCTCCGTATTTCGCTTTTATTAAATAATCTAGGACTCGTCAGGTCAATTTCACAGCGCCATTATTTAGCCCTGGTCAACTCCTTGAGGGCTGTTTAACTCAAGTTGGACCGTTTAAGACAGTTTGGGAACAGTCGTGGCCCTTACTACCACCTTCTCAACAATATTTTCATATTTATTTTGGTAAACGTGTCCTCCGTATTTTGCTTTTATTAAATAATCTAGGACTCGTCAGGTCTATTTGACAGCGCCATTGATTAGCGCTGGTCAAGTCCTTGAGGGCTGCATTGTTAAAGTTGGACAATGTAAGACAGTTTGCGAACAATCGTGGCCCTTATTACCCCCTTCTCGACAATATTTTCATATTTATATCGGTAAACGGGTCCTCCGTATTTTACTTTAATTAAATAATCTAGGAAATGTCAGGTCAATTTGATTGTGCCATTGCTTAGCGCTGGCCAAGTCCTTGAGGGCTGAGACTCGTCAGGTCTATTTGACAGCGCCATTGTTTAGCGCTGGTCAAGTCCTTGAGGGCTGCATTGTTAAAGTTGGACCATGTAAGACAGTTTGGGAACAATCCTGGCCCTTATTAACCCCTTCTCAACAATATTTTCATATTTATTTTGGTAAACGTGTAATCCGTATTTTGCTTTTATTAAATGATCTAGGACTCGTCAGGTCATTTTGACAGCGCCATTGTTTAGCCCTGGCCAAGTCCTTGAGGGCTGTATAACTCAAGTTGAACCATGTAAGACAGTTTGGGAACAATCGTGGCCCTTAATACAGCCTTCTCAACAATATTTTCATATTTATTTTGGTAAACGTGTCCTCCGTATTTTGCTTTTATTAAATACTATAGGACTCGTCAGGTCATTTTGACAGCGCCATTGTTTAGCCATGGCCAAGTCCTTGAGGGCTGTATAACTCAAGTTGGACCATGTAAGACAGTTTGGGAACAATCGTGGCCCTTATTACCCAATTCTCAACAATATTTTCATATTTATTTTGGTAAACGTGTCCTCCGTATTTTGCTTTAATTAAATAATTTAGGACATGTCAGGTCGATTTGATTGTGCCTTTGCTTAGCGCTGGCCATGTCCTTGAGGGCTGTATAACTCAATTTGGACCATGTAAGACAGTTTGGGAACAATCGTGGCCCTTATTACCCCCTTCTCAACAATATTTTCATATTTGTTTTCGTAAACATGTCCTCCGTATTTGGCTTTCATTAAATAATCTAGAACTGGTCAGGGAAATTTGACAGCGCAATTGTTTAGCCCTGGTCAAGTCCCTCAAGGCTGTTAAACTCAAGTTGGACCATGTAAGACAGTTTGGGAACCATCGTGGCCCTTATTACAGCCTTCTCAACAATATTTCCATATGTATTTTGGTAAACGTGTCCTCCGTATTTTCCTTTTATTAAATAATCTAGGACACGTAAGGTCAATTTGACTGTGCCATTGTTTAGCCCTGGCCAAGTCCTTGAGGGCTGTATAACTCAAATTGGACCACGTAAGACAGTTTGGGAAGAATCGTGGCCCTTATTACTCCCTTTTCAACAATATTTTCATATTTATTTTGGTAAACGTGTCCTCCGTATTTTGCTTTTATTAAATAATCTAGGACTCGTCAGATCTATTTGACCGTTCCATTGTTTAGCCCTGGCCAAGTCCTTGAGGGCTGCATTGTTAAAGTTGGACCATGTAAGACAGTTTGCGAACAATCGTGGCCCTTATTACCCCCTTCTAAACTATATTTTCATTTTGATATCGGTAAACGTGTCCTCCGTATTTTGCTTTTATTCAATGATCTAGGACTCGTCAGGTCAATTTGACAGCGGCATTGTTTAGCCCTGGCCAAGTCCTTGAGGGCTGTATATCTCAAGTTGGACCATGTAAGACAGTTTGGGAACAATCCTGACCCTTATTACCCCCTTCTCAACAATATTTTCATTTTTATTTTGGTAAACGTGTCCTCCGTATTTTGCTTTTATAAAATAATCTAGGACTCGTCAGATCAATTTCACCGCTCCATTGTTTAGCCCTGGCCAAGTCCTTGAGGGCTGCATTGTTAAAGTTGGACCATGTAAGACAGTTTGCGAACAATCGTGGCCCTTATTACCCCCTTCTCAACAATATTTTCATATTTATTTTGGTAAACATGTCCTCCGTATTTTGCTTTAATTAAATAATCTAGGATATGTCAGGTCAATTTGATTGTGCCATTGCTTAGCGCTGGCCAAGTCCTTGAGGGCTGTATAACTCAAGTTGGACCATGTAAGACAGTTTGGGAACAATCGTGGCCCTTAATACCACCTTCTCAACAATATTTTCATATGTATTTTGGTAAACGTGTCCTCCGTATTTTGCTTTTATTCAATGATCTAGGACTCGTCAGGTCAATTTGACAGTGCCATTGTTTAGCCCTGGCCAAGTCCTTGAGGGCTATATATCTCAAGTTGGACCATGTAAGACAGTTTGGGAACAATCCTTGCCCTTATTAACCCCTTCTCAACAATATTTTCATATTTATTTTGGTAAACGTGTAATCCGTATTTTGCTTTTATTAAATGATCTAGGACTCGTCAGGTCATTTTGACAGCGCCATTGTTTAGCCCTGGCCAAGTCCTTGAGGGCTGTATAACTCAAGTTGGACCATGTAAGACAGTTTGGGAACAATCGTGGCCCTTAATACAGCCTTCTCAACAATATTTTCATATTTATTTTGGTAAACGTGTCCTCCGTATTTTGCTTTTATTAAATACTATAGGACTCGTCAGGTCATTTTGACAGCGCCATTGTTTAGCCCTGGCCAAGTCCTTGAGGGCTGTATAACTCAAGTTGGACCATGTAAGACAGTTTGGGAACAATCGTGGCCCTTATTACCCAATTCTCAACAATATTTTCATATTTATTTTGGTAAACGTGTCCTCCGTATTTTGCTTCAATTAAATAATTTAGGACATGTCAGGTCGATTTGATTGTGCCATTGCTTAGCGCTGGCCAAGTCCTTTAGGGCTGTATAACTCAATTTGGACCATGTAAGACAGTTTGGGAACAATCGTGGCCCTTATTACCCCCTTCTCAACAATATTTTCATATTTGTTTTCGTAAACATGTCCTCCGTATTTGGCTTTTATTAAATAATCTAGAACTGGTCAGGGAAATTTGACAGCGCAATTGTTTAGCCCTGGTCAAGTCCCTCAAGGCTGTTAAACTCAAGTTGGACCATGTAAGACAGTTTGGGAACCATCGTGGCCCTTATTACAGCCTTCTCAACAATATTTCCATATGTATTTTGGTAAACGTGTCCTCCGTATTTTCCTTTTATTAAATAATCTAATCTACAAACCGCCCTTTCATTAAAGTAAGATTTGCAAACAAAGGTATTGATAAATTGAATCTTGGTCAAATTTTGAATCACAAAACTGTCACAGAAAAAATCCCACCATATTTCAAAAGAAAAGAAACTCCTTGTATTTCCTATAGCTACACACCAACAGTTGCATCTAAAATTTACAATTACAAACGATTCCTGCAGTGTATTGATTTAAGTAATCCCTCACTACATCCACTTCCTTGCGATTGTTCTTCATCGGATTTCAATTACTCTCCTTGTGGACACGTTATTACTGGTGACCTTAGTATAGTCAAGAACGACAAGTTGAGAGAATTGTTAAAAAAGGGTCCCAAATACAGAGAAAGTATGTCCTTTACGTGGAACCAAAATTTGAAAATTATCATGGACTCTTGTGAGGAATATGCAAGACGTTGGGCAAAGAAAGAGGATGTACAGCTCGACACTCTTTCCGAATGGATAAAATCCATCAGAGGGTTACTTTTATCTAGAATTAACCGATTAAAATCAACTGTGAACACCAGATTCGAGTCTATATTTAAAGACCCTGATGTTATCACAGAGCTCACCTACCTCCAAGAACATTATGTCATCACACCAGCGGACAAAGCCTCAAATAATTACACATTTACTTGCAAAAAGTACTATTTCGACAGTCTTGTTAAAGAGTTGGGTTTAAATTCGACACCTGGAAATCCCACTTACACCCCTACAAACCTTTCTGCCTCTGAAATAATAGATAACCACAAATCAGCTCTTGCTTCCTTTGGCTTCCAAACTAACAATTTAGATTTAGATTTACCATACTTATACTGCATACCTAAAATGCATAAGAATCCGTACAAACAACGTTTCATCGCTGGTTCCTCAAAATGTTCTACCAAATCTGTATCGATCTTACTCACCAAAGTTTTATCTGAAATCAAATCTGGGCTTCAAAAATATTGTTCGACAGTATATTCTCGCAGTGGTATCAACCAGATGTGGATTTTAAAGAATTCGAAGGAACTTTTAGAACATCTGAAATCCACTCATTTTAGTAAAGTTCATTCGATCAAAGCCTTTGATTTTTCGACACTTTACACTACAATTCCACATTCTAAATTGAAAGAAAGACTCGCAAAAATTATAAGTAATGCGTTTACAAGTAAGAACGGTAATCGCAAATACAAATTTATTGTTGTGAACTATGACAAAACCTACTTTGTAAAAGAAAAGTCCGATTCTGAAAATAAGTACACTGAAACAGATATTATTCAGATGTTAAACTTTTTGATCGACAACATTTTTGTGGTGTTTGGAGGAAAGGTCTTCCAGCAAATTGTCGGAATTCCAATGGGGACCAATTGTGCCCCACTCCTTGCCGACATTTTTCTTTACTCGTACGAAGCTGAATTCATTTAATCTCTGGTCTCTGAAGGGAAAAGATACTTAGCTTCTGACTTCAACTTCACTTACAGATACATAGACGATGTGTTGTCCATCAATAATCCAAAATTCGCGGATTTCCTGAGCAGTATCTATCCTTCAGAGCTTGAGGTCAAAGAAACTACAGAGACAAATAATTCAGCATCCTATTTGGACATAATGTTGTCCTACGACACTGATGGTCACATGAACACCTCACTCTATGACAAACGTGACGACTTCAATTTCAGCATTACAAACTTTCCTTTTCTGAGTAGCAACATTCCTTCATCGCCTGCTTATGGCGTGTTCATATCTCAGTTGATACGCTATGCCAGAGCAAGTACGAAATATACGGATTTGTTCTGAGAGCTAGGCGTCTTTCAGATAAGCTTCTCAGTCAGGGATATGCTTGTGACCGACTAACATCGTCACTGAGGAAGTTCTACGGTCGATATGGGGAACTCGTCTACACTATGAGTCCACTCTCCAGAATGATTGGTGA
>VSWD01000006.1:63596314-63775625 GCA_033119305.1 Pinctada imbricata | reverse complement strand
AGGAGGGACTTTTCATCCATCCATTGATATTCTTGTCATATTATTACAGGATTAGAGGAACTTTTTATCAATCCTTTGATCTTCCTGTTACCTATTTACAGGTACCATCAAATCGAAACATTATGACAAAATTGAGCTTTTCATCAATCCTTTCAACTCCCTGCCATGGCCTTACAAATCCCATCGCGCCACACCAGGAGCGATCAGTTTTAGAGGTAAGGAAGGCAAAATCGAAAGTCCTCCGTATTCTTGGGCAAGTGAAAACATATTCCCATCTCAATGTTCACATTTCCATTACAAACTTTCGATAAACAAAGAATTGTGATGCCAGTAAACAATAACAAGAAAGCAATGCATGTATGCAATACCTCTTTACTGTCCTTGCTGTCAGAAATTGGGAATCTTTCTTTTTGTCAACATCTGTTAGGAATAATTATGATTATGTTTGATAGGCCTTGATTTGTTGTTAATTATCACATATTTTATCATAAGTGCTACTATATTTGCCAGAACAAGAAAACAATTATGAACGAGAGCGTTTCTCTACGGACGGCGGCGACGTAGGCGCTCTGCGCTCATAGACCTGAATGTCGGTCTGATTATAATTTACAATTCCTTGCACATATCAGTATTAAACTTATATTAAAATTATGAGAAATATAGACCTATCAAACAACGTTTATCTCATTGAAAAATTTAAAACGAAATTAACAAAATCAAGGTTCTCCGATTTCTGAAGTGGGCTGCAAGGACAGTATTAACCAAAGCAATCGGATCGTTGAATTTCTGCTGCACAAACACAACTCAGAAGTATTTCAATTGACAATATGAATTAGAAGATTCAAATTCATGTGTCTCTTAACTTGTGTCTTTACGACGTAGGGCAAATGTGTCTTGAGGTAGGGAAAGTAATTTTTGGGTCAAACCTCTCCTTGGGAAAGTACCTGAAAAATTCAATTGTCTGCCCCTGCTTGTAATATTATTACAGGATAGGAGGGACTTTTCATCCATCCATTGATATTCTTGTCATATTATTACAGGATTAGAGGAGCTTTTTATCAATCCTTTGATCTTCTTGTAACCTATTTACAGATTCCATTAAATCGAAACATTATGACAAAATTGAGCTTTCCATCAATCCTTTCAACTTCCTGACAGGGCCTTACAAATCCCATCAAGCAACACCAGGAGCGACCAGTTTTAGAGGTAAGGAAGGCAAAATCGAAAGTCCTCCGTGTCCTTGGGCAAGTGAAAACTAATTCCCATCTTAATGTTCACATTTCCATTACAAACTTTTGATAAACAAAGAAATGTGATGCCAGTAAACAATAACAAGAAAGCAATGCATGTATATGTATGCAATACCTCTTTACTGTCCTTGCTGTCAGAAATTGGGAATCTTTCTTTTTGTCAACATCTGTTAGGAATAATTATGATTATGTTTGATAGGCCTTGATTTGTTGTTAATTATCACATATTTTATCATAAGTGCTACTATATTAACCAGAAGAAAACAATTATGAACGAGAGCGTTTCTCTACGGACGGCGGCGACGTAGGCGCTCAGCGCTCATAGACCTCAATGTCGGTCTGATTATAATTTACAATTCCTTGCACATACCAGTATTTAACTTATATTAAAAATTATGAGAAATGTAGACCTATCAAACAGCGTTTATCTTATTGAAAATTTTAAAAGAAACAGTTAACAAAATCAAGGTTCTCCGATTTCTGAAGTGGGCTGCAAGGACAGTATTAACCAAAGCCCTCGGATCATTGAATTTCTGCTGCAAAAACACAACTCAGAAGTGATTCAATTGACAATATGAATAAGAAGATTCAAATGCATGCGTCTCTTAACTTGTGTCTTTACGACGTAGGGCAAATGTGTCTTAAGGTAGGGAAAGTAAATTTTGGGTCAAACCTCTCCTTGGGCAAGTACCTGAAAAATCCAATTGTCTGCCCTGCTTGTAACATTATTACAGGATAGGAGGGACTTTTCATCCATCCATTTATATTCTTATCATATTATTACAGGATTAGAGGAGCTTTTTATCAATCCTTTGATCTTCTTGTAACCTATTTACAGGTTCCATCAAATCGAAACATTATGACAAAATTGAGCTTTCCATCAATCCTTTCAACTTCCTACCAGGGCCTTACAAATCCCATTACGCCACACCAGAAGCGACCTGTTTTAGAGGTAAGGAAGGCGAAATCGAAAGTCCTCCGTGTCCTTGGGCAAGTGAAAACTAATTCCCATCTAAGTGTTCACATTTTCATTACAAACTTTTGATAAACAAAGAATTGTGATGCCAGTAAACAATAACAAGAAAGCAATGCATGTATGCAATACCTCTTTACTGTCCTTGCTGTCAGAAATGGGGAATCTTTCTTTTTGTCAACATCTGTTAGTAATAATTATGATTATGTTTGATAGGCCTTGATTTGTTGATAATTATCACATATTTTATCATAAGTGCTACTATATTTACCAGAACAAGAAAACAATTATGAACGAGAGCGTTTCTCTACGGACGGCGGCGACGTAGGCGCTCTGCGCTCATAGACCTGAATGTCGGTCTGATTATAATTTACAATTCCTTGCACATATCAGTATTAAACTTATATTAAAATTATGAGAAATATAGACCTATCAAACAGCGTTTATCTCATTGAAAAATTTAAAAGGAAATTAACAAAATCAAGGTTCTCCGATTTCTGAAGTGGGCTGCAAGGACAGTATTAACCAAAGCACTCGGATCGTTGAATTTCTGCTGCACAAGCACAACTCAGAAGTGATTCAATTGAAAATATGAATAAGAAGATTCAAATGCATGCGTCTCTTAACTTGTGTTTTTACGACGTAGGATAAATGTGTCTTGAGGTAGGGAAAGCAATTTTTGAGTCAAATCTCTCCTTGGGCAAGTACCTGAAAAATCGAATTGTCTGCCCCTACTTGTAACATTATTACAGGATAAGACGAGCTATTTATCAATCCTTTGAGCTTCCTGTAACCTATTTACAGGTTCAATCAAATCAAAACATAATGACACAATTGAGCTTTCCATCAATCCTTTCAACTTCCTGCCAAGGCCTTACAAATCCCATCGTGCCACACCAGGAGCGACCTGTTTTAGAGGTAAGGAAGGCGAAATCGAATGTCCTCCGTGTCCTTGGGCAAGTGAAAACTAATTCCCATCTCAGTGTTCACATTTCATTACAAACTTTTGATAAACAAAGAATTGTGATGCCAGTAAACAATAACAAGAAAGCAATGCATGTATGCAATACCTCTTTACTGCCCTTGCTGTCAGAAATTGGGAATCTTTCTTTTTTGTCAACATTTGTTAGGAATAATTATGATTATGTTTGATAGGCCTTGATTTGTTGTTAATTATCACATATTTTATCATAAGTGCTACTATATTTACCAGAACAAGAAAACAATTATGAACGAGAGCGTTTCTCTACGGACGGCGGCGACGTAGGCGCTCTGCGCTCATAGACCTGAATGTCGGTCTGATTATAATTTACAATTCCTTGCACATATCAGTATTAATCTTATATTAAAATTATGAGAAATATAGACCTATCAAACAGCGTTTATCTCATTGAAAATTCTAAAAGGAACAGTTAACAAAATCAAGGTTCTCCGATTTCTGAAGTGGGCTGCAAGGACAGTATTAACCAAAGCACTCGGATCATTGAATTTCTGCTGCACAAACACAACTCAGAAGTGATTCAATTGACAATATGAATTAGAAGATTCAAATGCATGCGTCTCTTAACTTGTGTCTTTACGACGTAGGGCAAATGTGTCTTGAGGTAGGGAAAGTAATTTTGGGTCAAACCTCTCCTTGGGAAAGTACCTGAAAAATCGAATTGTCTGCCCCTACTTGTAACATTATTACAGGATAGGAGGGACTTTTCATCCATCCATTTATATTCTTGTCACATTATTACAGGATTAGAGGAGCTTTTTATCAATCCTTTGATCTTCTTGTAACCTATTTACAGGTTCCATCAAATCGAAACATTATGACAAAATTGAGCTTTCCATCAATCCTTTCAACTTCCTGCCAGGGCCTTACAAATCCCATTACGCCACACCAGGAGCGACCAGTTTTAGAGGTCAGGAAAGCGAAACTCGTAAGTCCTCCGTGTCCTTGGGCAAGTGAAAACTAATTCCCACCTCAGTGTTCACATTTTCATTACAAACTTTTGATAAACAAAGAATTGTGATGCCAGTAAACAATAACAAGAAAGCAATGCATGTATGCAATACCTCTTTACTGTCCTTGCTGTCAGAAATTGGGAATCTTTCTTTTTTGTCAACATCTGTTAGGAATAATTATGATTATGTTTGATAGGCCTTGATTTGTTGTTAATTATCACATATTTTATCATAAGTGCTACTATATTTACCAGAACAAGAAAACAATTATGAACGAGAGCGTTTCTCTACGGACGGCGGCGACGTAGGCGCTCTGCGCTCATAGACCTGAATGTCGGTCTGATTATAATTTACAATTCCTTGCACATATCAGTATTAAACTTATATTAAAAATTATGAGAAATATAGACCTATCAAACAGCGTTTATCTCATTGAAAATTCTAAAAGGCACAGTTAACAAAATCAAGGTTCTCCGATTTCTGAAGTGGGCTGCAAGGACAGTATTAACCAAAGCACTCGGATCGTTGAATTTCTGCTGCACAAGCACAACTCAGAAGTGATTCAATTGACAATATGAATAAGAAGATTCAAATGCATGCGTCTCTTAACTTGTGTCTTTACGACGTAGGATAAATGTGTCTTGAGGTAGGGAAAGTAATTTTTGAGTCAAATCTCTCCTTGGGCAAGTACCTGAAAAAATCGAATTGTCTGCATCTACTTGTAACATTATTACAGGATAAGAGGAGCTTTTTATCAATCCTTTGATCTTCCTGTAACCTATTTACAGGTTCAATCAAATCAAAACATAATGACACAATTGAGCTTTCCATCAATCCTTTCAACTTCCTGCCAGGGCCTTACAAATCCCATTGCGCCATACCAGGAGCGACCTGTTTTAGAGGTAAGGAAGGCGAAATTGAAAGTCCTCCGTGTCCTTGGGCAAGTGAAAACTAATTCCCATCTCAGTGTTCACATTTCCATTACAAACTTTTGATAAACAAAGAATTGTGATGCCAGTAAACAATAACAAGAAAGCAATGCATGTATGCAATACCTCTTTACTGTCCTTGCTGTCAGAAATTGGGAATCTTTCTTTTTTGTCAACATCTGTTAGGAATAATTATGATTATGTTTGATAGGCCTTGATTTGTTGTTAATTATCACATATTTTATCATAAGTGCTACTATATTTACCAGAACAAGAAAACAATTATGAACGAGAGCGTTTCTCTACGGACGGCGGCGACGTAGGCGCTCTGCGCTCATAGACCTGAATGTCGGTCTGATTATAATTTACAATTCCTTGCACATATCAGTATTAAACTTATATTAAAATTATGAGAAATATAGACCTATCAAACAGCGTTTATCTCATTGAAAAATTTAAAAGGAAATTAACAAACTCAAGGTTCTCCGATTTCTGAAGTGGGCTGCAAGGACAGTATTGACCAAAGCACTCGGATCGTTGAATTTCTGCTGCACAAATACAACTCAGAAGTATTTCAATTGACAATAAGAATTAGAAGATTCAAACGCATGTGTCTCTTAACTTGTGTCTTTACGACGTAGGGCAAATGTGTCTTGAGGTAGGGAAAGTAATTTTTGGGTCAAACCTCTCCTTGGGAAAGTACCTGAAAAATCCAATTGTCTGCCCCTGCTTGTAATATTATTACAGGATAGGAGGGACTTTTCATCCATCCATTTATATTCTTGTCATATTATTACAGGATTAGAGGAGCTTTTTATCAATCCTTTGATCTTCTTGTAACCTATTTACAGGTTCCATCAAATCGAAACATTATGACAAAATTGAGCTTTCCATCAATCCTTTCAACTTCTTGTCAGGGCCTTACAAATCCCATTGCGCCATACCAGGAGCGACCTGTTTTAGAGGTAAGGAAGGCGAAATTGAAAGTCCTCCGTGTCCTTGGGCAAGTGAAAACTAATTCCCATCTCAGTGTTCACATTTCCATTACAAACTTTTGATAAACAAAGAATTGTGATGCCAGTAAACATTAACAAGAAAGCAATGCATGTATGTAATACCTCTTTACTGCCCTTGCTGTCAGAAATTGGGAATCTTTCTTTTTTGTCAACATCTGTTAGGAATAATTATGATTATGTTTGATAGGCCTTGATTTGTTGATAATTATCACATATTTTATCATAAGTGCTACTATATTTCCCAGAACAAGAAAACAATTATGAACGAGAGCGTTTCTCTACGGACGGCGGCGACGTAGGCGCTCTGCGCTCATAGACCTGAATGTCGGTCTGATTATAATTTACAATTCCTTGCACATATCAGTATTAAACTTATATTAAAAATTATGAGAAATATAGACCTATCAAACAGCGTTTATCTCATTGAAAAATTTAAAAGGAAATTAAAAAATCAAGGTTCTCCGATTTCTGAAGTGGGCTGCAAGGACAGTATTAACCAAAGCACTCGGATCGTTGAATTTCTGCTGCACAAACACAACTCAGAAGTGATTCAATTGACAATATGAATTATAAGTTTCTTTGTGTCTTTACAACGAGGGGAAATAATTTTTTTGTCCAACACCTCCTTGGGCATGTACCTGAAAAATGTGACTGTCAGGACCTGCTTCTAGCATTATTACATAATTAGATGAACTATCCATTGATCCTTTGATCTTCATGTAACATGTTTTTACAGGTTCTATCGAATCGAAACATTATTACAAGCAAGATTAGAGACATCCATCAATCTTTCTTGCCAGGGACTGACAAATCCCATCACCCTGCGCCAGGACGGACCAGTTTTACAGGTCATGCAGGCAAACTCATAGGAGTTCAATCGGCAAGTAAATTGGATGCAGGTGATCACAGTCACTGTGCCTCAGTTTGTAATGCTCTTTGTGTTATTATCCTGTGTGTCAGTTTGTAATGCTCTTTGTGTCATTATCCTGTGTGTCAGTTTGTGATGCTCTTTGTGTCATTATCCTGTGTGTCAGTTTGTAATGCTCTTTGTGTCATTATCCTGTGTGTCAGTTTGTGATGCTCTTTGTGTCATTATCCTGTGTGTCAGTTTGTGATGCTCTTTGTGTCATTATCCTGTGTGTCAGTTTGTAATGCTCTTTGTGTCATTATCCTGTGTGTCAGTTTGTAATGGTCTTTGTGTCATTATCCTGTGTGTCAGTTTGTAATGGTCTTTGCGTCATTATCCTGTGTGTCAGTTTGTAATTGTCTTTGTGTCATTATCCTGTGTGTCAGTTTGTAATGCTCTTTGTGTCATTATCCTGTGTGTCAGTTTGTGATGCTCTTTGTGTCATTATCCTGTGTGTCAGTTTGTAATGCTCTTTGTGTCATTATCCTGTGTGTCAGTTTGTAATGGTCTTTGTGTCATTATCCTGTGTGTCAGTTTGTAATGGTCTTTGCGTCATTATCCTGTGTGTCAGTTTGTAATTGTCTTTGTGTCATTATCCTGTGTGTCAGTTTGTAATGCTCTTTGTGTCATTATCCTGTGTGTCAGTTTGTGATGCTCTTTGTGTCATTATCCTGTGTGTCAGTTTGTGATGCTCTTTGTGTCATTATCCTGTGTGTCAGTTTGTAATGCTCTTTGTGTCATTATCCTGTGTGTCAGTTTGTAATGCTCTTTGTGTCATTATCCTGTGTGTCAGTTTGTGATGCTCTTTGTGTCATTATCCTGTGTGTCAGTTTGTAATGCTCTTTGTGTTATTATCCTGTGTGTCAGTTTGTAATGCTCTTTGTGTCATTATCCTGTGTGTCAGTTTGTTATGGTCTTTGTGTCATTATCCTGTGTGTCAGTTTGTTATGGTCTTTGTGTCATTATTCTGTGTGTCAGTTTGTGATGCTCTTTGTGTCATTATCCTGTGTGTCAGTTTGTAATGCTCTTTGTGTCATTATTCTGTGTGTCAGTTTGTGATGCTCTTTGTGTCATTATCCTGTGTGTCAGTTTGTAATGGTCTTTGTGTCATTATCCTGTGTCAATTTGTAATGCTCTTTGTGTCTTTATCCTGTGTGTCAGTTTGTAATGCTCTTTGTGTCATTATCCTGACGTTGTTGTGCAAGCAGTGTTAGTTTACTTTATGTCAGTCATTATGTCAAGGCATTGTAATCACTAGATCCATACTGTCTATGCACCCATGGCTGACATGTTATCTACATATCAGAATGCTAACCGACGACAAAATTGACAGCCAACCACTAAGTAAAGGAATGAATCATGAAAGAAATGAAAATACATCATCTCAAATTAATTAACACACCATCTCAATTCTTTTTTGCATCTTCCGTTTCTGGTTTCAATGGCAGTAGTGTCACAAAAATGTACAAATGACAAGTATGTAACCAGACATAGAAGTAAATGAATATCATGACGCCGTCTTTTAAGTTTTGTCAAATGAAAGAATGCAATTGTATCATATTCATTTCTTTTCAATATTGTTCTGTGTATGGTATTTGTAGACTCAGACATTAAGTTTTATGATTCAAGGAAAATCCCCCCTAAATTAAACCTTGCTACAAACACATCAAATCTCTGATTATTCTGTTACAATCATCCATTCTGATCACAATCTACTCTACAATTATCATATTTTTGTGAGGAATCAAGAATGAAACTTCTGTAATATTTCATGTTATCAAACCTACTTCATCCATTCTAAAGAAAGGAGTATGGTCATGACTTAAAAAATGGGTACAGGATATTCTTAGCAATACACTACATAATCAAATAAATCGTGCAATGATCTTGAATTTTATCAGGAATATGGATTCCTGTATTATTTTGGAAGGGGGGTAAAGCTCTAATTCATTACTCTGAGAAAATTATAAGGAAAATAAAAGTACAAATTTCTCGACAACTTTATGAGAAGGTTACTTTTTGTAAGTTTAAAAGAAGTTCTACACTTTCTTTGAAGTATGGGCCTATTTCTGGATCAGAGTAATCGAGCATTGTAGTTATCAGTATCTTAAAACATTAATATATACATATAAATATTGCTAATCCAATTCTTTGAGTTACAGTCATTGACCTTAATCTTGGTTTGCAGAAATAACAAAAGACCAACAGATTTTGAAATTGTGTCAATGAAATTGGAAAGTGGTAAAATATCAACAAATAAGATGTCGTTAGAATATTCTTAAGTTTCTGCAGATGGGAACTACAGATATCAGGACTTTGTAAGAAAAATGTTGCATTCATTTTCTGCAGATGGAGAGTAATAAGAAATCTGGACGTTTTGTTCCAAATTTGTTTTCAGTTTGCTTTGGTTGTTTTTTGTTTGTTTGTTTATTGATTGATTGGTATGTCTGTTCTTTGTTTGGTTTTTCTCAGTGCTCTTGCTTCAAACCTCTGAAGGGCAATTAAATCTATACAAATAATGCATGGGTCCTGGGAAGGAGACTAAGGTGACAAAGAAAATCTTATTTTTTATAATGAAGTCCTTCCAATCAAATGAATTACTATCTAGACCCAGATGAGACAGTAATAATGGTTTAACTGTGATAACACCTTTTTCATATATCTAAGCAATTTCGCCCTACAACATGCTGACATTATGATCGAGGTATTTACCACCGCAATCATGTACGTTGTAGATTCTTTTGCAAAAAATGTTATCTGGCGGTTTTTCTCTTTTATACCACTAAATTTGCATGCAGATTTGACAGAGGCCTAGATTAACATATCTACATTATCAATGTTTGACCAAATATACCGTAAATAATAAACGTATCGTGGTCAAACATTTTAAATAACTTTCAATTCAACTTAAGTCCAATCCCTTTTCATGCGGTATTGAAATGAAATTATTTTTAAATCAAGGTAAACTTCATTCTTGAGCATCAGCATCTACAGAATAACGATCAAGAGACGTAATGCTGTCACAAAGTTGCTCTAAGTTCTAGTTAAAAATGGCTTTAAGAAAAACTAGGTACAATCTGCCAGGGTTTCATAGACAGATAAGTTACAATCCCTACAAAATATCATATTCACTCAGTATATTAGATTGGCTACAAGTTCAAGGTCATTATATTAGATTTGATCTCTGTGATATACCATATTATCTACAAGAAACCTCCATGAGCTATGATCTCAATGGCATATAGCTCTATGGCATGTAATATTAGCTACACTCTCGATGGCATATCATATATGTTAACATCCCTCCTCGTGTTCAAGAGATTCCTCCATTTATTTAAAAGTAATTAACATTGCTGATGCTGCATTTGTGACCAATACATCATCTGTTTGATTAGATAGAATAAAATTGACATGAATTTGATATTGAATTTTAAAGTTTCAAACTGCCAGAGAAGATAGTATTATATAATTGTCAATGTACATGTATGGGCACTAACCAGCTCAAAAAAGTATTAAATATTTTATGATCAAGTATTTTTCTTACTGGTAGTCTTATATCTTTGAAATTTAACTTTTCATTTGTTTTTACGAAAGTATCTTCCTCAATGAAAATCTTTATTTTGAGGAACCTCTGAAAAGATTTTCCTTGATTAACTGAAAAACCGTATGAGAGGAGTTGCTATGGCCATGTTTCTATATGATATATACTTTATTTTAGTTGCTATGACAATGTTTCTATATGATATATATTTCATTTTTCAAAGCAAGGATGTAAAACTCAAGCAACAAAATTTGCATAACCCCAATAAAAGTCACAAAAATCTAGCAACTAAAATCACAAACTCAACTAAAATCACATAACACCAGCAGCAAAAATCACAAACGCAACTAAAATCACATAACACCAGTAGCAAAAATCACAAACTTGATTAACATCACATAACACCAGCAGCAAAAATAACAAACTCAACTAAAATCACATAACACCAGTAGCAAAAATCACAAGCTCCAAAAACTTCAGACTGCCATCAGTGAGTCAGAATTAATGTATTTTCTATATCGTGTGCACATCTCCATACATTCTACCATGCAGGTTTGGTGAAATTCTGTTCAATGCATTCCCACACTTTCCGGGGATTTTCTCGTTCCTTTTATCTATTGATTGCATACTTCTTATTTGCAGTCTGACGCAATATTCTGATATTTCCTTCACTCCTGACTGATACTGCAACATTCTGGAGTTATTCTTTCTCATAATAGTTGTAATGTCATAATCAAGCAGATTAACAGTCCCTTTACGTAATTTATTTAATCATTTGTTTTCTCAACTCTGAAATATTTCTCTCCTGAGAATATTGGTCAGATTCTATAAGAGTTAGTTTTTTGACTACAGATTGACTAGTTGTAGTGTAGTCCACCACACTTGACATCATTTATCCCACTGTAGTTCGCCTGTACTCTAAGTATGAAACCTAAACACAAAGTTTGTGTCAGATCCTTACAAGAGGAGTAATTCTCCCACTTGAGACTAAGAATTCCCTAATTTTCCTGGAGTGAAATTAATCTATTTCACCCTCTGACGTCATGAATCTCACCCTGTGATGTCATCACTCAATATATATGAAACGCGGTGTTCTGAAAGTATTAGACAGCAAACAGCTGATTCTATTTTACAGACAAAATAAGTTGTCAAAATGTCAGGGAGAAAAACAGTCAAACTCCACCGTGGACATGCACAGTTTGTACTTTTGGATTGAGAAATGGCAATCCCTTCCTCACAGTGGTGTTAGATTATATTATTCCTTTAACTCAGTAGATAATTCCTAAGTCAGTCCATATTCCCCCCACATTCACTTTTCTATAATCTAAGATAATCTCACTGCTGAGGATTGTCAGATTGTCCTCTAAAATTCACCTAGAATCGTGTAGTGTTGGTACATGTACCTTGTTTTTAATCAGGAAATGTAGATACGGGGGATTCAAATCAGTCACTTAAGAATTATAACAATCAAGTTTCAAAGTTAAGGAGGTTGGAAGAGGGTGTAAAGAGAGTGTCCCAAAACATATCTTATTTAGCCTTACAAATATCTCCATAGAAACATGGTATAATAAAAAAATATCAAAGGTTCATTGAATCTCCATAGAAACATTCCAATCCTGACAATGTCAAAGTGTCACACATTTCTTGAGCATTTCTAAGTCCTATTGTCATGTCTTACCTATGAAAATAAAGAGATCTGTCTAGTAGGGGTAAGGGATTCCTGCTGAGGTAGTTTCGTTTACTAGATATATTGTATTCCCTGTAAGGATATTTTGTCTATGATTCCTATATGAAAGGAAGAACATCTCAAATTTTATAATGAAATACTTTTGGTTTTGTTTATAGATATATATAATTTGGTTTCCTCGAAGCTAAGTGAGAGATTTAAAGGAAAAATGACACTATTACTTTTATGGATCAGTTACCAATAAAAACATACATGCCATGTCAATGTTCTTAAAAATTAACAGAATTTGATGATTATGTGATGCTTCATTTCACACACACACAAACAGACAGACAGGTCAAAGATCAAGAATCGGGAAGAAAAAATTAAAATATTGAATTCTACTATCTTTGATTTGGTAAAATTATAGTAACTGGGATCATGTAGAAAGACGAGCAAAATCAATGTTGTATTATACTGGTTGAGTGAGAAATCATGTCCAAACCATTGAAATACCTCACAAGATATCTAACAAAATCTGAAATGCATCATTCATCATATACATTTAAATGCATATTCACATTTTATTATATGTAATTTTTCTTTTGGCTATATTATCATCATTGTCTTTTCTACTTAACTCTTACTCATTTTTTTTCTTTAGATTCCATAATTTAGTATTATTTTTTTCATGACAATGCTTAAGAGAAATCTTGAAAGTAACCACCCATACATCAAAATTTTCTAATGTTTTACTCTTAATTTAAAACTTTTTGTCCTTTGTAGATGACAAGTTAAAGTGCACAACACATAGATAAAAATAATTCTATTTCTTTTATGATTGAGTTTGAACTCTCGGTAAACTCAAGTAGTGTTTTGTCATGTCATTATTAAACTACTCCATAAAAGCTCAACAGAAAAGAATTCTTTTTCATCATGGAGCCAAGTGTCCTGAATGGAGGAAGACTTGTTCTAATATGTTATCATGGTTATCATAATGTGAGGATCTAAGCATTTTAATCAAAGATCTATAATAAGCTTTATACTATTATGAGCAGGTCATACTTGCCAAATTTTTTTTCAGCCACTCTGTGACATTGATGAAAATTTTAAGGGACAAATGACAAATTTCTGAAGGCTCTGTTAACTTGTTAACTTGTGGTAAATACATCAGTTTCCTAATAAAGCACTTCAAAGAAGCAACAATACATAATTTTAAAAATACATTATACTGTCAGTCAATACAAATGAAATTTGATTTTTTTTTTGGTAAGAATGTTAAATACTGGCTAAAAACGTCAATAAACCAAGATAGCTTACTTTCAGGTATAAATATGGAGTAACTTAAATTTGATCTGAAAACAGAGCACTCAGCTCAAGTTCCTCGCAAGTTTCTAGTCTCATATACAATACATATCAGATCTTAGCCTTTTTTCCCACAAAGGGTTTACATAGTCCTACAATGGGACAATTAAAATTGAAAACAAAGTATTTCTGCTCACACAGCCTTCACATGTTCCTATCAATCATGCCAAGTTTGTGTTTGACAGAACCATTTCTTTCTCCCATCAGTCCCGCACTGACTACCCAGAACACACAATCACATGGAGGAAACTTAATAATCTTATTCATGCCTTCACCCACTCAGTCTTTCAGAATCCAAGGATTCATACAAGGTCGTTTAAAAAAGAAGTTGGTTTCTCTGATTCTTGATCTCACTTCGAGTAAGAAACAGCAAAATCATTGTCGAAACAAAAACTTGCAGGCCCCCTATCCCTTCTCTGGCTCATTCCACTACTTTAATGATTTAATATTAAATGTATAGATAGATATCTAGAATGAAAATGTATCTGTATACTTTAAATATTATGTCTTTTCACTCCTAAATACACAAAATGTTTGACCTTGAACTTGCACTTGTTGTCTAGACAATGTTACAATGCGCATGAAAATCAAATAATACATCAGTGTTACCTATGTTATAAGATCGAAGCATTTATCAATTTATCAATCTGTCTCATCAAAAAATAAAACTATAAATTATGTCTTTTTCATCATCCTTATAAAAATTTAAGTATTGAGTGAGTCCATTTTTATCTAAGAGTTTGAAAAAAAAACATGTTATGAAATTATGTTTGTTGTATATTGCCAGGCTGGGCAATGTTAGTACATATAGCCCTCTAGGCCTCCTGAAGCTCTAGAAGACTATAGTCCATATAGGGTCCAGGCACACTGGCTTTACTGTCTCCAGGAGGCGTTTATTGACTATGTCTGTTCAGGTCAAAAGCTCTAAGTAGTACGGAGATATCACGAGGGAGCTTGTCAAGGGCAGAGCAAAGTATGTGACGTCTTTTCCAAATGTCCTTGGAGGACCCAAAATCAAACCCCCTAATGTTATCAGAGGCCCCAAAATCAAACCCCAAAAGGCCAACGGCAGACAGGCTGCTGGAATTCTCGATGCGCTTCATTAGGCACATTTCATTTTATAGGTAAAACAAGTTATCAGAAAAAAGAACAGCACTACCTTTATAGTATGTGCCGGAAAAAATTTGGAAACAAACCATTTGCACACTTCTTTCACCTTGTCTAAGTTTTAAAGTCAAAACACAATGAAAAAGTGCCATAAATAGGCACAATACTGAAATGTTGTGTAGATATAATGCGTGAGGAACACAATTTTTGATGAAATTTGCATTGCCATGTAACATGTTATTGATGTGAAGTTGTTTACTGATACATAGTGGCATCATATCGATATTCTCATTAAATCCATTTCTGATCTGAAGGTTCCAAGTCTTCAAGGTCATCAAGCCATACAGGAAGCAAAAGCTTTGTTGAAATTGATATTTTATTTTATTTTATTTCACCGTACAGACAGATTTTTTTATTCAGGTAAAAACAATAAGGAACAAAGTCCTAATCTCCTAAACCCTGTCCATCAACCTTTTTTTTCTGTTTTTTCTTTCTTTTTTTTTTTTCTTTTCTTTTTTTTTTTTTTCTTTTCTTTTTTTCTCTTTTCTAATTTTTTTCTTTTTTTTTGTTTTCTTTTTTAATTTCTTTTTTTTTTTTATTTTTTTTTTTTTCTAATTTTTTTTTTAACTTTTTTTTTTTCCTTTTTTTTTTCTTTTTCTTCTTTTTTTTTCTTCTTTTTGGTTTGGTTTTGTTTTCTTGGTTTTGTTTTGTTTTTGTATTGTTTTCCTTCTTTTTTGGGTATTTTTGTTAGGTGCTTCTTTGATGTTTATTTGTTTCTGTTTTTGTTTCAGTTTGATTTTTTTATTTTGTTGTTTCGTTTGTTTGTTTTTTTCTTTGTTTGTTTTTGATTTTTTTGTTTTGTTTTGTTTTTTTCTTGGATTTTTGTTTGATTTGTTTTTGTATTGCTTTTATTTTGTTTCTTATTTTCATGGGTTTTTTTGTATAGTTTTGTTTGTATGATATTTTTTCTTCTTGTATTTTTGTTTTGTTTTTTGTTTGATTCGCTGTGTTGTTCTTGCATTGCTTTTTGTTTCTTTGTCTGATATTTTTATTTCATAGTTTGGGTTTTTGTCTTGTTTGTTGCTTTGTTTGCTTATTTGTTTTCTTTTTTTTCCTTTTATTTTTTTGCTTTTTGTCTATGTTGTTTGGTTGGTTTCAGTTTGTTTTTTTTTTTTTTGGTTTGTTTGATTGGTTTTTTTTTTCTTCTTGTTTGTCTTTGATTTTTTTCTTGGATTTTTGTTTGATTTGTTTTTGTATTGCTTTTATTTTGATTCTTTTTTATTTTTATTTATTTTTTTTTTCAGTTTTCTTTTTTTTTCTTCTTCTTCTTTTTTTTTTGTTGCTTTGTTTTGTTTTGTTTTTTTTTTTCTTGGATTTTTGTCTGAGCTTTTTCCTTGGATTTTTGTTTGATTTGTTTTTGTATTGCTTTTATTTTGTTTATTTATTTACTTTTTTTTAAATTTTCTTTTTTATCTTGTTTAGTTGGTATGATTTTTTCCTTCTTGTATTTTGTTTTGTTTTTTGTTTGATTTGCTGCATTGTTCTTGTATTGCTCTTTTGTTTGTTTCTGGTTTTTGTTATATTTTTAGTTTGTAGTTTTGGTTTTTGTTTTGTTTGTTTGCTTATTTGTTTCTTGTTTTTGTCGATGTTGTTTGGTTGGTTTCTTTGTTATTGGTTTGTTTGTTTGCTTGGGTTTTTTTTTCTTTTTCTTTATCCCCATTTTTGCTTTTCTCATTTTTTTTTTTTTTTTTGTTTTTTCTTTGTTTTTTCTTTTTTTTTTTGGCTGATGGCAAGGGAATAGCAGATTTAGTATTCATTACAACATAACAAATGTTACTATCAGAGAAGTAAACATAAAACATTTTGCTTTTATGACTTCTTTCACTGAAATTTTTTTGTCAATTCATTCATTCATTTAGTAGTAGTATTTATTTAATAAAACAATGTCATAATTAACAATACATGAATCTAAAACTAATAAATATAACAGTTTGAGAAACACTTTTATATGTAAAATAATCTAAACACATCAATCAGAGTCTATGAAAACTTAATAAAAAATATATGACCTAGATTCAAACTCATAAATATGTAAAAAGCATGTTATGGAAAGGGAATAATACATGTAGCACATTTAACATTCTTTATAACTCAAATAAAATGTACTCCTTATTCTTCTGTTTTGTTCACATTTGATAAATGAAGGGGATTTTTTTTCATTCATAATGAAGATTGCCCTTTTTTACAATATGGATTTCAAAATTTGGTTTTGAACAGTTGCTTTGACAAATAAATGAATTATAAATCTATCAATTAATCAATAAACAAAGGATATTGTATTTACTCAGCCCTGAGGCTCATTTCCAATGGGTTCTATCCATTCACTCCTTCTTTTTTCAATTAACTAATTCATTTTTCAATAAATCAATTATTTGTCAATAAATTAATTCATCTGTCAATAAATTAATTCATTTGTCAATAAATCATTTCATTTGTCAATAAATTCATTGATAAATCCCTTAACTAAATACATCCATCCAATCATTCATTTTATTTAATTAGTATTGATTAATCATTTTTTTCCATTCATACAACCATTCATTCCAATCCATCCATTTTTCAGTCAAACATTCAAACACTCTTTCCTTTATCCCTTAATTAAGCCATTCATTCATCCTTTAGCCCTTAATTAAGCCACTCATTCATCCTTTAGTCCTTAATTAAGCCACTCATTCATCCTTTAGTCCTTTATAAAGCCATTCATTCATTTTGCCATTTATTCATCCTTAAGTCCTTAACTAAACCATTCATTCATCCATTCATTCATTTTGCCATTCATTCATTTTGCCATTCATTCATTTTGTCATTCATTCATTTTGCCATTCATTCGTTTTGCCATTCATTCATCCTTTAGCCCTTAATTAAGCCATTCATTCATCCTTCAGCCCTTAATTAAGCCACTCATTCATTTTGCCATTTATTCATCATTTAGTCCTTAACTAATCCATTCATTCATTCATTTTGCCATTCATCTATTTTGTCATTCATCTTTAAGCCCTTAATTAAACCATTCATTCATCCTTTAGACCTAAATTAAACCATTCATTCATCCTTAAGACCTAAATTAAACCATTCATTCATCTTTTTTGCCATTCATTCGTTTTGTCAATCATTCATCCTTTAGACCTTAATTAAGCCATTCATTCATCCTTTAGACCTAACTTAAACCATTCAGTCATTCATTTTAACATTCATTCATTTTACCATTCATTCATTTTGTCATTCATTCATCCTTTAGACCTTAATTGAGCCATTCATTCATCATTTAGACCTTTATTAAACCATTCATTTATATTGCGATTCATTCATCCCTTTATCCTTATATTAAACCATTCATTCATTATGTCATTCATTCATCATTTAAACTAAAACCTTTCATTCATTCAATTTGCTATTCATTCATTTCATTATTCATTCATCCTTTAGACCTTAATTAAACCATTCATTCGATTTTGTCATTTATTCATCCTTTTGACCTTAATTAAACCATTCATCCATTTTGCCATTCATTCATCATTTAGACCTAAATTAAACCATTCTTTCATTTTGCCATTCATTTCATTTTGTCATTCATTCATCCTTTAGACCTTAAAATCATTCATTCATTCATTTTGCTATTCATTCATTCATCCTTTAGACCTTAATTAAACCATTCATTCATTTTGCCATTCATTCATTGCCATTCATTCATCCTTAAACCCTTAACTAAGCCATTCATTCATTTTGCCATTCATTCATCCTTTAGACCTTAATTAAACAATTAATTCATCCTTTAGATCTTAACGAAGCCTTTCATTCATTCTAATTTGTTTATCCATTCATGCACTCATTCATTCAACCATGCATTCATTTATCTGTACAACTATTCATTCAACCATGCATTCATATATTTGTATAACTATTAATTCAACCATGCATTAATTAACTGTACAACCATCCATTCAACCATGCATTCATTTATCTGTACAACCATTCATTCATTAATTTGTATGACCATTCATTCAACCATGCATTCATTTATCTGTACAACCATTCATTCAACCATGCATTCATTAATTTGTACAACCATTCATTCAACCATGCATTCATTTATCTGTGCAACCATTCATTCAACAACATATTCACTATTTTGTTAATCTTTTATCCTTTCATTCAAACATTTATCATCCGTCTAAGGACTAAACGTCATAGAAAATTATTGTCATAATGTTGTATGTGTGATATAAAAGCAGACAGATTTTATAGATGTAAACTTAGCTTCTAATGACGATATGCTGGCATGTGATTGCCAATTAAGTTGGAAATTACATTGCCGTACATTAGAAAATTTTGTTTAAAAAATTTGAAATAATTTTTTTAAAATTAAAATCTATTCATTTTCTTTTTCAATCTATTAAAAGCTACATTTCTTTAGATCTTTACAAAAAAATATATGCTATGCCACTGAATAATAAGGTTCCAATAATCACCTAAGAAAAACTTAAAATAAATAAAGTAAACTGATAATAATCAATCTATGTAACAACTTTTAATCAGCTGGTCAATCTTCTTTTAACAGCATCATACAGTTCTTCTGTTCTTTAAATGACAGAAATTCAATCTGTGTATATTCGTTTTGTTTCTGAAAAAGAAATAAATTTGTATTTTAGTTTTCAGCCTGAAATGCCACAAAGGACAAATTATAACCCCTAAATCCCTCCCTTCCCTCCCCCATTACAATATCTATTTTTCAAATATGCTTGTTTAATACTTGACATATTCACTATTTGGATTTTCCTTATTTCTGCATCACCAAGACATTTTTTGTTGACTTCTGGAGCACTGAATGTTTTACCATGCAATATATATTTTGATACTGATTATTACTGATTATTTATCATTCTCATACATGGTATAATATAAGAATTCACATCTGATCCAAGGTCATAGATCAAAAGTCACGACACATCATCCAACGCATAAAATTTGTGCTGGACCAATTGATTTCCAATCGCTGCATCCCATCGTACGCATTATTCACTTTCGTATTATGTGTCGCTTATAAGTTCATGTTTACATGAAACTTTCAAAGTCGAGAAAGAGTATTGGGCTATAGCTGTTTTAACGTGTAAATTTATGTCTCATTGTTATAATTTTTCTGATATATTTTGACCGTTTTAAATCTAACAATAGGTTGATCATGTCCTTGGTATGGTAATGAGACATTGTTGCAGAAACATCTTTCGATAAAGTTATATATTCAGTCCCGATGCAAGTTTAACTTCTTGGATTCAGATGTAATATATACATGTACAATATATTTAGGAAAAATTCTTCCATGATTAACCTTGCAGGACATTATGAAATATTTACATTACTAGTAGATTCCCACGTGCCCAACCAGAATTATACACCCATGAACACCAAAAGTAAGACAGTCATGCATTTCTTAAATATTTACATTACTAGTGTATTCCCCATGTTAAACGCCCATTAGGCAACTAGAATTATATTTCAATAACTTGGGTTGCTATTGTGACGTCACGTTCAAGATTTGCATGTAGGGAGAATTTACCGACTTTAAAATACATTTGACGCTCTTACAGGCAAAATGAGCGATGTGCATGCAATTAAAAATAATCAATAATTAGAATAAATGTAAATATAAGTAATGACTGTCTTACTTTTGGTGTTCTTTGGTGTATAATTCTAGTTGGACACGTGCAAATTTTCCGAGAATCGCTTCGCAATTCACAGAATTTGCACGTGACCAACCAGAATTATACACCCATGAACATCAAAAGTAAGACATTCATTTCTTAATTAATCAATTGAAATCGTTTTATTCTCACACAAGTACCACTGTTCTTTGTATACCGTATATAATTGGTTTGTTTGGATAACTTTTTAATATGTACATACATGTACGAAGCATCGCAAAGAAACTAAATAAACAATCAATTACTTAAATCAGCAAATTTGACTATTAAATTGAAGCTTTTGAGATGGAGGTTTTATTTCTAATAATTTTTTGTGAAACATAACGTTCTCGCAGACATAAAACATCGTGAACCAGTCATCTCATTAAAGTCTTGTAATCGCAATTTTTAAAAGACGCCCCGAAAAAAAGATTGTTTACAGTGCTTGGGGCGCATTGATTTTTGCTGGGACCCATTGTTTTGGTTGGGGACCAAATTTTATCGGGTCCAGAGGACCCATTTAGATCAAATTGTAGATTAATCTCTGCTTAAGTAACAATTCCATGAAATCTTATCAAAATCCATACAGAGGGAACAGAGTTACAGAATACAGTGGACAAGATTTTACCTATTAAGTTTATTGTGACCTTGACCTTTGACTGTGGTTCATAGTCATGACACCATTGAGTCCAAAGTAACAATTCTGTGAAGTATAATTGAAACAATGCAGAGTTATGCCCCATACAAGAAAACGGGAAAGAGTCCATGAACGTGAACTGCAGTTTATCGAGAATCAAGGTGAATCATTGCAGCCCTAGACCTTTGGATCCAAAAGCTACAGGAAAATTCATTAAGTAGGTCATTGATGATCTACAGAATTGTTCATCAAGGACTAATGAGTATAATTTCAAAGTGTAGAAATTAAATCTGTAGTGATGCCAGTAGATTGCCACTACAGCAAGACACACCCCTCCACCCCGTAGTGACGCAAGTAGATTGCCACTACAGCAAGACACACCCCTCCACCCTGTAGTGATGCCAGTTGATTGCCACTACAGCAAGACACACCCTCCACCCCATAGTGATGCCAGTAGATTGCCATTAGAGCAAGACACACCCTCCACCTCGTAGTGATGCCAGTAGATTGCCACTAGAGCAAGACACACCCTCCACCCTGTAGTGATGCCAGTAGATTGCCACTAGAGCAAGACACACCCTCCACCCCGTAGTGATGCCAGTAGATTGCCACTAGAGCAAGACACACCCCTCCACCCCGTAGTGATGCCAGTAGATTGCCACTACAGCAAGACACACCCCTCCACCCTGTAGTAATGCCAGTAGATTGCCACTACAGCAAGACACACACCTCCACCCCGTAGTGATGCCAGTAGATTGCCACTAGAGCAAGACAAACCCCTCCACCCTGTAGTTATGCCAGTAGATTGCCACCAGAGCAAGACACATCCCTCCACCCCTTAGTAATGCCAGTAGATTGCCACTAGAGCAAGACACACCCCTCCATCCCGTAGTGATGCCAGTAGATTGCCACTAGAGCAAGACACACCCCTCCATCCCGTAGTAATGCCAGTAGATTGCCACTAGAGCAAGACACACCCCTCCACCACGTAGTGATACCAGTAGATTGCCACTAGAGCAAGACACATCCCGCCATCCCGTAGTGATGCCAGTAGATTGCCACCAGAGCAAGACACACCCCTCCACCCCGTAGTAATGCCAGTAGATTGCCACCAGAGCAAGACACACCCCTCCACCCCGTAGTAATGGCAGTAGATTGCCACTAGAGCAAGACACACCCCTCCACCCGTAGTAATGCCAGTAGATTACCAACAGAGCAAGACACACCCCTTCACCCCGTAAGTTTCATCTATATGACAATATACAATATGAATAAATTCTTACGAAATTTGACCTTGATTATATAGAATTTGACCTGGATTTTATAGAATTTGACCTTGATTATATAGACTTTGACCTTGATTTTATAGAATTTGACCTTGATTATATAGACTTTGACCTTGACCTTACAGAAAATCTGTGCGTAACAAGTGTAAATCCTTATGACACTATCTGCTCACAAGGAAAGTAAATCTGAATCATGAAAACATGATGTTTTTTTCCTTATATTTTGCCTATAACAACGGCCTTGAACCTAAATAACTTTGACCTGTGCTCTACGACATTGTATACCTAATATATATTTTCTGGGGAGAACAATAGCTGTTGTGTAAATCTGTTGAACTACAAGACAGACATAAAAGTTCTTAACAGAGTAATCTGTAGGCAATATCTCAAACAATTTACCTGTTTTTACAGAATCTCAGGATCTGGGTGGTATCATATGTTGATCTTTTTTTGTGATGTGAACATCAATTTATCCTTCTAAGAAAATATTTCTATCGTTACTTTTCCCTTTGAAGACTTCAATGCCATGGTGATGTCCCTCATTCTTCATTGTACAAGTAATTGTTCTTATTCCTCAGGATTCTTCTTATCGTAGTTTTCATTTACATGTATGTGAGTGACAATTCTTCTCTGCCTGAGTGATGGTTCGTTTTCATTCATAATACTTCTTAGTGCAGACTTCATTGTATGGATGATAGTGAGAAAATTTAGGTCACTGATGTTGTACAAACTGTTCATACTATCCTTAGTAAATCTTCTGTAAAGAAAAATTAACAACTATAAGATAATACTAGAAGAGTGTGTAAAGAAGTAAGCATAAGAATGAATTATTTTTTTTATTCAAGTTGACAAGAATCTTGTTATAAATCTCTCTTAAATGTGCTTCATGTAAAATGAAGAGTTAAATACTAAATGAAAGTAAAAAGTGGACTGTGAATCCATGTGAAAAATGAGAGCCCTATCACTTTCCATTTAATAGCTATGCCCAAGGTAAAAGTTTTTCAAAAGAAATTAGGTCAAAATCAAACTAAAAGGTCACAAGGTCAAAATCTAACTGAAACATCACAAGGTCAAAATCAAACTAAAAGGTCACAAGGTCAAACTCAAACTAAAAGGTTACAAGTTCAAAATCAAACTAAAAGGTTACAAGGTCAAACTCAAACGTAAAGGTCAAAATGTCAAAAAGTTTGGTACAGACTGAAAGGTCTCATCATCACAAGGAATACCCATGTTGAATTCTAAAACCTGATCACTTGCCATTCAAAAATTATGCTCAGGCTAAAAGTTTTTGTGACAGACAAACAGGACTTTCATGAAAGCGAGATACAATTACATTTGTATAATAATTACCTTTCTTAAAGGGGTTAGGTGCCATGTGGAAATAATTTGATGTTTGCTTGAGTCCCTTTCTGACTCCGAAACTTGACTGATGGAGCATAGGGTATAGCTATATACTGTAAATAAATATAACACATGAAAACTTAATAAAAATGCTTATCATTTCTTTGCAAGCAAATTCACTATATTACATACATTATTTCATTCCTGTTCACAATTTATCATGCTTACATTTCAATTTACTCAGCTTACATGTAATTCTTATTTACATTCCTTTCAAGGTATTCAAAACTGAACAAAATTGATGATGAAATAATTTATAGACATTGCAGAGATTGAGAGAAAGGGGAATGTTATCAGAAATCAAAATTTTCTTCTAAGTATTCCAAATTGAACAGAAATGAAATGAGACAAATTACAGCACTTTCCAATGTTAAGCACTGTCCAAGATATGATTTTTTAATTAGAATAGGAATATTCTGTGAATGGTCTCAGTCTCAATAGCTGTTATTTTTTTCTCACTAATTTACAAGAATTTTACATGATTAAGTTGTATACATGTGATGCACAATGTAAGTGAATTACATGTATATTGATTCTTACCGAGAATTATGAAAGGGCGTGCCTTATCCTTGACATTGTAACTTGATCAAGGTGTGGTTGTCAACATCTCGTTCCCATAGGGACCTGAAAAATAAAATAAATATTGAACTGTTTTTTTTGTTTATTACATACTTAAAGTATTATTGATTGGGATTAAGATCAATGTATGATTAGTCAGACCTGAATACAAACTGACTAGTACAAGATCCAAGGCTACCTATTACTTGATATTTGCAGTCAAGGCTTTTTGCAGTATGATGTTAGAATCTGATTATAATCGGTGATCAATTGAAAGGATTATTTCAGATTATTTGATTTTGATTTTTCCATCCAATTCCCTACACTGTGTACCATCCTCAATGATGTGAAATTTCACATTTTGTATTAACTGATCTGCCTTTTATTGGTATAAGAAATACTAGATTAATGTTGACTTAAATTCTACATCCAAACTTTAAAATATCATACAACTCTTGTGCATGCATAGAGAGATGATGAGCAATGAGACTGGATCAAAAAGACAGTTCCATGAGAAATTAAACAGCCCAGTTACAGAGATAGAAATTGTAGCAAGATCAAGATTTGAACCAAGCACCTTCTTCAAACCTAATTTAGGCATCGATTGCAATAGTCAATTTTTACATTACCGTAGTAGACCTGCATTTTATGCACGCAAAGGCCCAGCAACACAATATTTGATAGGCATTTTGTACTATGGCATCGTAACTGATTTATGACTGTCAAAGTAAGAAATAACGTCAAACGTTGTAATGCCGGGTCTAGAAATGTCTAAAATGCAAGTTTGTCTTAATATGACAATGATCTATTAATGTTACATTTTAAACACATTTTAAAAGTCTTACCGAGATATTTGACAGGAAATGTCCCAATCCTCGTATTCTATGCTCCATATAAGGTTTGATCAGCGATCAATATCTAACCCCGAGGTATAATGAAGTCCATTTAATGGTGGCGTGTGGTTTTCAGCAAGCTTGATTCTGTAAACATGATGTACATGTATCATATACATGTAAATAAAATGTCATACAAAAATTTCAATAGGAGAAATGTATCTACTTAAACACAAATATTGTCTTACTTATCATGGTCATCCTACAAAATCTCAAATGCGTTTCAAATTCAATGCAACAAATTACTTATATGATCCTCATAATGTTTGAACATTTCTAATAAATATGCAGCAAAAAATGCTTAGACACTCTATCTTTTTATCAATTTAACCAAAACTTTCTTAGATCAAAGCACATGATAAAATAAACATCACCAACCTGTGGATATGGGGATGATTGCCTTGTGAAAGTATATATGACGTTATGCTCAGGTCCCTCTCATACTCTGAGACTTTGTTGGAGCAGTCAGCCAATCAGAACTTAACGGCCGATGAGATATAGCGGTATTCTGTGAAGACATACAAATATTAAAATTGAAAATCCCAGGAATGACTCTTTTTCATACAGTATACCTGATGTGTTGACAATTAGCCTCAGCATTAAATTGCTAAATATAATTGGCTACATCTATTGACACTTTGCGGAGGATTCTTAGTGAAAAGTGAAGAAAAGAAAGACGTATCTGCTAATTCGCTTTAAAAATTGAGCGTAAAATTCTATTCTTAAACTCATTCAATAGTACATTAATCTTACCGAGAATTGAGAAAGGGCTCGCCAAAACCTCGACTTATTGAGCTGGTCAAGATTTAATTGTCAGTCTCATTCCCAGAAGGGTCCTTCAAAAATAGAAACAAATATTAAAATGAAATTAACATTATAAATATATGAACTAAAATTGTAATAGTTCACCTTAGCAATAATTCAGCTTTCATAAGTAATAAAAAAATAAACCTTTTAGCTCAAAGTTTTTTACACAAAAAATTAATTGCAGATAAAATATCGTCAAATTTTTTAAAGTAACTCATTTCCTGCTTTTTTGCAATTGTTTCTAAAAGCTAGAAGTTAACTGCTGCAAATTAACTTACAGATCATACAGATGGACCAAAAAAGCTCATTAATTTAAACTAATCTGATTTTCATTGGATTACAAGAGGCATAAAAACACCGCTTAAGACGTTTTGCCAGATTGCAAAGTAAGCTTTTGTTAGGAAAAGATTAAATAATATCCAAGGTCAAGGTCACTACTTCGAAGGTCATGGTATCAAATGAACTCATGTTCGAAGGAATATACTATGACACTTAATAACACAGCCTAGTCCCTTGAATATACATAGACCAAAAGTTTTTTTTTTTTAAAGTAGAACAAAGTCCAATGTCAAGGTCATTAGGTCAAATGCTGCAGCATAAATTAAATCTTGTCACGGGCAACCTATATGTATATTATGTTTCTACTGCATATAGTTCCTCGGATTTTGCTTAAACTACAAACTTTAACCAAAATCTTTAACTAAGTCAAACTCCAAGGTCAAGATCACTAGGTAAAATGTTATGGCATAAATTGAAATGAATAAAAAAAACAATCACTCGATTACACTATATTACAGTGTAATTGAGTATTTGTTTTTATTTGTATCATCCCTTCCCTCTGGAAGAAATATCTAATTTGAAAAGTCTAGCCATGGGCAACCTACATGTATAATATTATGTTTTTACTGCATATAGTTCTTTAGATTTTGCCTCAACAAGAATCTTTTACATTTTAAAGCAATACCAGTCAATAATCTGGTCAATTAAGGCCATTTCTGAATGAAGTAGTCAACAAATAAACATGGAATCTTACCGAGATTTTCTGACAGAAAGCATTCCAATTCTCGTAGAATCTGCCCCTGACCATTATAAGGCTTTGTCATGGATCTATATCCTTCCCCATTGTATAAGTCACTAACCATCATAGCGGCAAGATTCATTTTCATCTCTACAAAAGAGGTCAATAAAGTAACTATCACTGACACAAAATATTAAATGTAATGCTCCAAATGTCAAGAATTAATATTGCAGATAGAGCGAGTTACTGCAGAATATGTTGAAAATATTGATGTTTCTTACCAAGGTTTATCACTCAAAGGCCTGGTTCATAAACATAACATTTCATCAACAGCAGAACATCAAGATTGGACATCTGTAAGAAAGCAAGTTCAGACATTTTATCATTATCAAGATGGCGTTTTTCAAAATATCAAACTTAATCAATTATATTTTGTGGAGTTTATTAATGTACATCTACAATTCATAGATTAATCATAGTGAGAATTCACATGATCCATCAAAATTTCTTACAAGGATGTTTGGATATTAATGAAGTAAGAGATTATAATATACTCACCTTATATCATGTCTTTGTTGTCCTCTTCATTTTCCGATACATTGTGGCAAAGAAAATCATCTTATACAATTATATCAAATTTTATTTTATACAATTCATCATGAAGAAAAATCATTCTTAATAACAACGTAATTATTTTTACACTTAAGCAAGTCAACATACATCAAATCATGGGACTACTTTGAAAATGTCTTAAGAAACAATAAATTTTGAATACAGCGCGCTTTTACTTAATGTAACTGGAATTTTCCAATGCACTTAATAAAAACTTTTTTCTTGAGCACAAATAGGAAAAATATACTAGTTAAACAATATTAAAATTATGGAACCTTATTATGAAAAAACTTAAAGAAAAAAAAGTGACAACTATAAAAACTATAAACAGACCCACCTACCTCGTTCTTACCAAAAATGTTATATTTTGCTAAAGACAGTGAAATTTAGGGGAGTAAAGCGTAATATGAACAATTCATTATTTTTTTCAAATGATGGCAAAGAAATTATATGCATAAGTCTATTCATCAAAATGTTAAAAAATTTAATAATAAACATAATTTGTTTGGAAGTATGCTTAAGCAGCAAAAGCGTACAGCATAATATTATGTAAAAAAATATATCATAAAATTACGCCAAAATTGTATAATAAGGCAGGTCTGATAAATCCACAACCTTACACATCCACATAATTATATCAAAAATCATATCGAAATCTTAAAAATCACTATACTCATATTTTGTGTCTTACTAAAACAAGACACATTTGTCAACCTGATACACTTGCTTGTGAACAATAATTGCCATTTTTTCATCATTTCAACGTTATGGCTGATGACCTTGAACGTTTGATGGTAAGAAATTCCCATCCAAATCGTTGGAAATTTCATCTTTCTTTCAAAGGTTTTAATTATTATTTTAATAATTCATATTTCTACAGTCTTACTTTATGTAATTTAAAATAATGTTACTTTCTATAGCTCTTTTATAGCTATTACATATAGATCAATTTTCATTGTACATGTACACAATCTAAATATATATGTTCAAGGCACTGCAAATTTCAAACTAATTGCGAAGCACATTATGACAAATTTGATACATCAGCACCAAAGACCCTAAATGGGTATGCACGAAGCACACCAGCGGGATAAAATTGTACATACATATACGTGAAAATATTGGTCTAAAATTGATCCATACATATTCTATGTAAAACGCAAAATCTAAGCCTTCCAGAAGGGACCAAAGTAAAACCATTAAAATGGAGTCTAATCAGTATCACAAGTACCATAACTTTTTTGTTTGAAAATTTAGTGTCCTACTTTGGAGGCAAAGTATGACACCATGTGACCATTATATTGCAACATCATTAGCACAAATTAGTTTGTGGCATGATAATTTACCTGGTATAGGATCTAGGCATAGAGGACCAAGGAGACCCATAAAATAAGTCTTAAATGACATATCTGTCGAGTTTGACAAGTTCACCTTTGTAAATGCTTCAACCAAATTAGCAGCAAGTAACACTTGTTTCTATTTTGTTCTTGTATAGACTATTTCATAAGATAGAAGAATTTGAATATTGTATATTGTTGTATTTAGTATCTGCTCATATAGAGGAATTTGAATATCTATAAAGCATCCTTTTCAATGCTCTTTACATACAAAGCTCCAGACAACAAGTATAAGATTAAAATCAGGTCTGCTGCGATGAGATACATTTACAGATTTCAAATATCAAATTTTGTTATACAAACAAACCTGTTCCCAAAAAAGTGATGTCCCCAATATCTATTTATATATATAGCTTTGAGTTCTTATTAAGCTTTTATCCTTATAAAATTACGTATGTTAGCATAACTGTCTGCAACTATAAAGAATTTTAGCTAAAATCATAAGGTACACTTTAAAATCAAACTATGCAAAATTTAGTCTATTTTGATGGACAAGACATGGGCCCTTAAAACTATCTTTATCAAAGTTGAACAAGAATTAAAGAATAAAACTATTGGTAAACTCCTGTATGAATAAATGACATTCCTCAAGACAGAATGAAAGACTACATGAATGGAACTCCAAACTTCTCTTCATGTAAGAGTGAATTAAGAACAGCTGGAGAGGGACTGAGGAGAGAAGGGAAGGATTCAACCAAGCACACACCCGCCATGAGGGACGGGGACATGAGATGACTATATGAACATTAACACCTTGTTTTAAATCTAAATTGCCGACAAAGTGGACTATTCCATGAATGTATTTAGGCATCAAATGTTTATGGACTCTTATGTAAACAAAGAAGCACCAAATGTGTGTCAAACACCTTATATTTAATATCTAAGACTTGATATAAATCAGGCCGATTCTAAAATTAAGTTTTGCTAATTTACAAGTGATTATCCACTATGACAGTCTTCCAGTAAACTGTCTGGGTCCCTACTAGATCATCAATACCTTCAAATACCAAGTTTCTAATAGGGAACTGGGTAATTTAAATTATTGTCATACAAAATGTCTTTTGTATTGTTGTTTTCCTGTTGCGATCTATCAGGACATTTTTCTTTCCTTCAGTTTTCCTTATTGAAAGCCCCCCCCCCCCCCCCCCCCCCCCCCCCCCCTTTCTAAGGTCATCTTCTTTAACTGAATCTTTTTTTCTTTTTTAATGTAAAAAACAAAATTTTTGCTTCAGTAAATCCAATATTATAGTTCTTAACTAGGAATAACTTATTTAAAGGACACATCTCCATGGCCATAGAAATTAAGTCAACATTTAAATGGGAAATCTCTTAAAGAGAGGATAGACGAGTTTATAGTAGTTCACATGACATCACAAGACACAACTTGGCTTTGGTTTATATTAAAGTTTTATATGTAGAATTGGTTCAAGGTGGAAGAGGGAGTGTAGGACACTGAATTATATCACATTGTTATCACTCGATCATCTACATGATAAAAAGTATTGAAATGATCGAAGACTGGTCTTGGGTATTATTCCATCAATGTTAATGTATACCTTATATGTTCACAATGAAGATCTTCAAAGATCCATAGACTATTCTGAGAATAAAGTCTCAAGAGTAAATCAAAGTCTTTGTACTCTATGCATGACTGACTGACACTTCATGAAATCTGTCTTATACATTGTCATGAAAAAAATAAAGCCTACGCTCACGCAGCAAGATACGCCCGTTGGGATTTTTTTCACAACACCAAAATATCTAAGTCCCATAACTCCATAAGGACAAATTGGATGAACCTAGCTTAAAATCGAAAGGCGGCTTCCTCTTCAAAGTCTGATCAAAATGTACAAATATCATGAAAATCTGTTGACACATATTCAAGTTATTGCGTTCCATGCACCTATATTTTGCCCTTAGCTTAACATGTATGTGCATATAACCCCCCCCCCCCATTACACATAATTTCTGGATTATGTGACAAAAAATTCAAGAACCCCTTATATATGTGAAAGAACATCCTTTCTACTTGAAGTATACAAAATTTCAAAACATTTCAACCAGAAATAGATTTTTAAATAATTTTTAACTATTTTAGTATATTTTCACTGTATTTTAAAATATCCAAGTCCCATAACTCTGTAACGACATATCGAATGAACCTGAAAATCGAAAGGCGGCTTCCTCTCCACAGTCCAATCAAAATGTATGAATATCATGAAAATCCGTTGACGCATATTCAAGTTATTGCGTTCCATGCGCCTATATTTTGCCCATAGCTTAACATGTATGTGCATATAACCCCCCCCCTTCCTATTACACACAATATCTCGCTTATGCGACCAAAAATTAAAAACCCGTTACATATGTCAAAGAGCATCCTTTCTACTTGAAGTATACAAAATTTCAAAACATTTCGACCAGAAATAGATTTTTAAATAATTTTTAACTATTTTAGTATATTTTCACTGTATTTTAAAATGTCTAAGTCCCATAACTCTGTAACGACATATCGAATGAACCTGAAAATCGAAAGGCGGCTTCCTCTCCACAGTCCAATCAAAATGTATGAATATCATGAAAATCTGTTGACGCATATTCAAGTTATTGCGTTCCATGCGCCTATATTTTGCCCTTAGCTTAACATGTATGTGCATATAACCACCCCTCCCCCCTTCCTATTACACACAATATCTCGGTTATGCGACAAAAAAATTAAAAACCCGTTACATATGTAAAAGAACATCCTTCCTACATGAAGTATACAAAATTTCAAAACATTTCGACCAGAAATAGATTTTTAAATATTTTAGTATATTTTCACTGTATTTTAAAAATCTAAGTCCCATAACTCTGTAACGACATATCGAATAAACCTGAAAATCGAAAGGCGGCTTCCTCTCCACAGTCCAATCATAATGTATGAATATCATGAAAATCTGTTGACGCATACTCAAGTTATCGTGTTCCATGCGCCTATATTTTGCCCTTAGCTTAAAATGTATGTGCATATAACCCACCCCCCTTCCCATTACACACAATATCTCGGTTATGCGACAAAAAAATTAAAAACCCGTTACATATGTCAAAGAACATCCTTTCTACTTGAAGTATACCAAATTTCAAAACATTTCGACCAGAAATAGATTTTTAAATAATTTTTAAATATTTTAGTATATTTTCACTGTATTTTAAAAATCTAAGTCCCATAACTCTGTAACGACAAATCGGATGAACCTGAAAATCGAAAGGCGGCTTCCTCTCCACAGTCTGATCACTATGTATAAATTTCATAAAAATCCGTTGACGCGTATTCAAGTTATTGCGTTCCATAGGCGGACGGACAGACGGACAGACGGACAGACGGACAGACGGACGGACTTCGCCATACCATAATACGTCCCGTCAAATGACGGGCGTATAAAAATGGGAAAAAGACATTGAAGCATATTCAAAACAAATTAAGCTTAAAAAAATCAGACTCTAGAATATTTGGTTATGGACATGATTCTATCAAGACAATTTTGTACATTTTTGTAAAATTGTACTTTTTTGTTTGTGAAACTAGTAATTATTGTAATAATTATACTTTGATTTAATTTGCATTTCCATAACATAGAGCTTTTGAGGAAAATAAGTCTTGGGAAGTATATAGTTGACAATTTCAAGACTGTTTTGATTCATTTTGAGTATGACTTTAATTTGGGTTAAATGTGTTAGATAAAGGACAAAGTTTGGGAAAACACTAATAGAATTTGAAGCAACAGACTGAGACTTTCATATTCAATAAATTACCTTAAAATATGCATCTTCACTCAGCATTTAGGAATAGTAAACAATACTAGTATATGACTACTTCTGATATCAAATCTCTTTTACATGTGTTGCACTGATTGATCGAGGGCTCAAATAATGTAGGTGTGTAGTAAGTCAGTGTCAAGATCTGTACATATTGAGTCTTTGCGAAATACAGAAATGTTTCCCCTTACAGATGGTATCTGACGTAAAACCATTGTGACGTCATGAAAATGGTATGGTAACGTCAATTTTCTACCGTCATTCCCAGACTTTTAGGACTGTTGCCATAAAATTTGATGACGTCATAATCAGTCTACATCAGATACCGTCTCAAATTGGAAGTAACTCTGGTTTTCGAAAATTGCGAATAGTATCAATACAATCAATAACAAATCCATACCATGAAATGGAGGAAGTTCTTAAAGGCTCACATGTTGGAAATTTTATGTAGATTAAAATATTTCTTCCGGACGGAAGAGATGACAAAAATAAAAACACAAACACTCAAATGAACACTAGTTTTCATATACATTGTCGTTTTTTACACTGAATAAAGATCAAAGGGCCGACAATTTGTGTATTTGAGTGTTTTGTTTTTATTTGGAATTTTATGATTTTTGGAACTCAATTTTTTTTAAGTGTTTCACCAACGTCAATGTTTTACACTGCTGAAGGGGAAGGGAGGACCATCAAACATTTCTATAATTGTCTTTGAATCATCAAACAAGACTGAGATTGACAAAGTCATTTTATATTTGTGCCTTGCAAGGAATCATTGTCAGGACTTGACACCTCCCCATGAAAATTCTTAATTGCCATGATGATTGAACATGTTGTAGCAAAAATTGGCAATGGTAAAGTTATGACCTTTCTTAATCAATGACCTCGATCCTCAGCAGTCCTTCCATTAAGTATAAACAGTACCTTGTACTGCAGTGACCTCGATCCTCAGCAGTCCTTCCATTTAGTATAAACAGTACCTTGTACTGCAGTGACCTCGATCCTCAGCAGTCCTTCCATTTAGTATAAACAGTACCTTGTACTGCAGTGACCTCGATCCTCAGCAGTCCTACCATTAAGTATAGAGAGCACCTTGTACTGTAGAGACCTTGATCCTCAGCAGTCCTTCCATTTAGTATAAACAGTACCTTGTACTGCAGTGACCTCGATCCTAAGCAGTCCTTCCATTAAGTATAAACAGTACCTTGTACTGCAGTGACCTCGATCCTCAGCAGTCCTTCCATTTAGTATAAACAGTACCTTGTACTGCAGTGACCTCGATCCTCAGCAGTCCTTCCATTTAGTATAAACAGTACCTTGTACTGCAGTGACCTCGATCCTCAGCAGTCCTTCCATTAAGTATAAACAGTACCTTGTACTGCAGTGACCTCGATCCTCAGCAGTCCTTCCATTTAGTATAAACAGTACCTTGTACTGCAGTGACCTCGATCCTCAGCAGTCCTTCCATTTAGTATAAACAGTACCTTGTACTGCAGTGACCTCGATCCTCAGCAGTCCTTCCATTTAGTACAAACAGTACCTTGTACTGCAGTGACCTCGATCCTCAGCAGTCCTTCCATTTAGTACAAACAGTACCTTGTACTGCAGTGACCTCGATCCTCAGCAGTCCTTCCGTTTAGTATAAACAGTACCTTGTACTACAGTGACCTCGATCCTCAGCAGTCCTTCCATTTAGTATAAACAGTACCTTGTACTGCAGTGACCTCGATCCTCAGCAGTCCTTCCATTAGGTATAAACAGTACCTTGTACTGCAGTGACCTCGATCCTCAGCAGTCCTTCCATTAAGTATAAACAGTACCTTGTACTGCAGTGACCTTGATCCTCAGCAGTCCTACCATTAAGTATAGACAGTACCTTGTACTGCAGTGACCTCGATCCTCAGCAGTCCTTCCATTTAGTACAAACAGTACCTTGTACTGCAGTGACCTCGATCCTCAGCAGTCTTTCCATTAAGTATAGAGAGCACCTTGTACTGTAGAGACCTTGATCCTCAGCAGTCCTTCCATTTAGTATAAACAGTACCTTGTACTGCAGTGACCTCGATCCTAAGCAGTCTTTCCATTAAGTATAAACAGTACCTTGTACTGCAGTGACCTTGATCCTCAGCAGTCCTTCCATTAAGTATAAACAGTACCTTGTACTGCAGTGACCTTGATCCTCAGCAGTCCTTCCATTAAGTATAAACAGTACATTGTACTGCAGTGACCTCGATCCTCAGCAGTCCTTCCATTAAGTATAAACAGTACATTGTACTGCAGTGACCTCGATCCTCAGCAGTCCTTCCATTAAGTATAAACAGTACATTGTACTGCAGTGACCTCGATCCTCAGCAGTCTTTCCATTAAGTATAAACAGTACCTTGTACTGCAGTGACCTTGATCCTCAGCAGTCCTTCCATTAAGTATAAACAGTACCTTGTACTGCAGTGACCTTGATCCTCAGCAGTCCTTCCATTAAGTATAAACAGTACATTGTACTGCAGTGACCTCGATCCTCAGCAGTCCTTCCATTGGGTATAAACAGTACATTGTACTGCAGTGACCTCGATCCTCAGCAGTCTTTCCATTAAGTATAAACAGTACCTTGTACTGCAGATCAATCATCATTGAACATAATGTTTGGCTCTCATCAAGGTAAGCTGATTTTTTCCACATCCAATACATAGAAAAACCATGAGGTTAACCTCTATTCACAGCAATTTTAAGGGAACAAATGCTCTAGCTTGTATTTAAGGGAGCTTAATGTTTCCTTTGAGTAAAAAAAATACAAGATGTAGCTCTTATTTCAGTACAGCGAGATGAATGGTTTTTTATTTAAGTTACAGAACAAAATTACTTTTAGCTCTTATCCAAAAGAGCTGAAAGTTGCATTGGAGTCATAAAGAATATTTTCCATACGAGTCTCAGAGAATTAGCGCATTTGCTCAAAACACAGCAAGCTTAATTTCTTGAGTTGCAGAGAACAAGACACTGCTTTCACTCAATTCAAAATGAGCATAATTTCTTATTTGAGTTGCAGAGAAAAAGTGCTTTTGCTCAATTCAAAGTGAGCATAATTTCTTATTTGAGTTGCAGAGAACAAGTGCTTTCTCTTAATTCAAAATGAGCTTAATTTCTTATTTGAGTTGCAGAAAACAAGACACTGCTTTCACTCAATTCAAAATGAGCATAATTTCTTATTTGAGTTACAGAGAACAAGTGCTTTTGCTAAATTCAAAATGAGCTTAATTTCTTATTTGAGTTGCAGAGAACAAGTGCTTTCGCTCAATTTAAAGTGAGCTTAATTTCTTATTTGAGTAGCTTAGAGAAGTCATGATCTGGAGAAAAGAATGAATTTCAAAATACGATCAAAATCAACTTATTTCCATAGCATCCAATCTCTAAGTGTTGTTTTATTCTACATCTTCCCTTGAAGCCATGTAGAATCTGGCATATCCGTTTAAAGAAGTCTCGACGTACAACATTCAATCCAAAGATAGATAAAAGGATATGGACAACTTCGATCTAGACTGTTTTTTTTTTTAGGAAAAACAAAGATAACAAAGTCTCATTGACATCTGGTATGTTTTACAAAATAAGGAAGCATCACTTGTCAATCCATATGACAATCAAATGGGAATGGATATTTATATTACGATACGTACTGAAAGTTTTGCTCTAATGAAAAGATGACAGAAAACTAGAACTTTGATCTATATTTGTTATATAGATGTTTTCGGTTGGTCCCCAATGTAAAATATGCAACTCAACTGGAAAATTTCAAATTTTCCTGACCTAAACAGTTCAAATTCCGTCAGACTTGTTTTGCGTCAATACCCAAGAGGACTATTATCCAACTTATTGAATAAATCTATTTAATACAAAGAAAATAAGCATAATTCGAAAATATCCCCTTACCGTTTTCTGTGGCAGTTTGAAACTAATAAAAGGTGCACATGTACTCATCTTATATTATCTACCATTTACTACTTTATTTACTGCTTACTCTGAGATTGAGAATTTGTGATGACATCCCTTTGAATCAAAAATTTCATTGCAATACGTAGATATAACTAAAGCACTTCAGCATTACAATGTAAATGCAACCTATATTAACAAATTATGATTTCTAAGTACTTGAATGGAGCTAAAACGTTCGACTCTTTCTATAATTATTACTTGAATCATATTAAAAAAAACTTACATTTCCTATATATAATGCAGGTATTTTTCTTAATATTGTAAATTACAAACAAACTTCACAAAAACACTGTACAAAGTACGTTGATTTAACCTTTACTAACTTGTATAAACAAAGCGCTAGCCTGTCTTTTCTCTGAAATATCATTGAATGAAAACTGAAGGTTTTGATGCTCAAGACTGGAATTTTTAATCAAAACATAAAAAATTCATGTAAATCATTATTAGATCCCTTTAACCAGTATTGTTCATGTAAATCATTATTAGATACCTTTACCCAGTATTGTTCATGTAAATCGTTATCTAAGATCAATCCCTTTACCCAGTATCGTTCAGTTTTTATCTTGACATTTTCATTTTCAGAGTTCATGAAAAGTATCTGTTGCATCAGATGAGCCAATACTAATTTTTTTTCAGATAAAAACTTGCTTTATATCTATTATTTGGACAAATAAAAATTCCCAAATGTACGACATTTCGAAGGAAGATTTTAAGAACTCTGCATTTTCATAAAGAACTTGTATCAATGTCTCACATAGGCTCAGATGTCAGGTGTGAAGAACTTTCTCTTTGACTCTTGAATATGAATTTTCAGGAAGGATTCTAGCTCAGTCCTGGTCTGACATAACCTGATAGACCATTACAAAGTGAACTTGATTCTACCATAGAAAATCCATTTTAGAATTGTTGATTTGATCCAAAATAACAGAGATATGAAGCCTGAGCAAGTCATTCGTTACAAACAAAATTAAAATGCAAATATTCTCTAGATTCACTGACTCAATCATTGTAAAGTTAAGATAAATTCCAGATAGGTATAAATATATTTACAATCAATTTACAAAAGTCTGACCTTGAAAATACGTCAAGCTTTAATTTAAGCTAATTTAAGTAAGAAGAAAATAATATTGTTTTAACCCAAAACGAGCAAACTGGATACAAATGAAGGAGACTTTTTTTGTAGAAATTGGTAATTTTAATCAGGAATTCTTCAAGTTAAAGACTAATTATGATTAATTTTTTTATAATAAACTACCAATTACCCATCTGCAAAAAAAAAACAATCTCTCAGATGTTGAATTTCATCATTTCTTCACCAGTATAGAATTCAAATTTCCATCATGAATGCCAAATAAATGCTTTTAATACAAGCTTCCTTGGGTTGAGGTCATTGACTGTGATTAAGTGTAGGAGATAGCAATGAAAATATTTTACACACTGGTTTAATATTTCATGAAAGGTAAAGTACCAGGTCAGGCAAGAAAGCAACCATACATAACATTTTCATTTGGATGTTCAAATCTGGGTAAAAATGTTCAAAAAAGAAAATACCAAGTAAAAAAGGGAAAAAAATTCTTTTTCCAACAAGGTAAGAGGAATTGAGAGACTTCTATCCCATAGACCTTTTTCTCTCTGAACATGCTGAATCTTTCACAGTATTTATGGTTTCTTTTTGAATAGGTAACCCTTTGTGTGCCAAGTTGCATTTCTCTCTTCTGGATTCATTCTGTATGCTGACCTAAACAGTTTTCCTTTTCCATTAATTCTCTATAATTTAGATATTTTCAATAAAAATAAGTTTGTGTAATCAATCCCAACCCTTATGATATGTTTGTAGCAAGATAAAAAATCCTATTTTTTCCTTGTGTATGTATCATATTCTTAATTATTCATCATATGTTGTTTAAGCAGTTTATTTATCATAATTATGTAATTTTCACAGTTTATTTGATTTTGCAGAAGTTGCACTGAGCAAACAAATCCTGAATAACAATTGGTTTCGTTACAAAACTTTCTTTCACTTGATAAAGCTATGAAAACAAGTTCTATGGCATAAAATTCTAGACATCATTCTTTCTTGCAAAATATAGAATTTTCATATCTTTTCCATATCAACATTTTTATTGTAGCTTGGACTTGTGTTACCATGACTTGTGTTACCATGACCTTGTGTTACCATGACTTGTGTTACCATTACCTTGTGTTACCATGACTTGTGTTACCATGACCTGTGTTACCATGACCTTGTGTTACCATGACTTGTGTTACCATGACTGGTGTTACCATGACCTTGTGTAACCATGACCTTGTGTTACCATGACATGTGTTACCATGACATTTTTTTCATTAATTGAAGGACAGCACAAGGCTTGAGGCAGAAAAAAACAACTTCAGATAAAATACTTCAAACATCAAAAGGTGGAGATGGAAGTCAACATGCTAGCTACCAGTGCATTGCATTAGATTTGTTGATATTTCAACATCTTAAGATTTTTCAACATCTTCAGATTAAGTGTAAAAGAAATGTGAAGTAAATCCAGATCTGAAGGAGATTAATTGACCGCCAGGAAAGAAGGTTTTAGTTACTCATGTGTCAGAATAATATAGCTGCATTACAAGTATTTCTGGGTTTTTTTTTCAAGTCCATCAAGCAGTAGTCAAATTTTAATATGATTATACCCATATTATTATCCTTAGTCCATGAGTTCAATAGTTCAATGCACAAGAGGCAAATAAATTAAATACTCTGAGTAAGTTGACTTTACACAAAAACACAGCCCATTGTACAGACAAGACATCTCTCAGGTACAATGCGTCGTAGGATACGTGTGAACCTCAACCAAACACAAGTACAAACTGCTGAGGTAGGGACACGTTGCTGAGATCGAGTTACAATGTTCAAGCGAAATAAATCCGATGTATTGGCAGCATGTAGATCTAAGTCGTACACAACAATTAGAGAGAATTGAAATATTTGCAAGACTGACAACAGAAAAAAGAAAGATTTTGGTTAAATATTTAGAATTCTCCTCTGCATTGATGAATATGTGAGCACGTTATAGTGAATTTATTGTAGATGGCACAGTCTCAATTTCTACACTTCTGTTATAGATAAGACTGAAGGAGTTTTCTTTCTTGGTTAGTTTAACATTATGTTTATTCGTTGAGATAAAATGCACTTAACCTTTAGCAATTAAGTGTGATTATTTCCAGGGAAAACTCAAAATCGTGCAGAGCTGATCATCACACATCAGATAGCTCCATGTAACTTTAAAGGAAGTTTAACTTTAAGGTGGAAGCGAGAATAGGATGTATATCTTGTAGTTTCTGCCGGTGAGGATGTGTATCAAAGAAACGGTCATCTTATAGAATGTGCATATATATACAAAAAAACTTGAAAAATTCAGCAAAGTTGTGCGTTTATGTATCGTGTGCATTTTGCTGTGAGATCTAATCAGTCTGCAAAGGTAAATATACACTGGTGTACATGTCATTTTATACAGTGAGGACAATAACAATGGAATCCAATCATCCATCAGTGACGGATTATTTTTCGAAACAGGATGATCCATATGAACAGAAAAATATCATCTGAGAAGGATAACCAGAATAAACGTACAAGAAGTGAACTGTCCAGGACTGGCTCAGAGCCTGCAGATATTAGCTTACGAATTTTATATCAACTCAAAGTTATAAGAGTGGAGTTGAGGAAAAAGGATTTGAAAGAACTTGTAAAAGAAATAGTGAAGGGAATGATGAGGGGAATGAGAGAAAAATTGACAAAGTAAAATCCATATATGTTGGAAAGTGTGAAAGCTTTAAAAGACGACTAAGATAAACTTTTACTAGAGAATGAGGGTCTCAAACAGAAAATACAAGAAAATGCATTCTCCCACTTGAGACTGAGAAATCTCAAATTTTCAAGGAATGAGATTATAACTATCAACCATATGTTGTCATGTGGGATGAAAAAAGCCCACCCTCGGGGTCTGGTTTCTGGTCAGGGAACGAGGCTTGCCTTGTTCCCTGACCAGAAACCAGACCCCAAGGGTGGGCTTTTCTCAACCCACATGACAAACATATGCTTGATCGTTTTTCTCCCATTTCTAGGGGCCTTTCTTGAAATTTTATGAAATCATGAAATCGTCAACTTTATCAGATTCAAAAAATAAAGAAATATTCGTTTTCAGCGCCCTCAAAAAAACATTCCGGAAGTAAGCCGGAACTACTTTTGCCCTAATTTCCATCTTCTGCAGATGTAAACAAATTTTAACATACAAGTAAACAAAAATGGATGCCGATGAATTTTATCTAAATTCAGTCGTCAGTTTAAAAGATGGCACAAAGGGGAAAATATTAAACCTAACGAAACCACTTGGAACATACAAGATGTATCATGTACAGTCAATGAGTACAGGTGAAATTACAAAATTAGCAAAGCATCAACTTGTTAAACTTGAGTCTTCGCAAGAATTTTCTGTCAATTCTGAAGTAATTCAACAGCCTGATGTTGACCCTTGTCTTTGGGAAATTGTAATGCAGGACAATTTAAATGACAGCTTCCATGAACATAGGGTAATCAAAGATTACATAGCTCGCCTATACAGGTTTTTGTAAGAAACCAGGTTAAAGTTTTGAAAAATAGGTCAAAGTCCAAGGTCAAGGTCACTAGGTCAAAGGTCATGGTCTCAAATGAAAGGTCTTGTCACAAGGTATCTACATGTGAAATATCAAAGCCCTACCCCTTATAGTTCAAGAGATATAGCCCAGGTTAAAGTTTTGTCTACGGACGACGACGAGGACAACGACAACGACGACGACATCGACGCCGAGGGTATGGCATTAGCTCTCCGGACTTTTTCGTCCCGGCGAGCTAGAAATGAACAAAGTCCTGGTATAACCATTGAGAATGTGCATGTTTCTGCACCTGTCACTGTGAATCCTGACTCTGCTGGTCATTTTCTTGCCGTCGATGACGACAATGTCGACAAATTTAATAAAAGAAAATGAAAACAAAAACACTGCAAGAAAAACTCTAGGGCATGTTCGACTTTTCAAATCATATTTGCAAACTAACAATGATGACAGAGATGCACAACAAATTTCTCCCCTTGAGTTAGATAATCATCTCAGCAAATTCATTATTTCTGTACGACAGAAAATTGGAGCTGGCCGAATACCAACTGTAGCTGCATGAAAGGTATCATTTGCTCTTTGGATCGTTTCCTAAGATTTCATTGCTATGGTTATTCTATACAACGAAATTTAGAGTTCAGCAAATCTCAAGAAACCCTGAAATCTAAACAGAAATCTCTCAAAGGGAAAGGAATGGGAAATAAACCATGCGCGTCTGATGCTATCAGCGATGAAAATATCAACAAACTGAACATTTCTAGTCAGTTGGGAACAAATACGCCTACGTCACTCATTAATACAATGTGGTTCAGTAATACACTTCGGTATTCGTGGAGGAGGGGAGGAGCATCGAGGCCTGTGTGTAAGTGATTTTTCGCTTGCATGGTTTCGAAGCCAAACTTGACGCTGTATTTGTAGAATTCATCGAGCATCAAACAAAAACATGTACTGGGATTGACATCAACAATATCTGTTCAAAGGCACCAAAAATGTATGCAAGTAAGGATAACAGATGTACAGTGGATGCTTCCAAGAAATACATTGAAAAACGACCGAAAAACAAAAATAATGCAGACAATACAAAAATCTCTCCGTCATCACAAACAACAAAAGGCCATCTGAAGATGAACCATGGTTTCTGGCACAACCTATGGGAAAACATAAGCTATACAATATTCTAAAGAAAATGGTGGAGGAAGCAAACAATTCAAGTGAAAATCTTAAACACCTGACAAATACATGCGCCTGAAAGTATTTGTGTCAGAAACTTTTGGATAACAATGTTCCCGACACACAGGCTGTTCACATAACTGGCCACAGGAGTCCCCAATCGCTTAATAATTATCGTACATTAAGCAACAAACAATAGGGCACCTGTTCTAGCTTTTTCTTTATTTACCCAATCAATGCAATCCACTGAAAGTTCTGCACATGTAATTTCATCTACACAGAATACACTTCCTTCTCTATTCTATGGCAAAAACATCAGCAGAGAAAACATAACTGTCCATTTTCATCAACATTTTGGCGAGAAATAAACAAGAACATAAATTTGTAGTATGTGCGATCCTAAAGCCACACATCGATTTGTTCATTCAAGCTCTGAAAACTTGTGTTGACACCGTGCACATCATTTCGTGACGTCAACACATTTTATTGTTGAATGAAATTAAATCAAGATGTATGAATACAATGTAATTATAATTTTGATGAGAAAAATAATATTAGGTTATTGATTCAAACTGTTTTAGATAGTTAACAGAAAATTTATGCATGAGTGTTTCTTAATGGTTTACATGTACTTCTAGAGGTGGAATAAATATTCTGGGAATCACTGCGTCATGTGTCTGTCTTGTATCATAGCGCAGATCATATCAGCTGATTATTGTAGATTATAGATACTTTGGATTGTCTTTCTTAGCAAGTGAGGGATGGAGATTTCTCAATCCTCGCGTAAAAAATTTTACTTGTCCATGACTCGGCAAGCCTCGTCATGGACTTGCAAAATTTTGTACACTCGGGTTGAGAGATCTCCATCCCTCACTCCTGGTGTTGTTTGATTATACTAAACCTGCAGAAAAAAGTGAAAGATAGGAGCAAGAAAGTAGAAAGATTGAAAGGCTAACAGGAACAAACAGTACTAAGAAAGACAAATGTGAAAATTCATGGGATCGACCCTGGATGAAACTATAGTCTGTAACAGAAAGACCCAAGATAACTAGAGCACTGACAAAGTCAGAAAGGGCCCCGCCAGCCACTTCTTTAAGAAGTTGAATGTGAAGGCAACAAGGTCAAATGATGGTTGGCAACAAAACAATTGCTGCCAGAGGAATAGAGGCAAACATACAATGCAGTATTCCAATGTCATCGATTTTTTACAAAGTTATGGCCAATGTTAAAGTTTTTGCTGACAAACAGACGGACAGACGGACAGAGTGATATGTCAAATATCAAAGCCCCATCTCTTACGGTACAATAGTTAGAATGTTGAAGTTTTTCAAATGTAGGTCAAAGGTCACGGTCAAGGTCACATGATGAAAAATGTTGGTACCAACGGAAAGGTCTTGTCACAAGGCACACTCATGTAAAATAAAAAAGCTCTACCTCTTACAGTGCAGAAGTTATGGCCAATGTTAAAGTTTTTGCTGATGGACAGACGGACAGACAGACGGACGGACAGAGTGATTACTATAGGGCACCCGCCTAGTGGCGGGGCCCTAATAAGACAACCATCCTTAATGTATTGAAGTCTGTGAGCGTTGATATAGCACTTTCAAATCATTTTTTTCTTCAAGACGTACACAAGTGCATAATCTACATAAACCGCACCTGTTGTTAATAAACTTACGTGTTTACGTCATAATCAATGGCCTGTTGATAGAGTTTTGAATGCAGTAGATTTTCCTTAAATGGATTAGGGGATCCTTCCATATAAGACCTCTTTACAATTCAGACAAATATGCAATTAAACTAATCCCACAAGTTTTGAGATCAAAAGCAAATTTAATGCATTTCTGCTGATACATGTACTTCTAATTTATTCTTTTATTAAGAAATGAATCTTATATTTTTTCTGTTGATGCAGGTATCACCCGAAAAATTGGACAGAAAACTGATGCAAAATTTTCTGTCTAATTTTTGGGGTGATACCTGCATCAACAGAAAAAATATAAGATTAATTTCTTATCAATTTATTATCATCTATTTATGGAAAACAGATCTAAAAACAATCAATCAACGCACTATATTTCGTAAGTCGGAGGGTTTCACAGTGATTCGTCTGCCAAAATCAAACATGATTCAAATAGCGAACGATCGTCTCTCTATATCTTTAGAATAAGGACCAGTTTGAGCAAATTCTACATATGTACTGTTGATTTTTGAGTAAGTAGAAAAGAAATGGTACCCTTGAAATGATAAGCAAACATCAACTAATTGTATTTTTAGCAAGGAGTTCATTCATGTTTGAGGGAACCCCCGCTTCTAAAAATAGTGCTATAAATAGACTTTTGTGAAAAATTGTGTTGATCGATGTATCAACAAAATTTCTCAGTCAATCAGAATCTTCGTTTCTTGAAAATGACAATGGAAATTCACAACACTGTGACCTCCATTAATAAAATTGACTTCAAAATACAATTTACTTTTTATCAAATGGTGTTACAGTTGAGTTTTAAACAAATCCACTTCAAATGCTCATTGCCAATCAATAACACAATAATAGAGAAGGGTATTACACAATTTGAGGTAAAAAATACTGATATGCCAGAAAAGTAAGGGTAAACAGGTCTGCTATGTGTACTTTAGTAAGCCTATAGTGAATTATTTACATTGTGATATTGTCCATTATCTCTTTTTTCTAGGACAAACTATATGTTATTTGTATATCATGCATGCAACCTCCCCATAATGAGACATCTTTAAAAGCTTACACAATACAAATATAGTATACACAGATGTGCTTATAAGTCTAAAAATGTCAGAAATTAATCCATCTTCACAACAAAACCAGAACAGGAGCTAGATAAATGAATTAGTGACATTTTCTGACTTTTAAACTGTTAAGTATAGCAAGGAATAAATATTAGACAGATCTAGAACTTTTGTAATATCTTATTCATGCAGTAAATACTGTGTTATCATCATACTACAGAGAGCTATCATAATTTCTTCATAAATGATTCATGCATTGTATGGATGAACTTGAGTTCAAGATTGAGCAGTGTATAAGACAGTCACCATTCTTGTAGTAAAAGCTAAATTAAAAGTTGCAGGAATTTTTTTACCCTTTGATTCCAAGGGGAATGAGCCTTCAAAATTGGGAAAAATAGCGACATTTGGTTGAAATTGGGAAAAAAATTATACAAATAAATTGAGAAAACAAGCAAAAAGATCTTCTGACATTTGCTACTAAAAAAGACAATTGAACGCATATAGAGTAGACACCTATAGTTCCAAGAATATTATATTTCAGACAGTGTACATCGCAAAATAGATAATTATAAATATATTTTCAGTAATTTTAAAGGGTTTTTATACTTTGTTTATTGGAATTTTATATATATTTTTTTTTCAAATTGGGAATTTCATGCGCAGAAATTGGGAAAAATGCCTGTTTTTCAGCATTGGGAATGGGGCCGAATTTCGGCCCTGGAGAACCCCTAAAAAAATCCCTGAGTTGATACCACTAAAGCTCATTCATCAGTCTGTCATCCAATCAAAGCTCTCCTTACCTTGAGAAAGTGACAACAATCCATTCAGTGAAAATGTTTTGCTGTATTTATATTATCTAAAACTGGTTCATTTTGCATCACATGTAACGGCATGTGCCATTGACAATCTATAAATTTGTAAATTGATAATCTATAAATTTGTAAATCGATAATCTATTTAATTTTTAAATGACTATTGTCGGGGAGAGGTCTTATAGTTCCTCTTGTTTTCCAATCCCCAAACAATTTCTTCTCTGTACAATTATATTGTCCGTTTACTGATACTCAAATAAGTAATGTTTAAACAAATTCTCTGGAGACATTAAATGGTGCCGAAAATCAACGAAAAAATAATACGCATTAAAAAAACGTGACATATCACTTGCACTTTTTTTCAAAACTAATCAATTTTTGCATTTGCCATCAATATCAAAGATTCTACACCACTTTGTTCTTGTCCATCATGAATTATAAAGTACCTGTTTTCAAGATAAGCTTAATTCAATAAGTAATACACTACCTACCATTCATAAGTATCCAGGTAGTATAAACTTGAGAAATTTCATGAAAATTAAGCTAATCCCAAAATTTCCTCTTCTGAGCTTATAAATGATTGATTTTTTTAATATATTAAATACATCATTTATCTTAATACAAAAATGGAAAAATTTGAAGAACATTTTTAGAATTTTTTCATGTGAAAAATTGACATTTTTGGGGGGAATATTGCAAAATCAATAAACCAAAAATTTGGCTAGGAAACTTACTTGCATTGATAGCAGTATGATTAATCTTTAGATTTTCAAAACAATGGAACAAAATTCTCACTTTTTTGAAAACAAGAGAAACAATATTAGGTGGGTATACTTATTAAAGATTGATAGTGTAAGAAATTATTTTAATGATAAAGGTTTATTTCTAATTAAAAAAAAAATAATGAAGCAAATAACAGTAAAACTAAGTCTTCTCTCTTATTGTGAGTTATTACATTTACCATGAAAACCCATTCAACATCTCAATATATTGTCATACAGTACCACGCACTACCACTAGATGTTAATCTGCAAACTATAATGTTAAGGACAGACAGACGGACATGTGCATCACTATATACCCCCATTTTTGGCAGGGGTATCAAAATGTAAATTTCGATAATTAAAGAAAAAAGACAAAATCTTATCTGGTTCCTGGCAGCTGGTACTTGGAGAACCTGTCAATCCATCAGATTTGTAATGTTCTTCTGAGATGTGTCTTTCAGTAAGTTGTCTCATTAATTGTTGATCCTGGGTTCTTTATCACTCGGTGTCCATACACAGACGGACGGACATATGCATCACTATATACCCATGCCATTTTTTGGAAGGGATATTAAAGTGTAAATTTTCACAATTAAAGAAGACAAAATCTTATCTGATTCCTGGTAGCTGGTACTTAGAAGGCCTGTCCATCCATTACATTTGTAGTGTTCTTTTAAGATGTAGTATTCCTGTACTTGTTGTCTCATTGATGATCCTTACAGTGTCCTCAGTGCTATGGCTGTTTATACCATGTAGTAACAAATTAAGCTGAAACAAGATCTCATTTCGTGAAAATAAAATCACTCTCTGAAGACGATAGGAAAGACGGGCATTGCATGATGAACTGTAGACCTATTCACATTACTTTTGAAGGAGTTGTGCCCCTTGATGCCTTACAAAAATCATTTTCCAGACTTTTTCTGCAACAGATGGAGGTATTTAGATGAAATTTGATACTCAGTCTTGATTAGTTATAGTGTAAGTACATGGTTCACTCGTATATGACAATATTTGTCTTTTAAATGTGATGTTTTACCACATCAAAGAATTGAAATGATGTCATACTACATGTAGCTGCTATGCAATGACATATAATTTCATTCTTTATAATGGGTAAAACAACATATGAAAAGACCCCAAGTGATCCCAGCAAAAAGGTCTATGAAATTAATTTTGTTTGAGCTCTGGGTATATTTAAGGAAATCTTCACATTGGCATGATTGCTAAGCATCTTTATTTATACTCTTTAAACAAAGACTAATTGCCGTATGGTAGTACATGTATAATCCAGCAGCTGCGTGAAGTGCGTGAGCTGATGACAAGATGCATGTTTACGATGACGGAAAAATGTAAGAATTTTGTATGAAAATTAATACAAACATACATGTAGAAAGAAACAACTGTATGATAATTGGCTTGCTTGTTGACTGATGAGATCAGCCCTTTTCCACCTCTTCTCCACCATTATGGTTCCTCTGCGCTAGCTTCTATAGTCATGTTAGTCTCGGTAAAATAAGTCTCCAAAAAATATGCATATCTTCATCTTTCTTCCTAAAAAGATGAGAAAAAGATATTTCAATTGGATTACATTTTTACAATACATAAATATTCTAATTCAATCTATAATTTTTTCCCTATCAGCTCCATCTACGCAACTATGTCCGAAAACTTTCTACTGTCCGCGCAGCTCACTTCGGAAACTGGATAAACGCAATTTTGATAACTTTGTAATGCAAAAAATAAGATAAAATCTACATCATTGAGTAGATCTCGATTAGTCGTAAATTTTGGTATATGTTACATGGTCGAGGGTTTATGCAATCAAATTATACAGACAATATGAATTTTAGATGGGGCGTTTTCAATGTTAAAACTTAAATTTCAATGTGACGTTGCCGAGTTTAACATTGAGCCTATGGAAAGCGTCTTCACAAGAAAAATTAGCATGGAATATGGCCGATCTAAAATTTGTTTTGTCTATTAATTTGATTGCGTGAACTGACTATCATATAACTTATACCAAAATTTATGAGTAAGCGAGATCTACTGAATGGTATCAAATTTATTCAAAGTTCTACATAATTAAATAATCAAAATCACATTTATCCAGTTTCCGAAGTGAGCTGCGCGGACAGTAGATTTAGAGAAATCTCACCCAGTATATTCAGGAAAATGGAGGTACATTTTCTCAGTAACCAATCACTTTTCAGGTATGTTTCTTTTGTAAACATTATTTCTTTTATAAGGATCGATCTAATGCAATTTTGCACGAAAAAACAATTTTGAGATTGTTTTGATTTTTTACTACAGAAAATATTCAGATTGATTAGCCCAATCAAGGTATTATTAGCTCAATCGAGGTATAATAGCGCAATCGGTAGTCAGGTGTCAAAGCAGTAACTGAACGGAAGCAGTAACTGAACATAGGGATGTAACGATACGCTCACCCCACAATACGATACGTATCGCGATATAGCCTCACGATACGATACGTGTTGTGTCTGTGGGTTCATAAACACACAAAGAATAAATCTGTGACCATGCTTTATTTACTTGGGCGGATCGATACAAAACATTGTACAAGTATGAACCTATACTGGAATTCTAGATCCGGATATAACATTCCTCCCTTCTAAATTTTGATGTACAATTCAATCTTTACAGTTACACAGTTTACTTGATAAAAAATGAAATGTCTCTGATTTCACATCAATCAGTATTAATGTCACAGTCTTTTATTTTTCTTTCTATGAACTAACTTCAAATTGCTTTAACTTTAAGCTAATACTGAATTAAATGAATTGACTAGATTCAGCATATAATGATTATGAGCATTGACAACATTTAATACAAAATAATGAGCATCATGCATACATGTTAAACAATATGAAATAAACAAGAAACCTTTGGTTTCTAACATAATGACGCCTGAGGGTTATTATGCCTCAACACACTGGCATCACTGACACAAGAATTATTTTGCACACATTAAACAATGATGCCTGAGGATTATTATGCCTCGACACTAGCATCATTGACACAGAAATTATTTGTTTCGCACATAATCTTTTAAGTATTCAGGTGCTTTGCGATCACGTGTCGGATATCTTCGTTCTGGAGATTTGATCGGAACATCTTGAGATAACGATCCGGATGGAGATGTTACCGAAGCTGATGAGGGTGTAGACGGCAAGTCGGATACCAGCGGAATTGATACGGATTGATTCGAACCTTGATCCGGTGGATGAATTTCATGATGCGATGCTGCGATATCGACTGGTTTATGCGATAGAGTGGTTGATCTTATTTGGTCGGTATGACGCCTCCAAGTGAATCCGGGTGTAATTTCGACTCTGTAAGATACAGGACCTGTTTGATCCAATACGGTTCCTGTCGTCCAATGATCATGACCTTTGCGATAGTCGCGAACAGTAACGGTTTCTCCAGGAGTAAAAGATCGAGTCTTAGACTTCCTCCTCTCTTGCATAATGAATTGTTTTTCCTTTACGGATCGGCGGACATCTGGTTTCACTAGGTCCAAACGTGTATGTAACGTGTGTCCAAGCAGTAATTTTGCAGGGCTTTCGTTGGTGGTACTCTGAGGTGTGTTGCGATATGACAATAAGAATTTGCTAAACTTATGAATTATGCTTCCAGATTCCCTCTTACATGATTTCATTGAAAGTTTGAAAGTCTGCACAAAGCGTTCTGCAAGTCCATTTGTGCTAGGGTGGTACAGAGCTGAAGTAATGTGCTTTATAATGTTTGCTTTGACAAAAGATTTGAATTCCTCAGATGTGAATTGCGGACCATTGTCGCTTACAATTTGTGATGGTAATCCAAATCTTGCGAAAATTGAACGTAAGGCATCAATGGTATTAGTTGAAGTGGTTTTCTTCATCGGAACGACCTCCGGCCACTTTGAGTGTGCATCGACGATTATGAGGAACATATGGTTCAAGAACGGACCTGCGAAATCGATGTGAATACGTTCCCAAGGTTGGGACGGAAATTCCCAAGGGTGGATAGGTGCTTTTTGTGGTGCAGTTTTTACTAATTGGCACCCTTCGCATTTCTTACAGTAGTTTTCTATGTCAGTGTCAATTCCAGGCCACCACACATAGCTACGAGCTAACGATTTCGTCTTTACGATTCCAATATGACCTTGATGTAGTTCCTTGAGAATTTTCTTGCGTAGTGAGGGCGGAACAATAATGCGTATTCCCCATAAGGCATGGTCCATTTGATATTCAGGGGGGGGCTTGGGTTTTTTGTCGGAGCAAGATTATTTTTTTCGCCCCGGACCGGGGCAAAATTATTTTTTTCTGGCAAAGTTGGAGCAAGGAAATTTTTTTAACAAAGTGATGCGCATATTAAGAATGTTTGTGTTTTATCAATAGATATTATTTATATTTTTACTCAAAACTCTTAATATTAATCAATTAGTTTATTTTTATGCAAGTATTCAATTCACTTTTAAACAGAGAGATAAAAGATTTTTACAATACAATTCTCAATATTTCATATTAGGTACATGTATATAACATGTATAAGAGGGTCTTAGGGGAAGGTCTCCTAGACAATTTTTTAAATGAGACTAAGAATTGTAAATTGGTGAATAACTGAAGTTCTCCTTCCAAGCTTAAAAGAACATGACTCTATGGGATACAAAAAAAATGTACATGCAACATGTATTAACAGCAATACATAAATATTGATAATTTGGTAATATATTTAAGCTTTTAAGGAAGCCCTTTTTCATTCACTTACATGTATAACTTTTGATATCTTCAAATATCCGAACTTAAAATGCTATTAGTAAATAATGTTTTGATAGAAAAGTATGGCGAGCGAAGCGAGCCAAAAATTTTTGATACAATTTGAAAACTGCGGCGAGCGAAGCGAGCCGGAAAATTTTCAAGAATTTTAGCGAAATTTTATGGTAATTCTTCAAATTCGGATTATTTGTAAGAGCAAGATTATTTTTTTCTGTCACACCGTAAGCAAATTAATTTTTTTCATCAAAATTGAGAGCAAAATTATTTTTTTCGAAAAAAACCCAAGCCCCCCCCAGAATATCAAATGGACCGTGCCTAACAAACAGTTCTGCTGAACGGTGATTTCGGTGCGTCGTGAAAAGTATGGATCAAATTCCTTAGAATCTGAGTTTGTTGGCCATCCGTTTGTAACAAAATTATGAACTTTAGAAAGTAAAACGTCCTTAGTCGTTTCACGCTGAATGATTTTTGATGATACGGGAAAGTGTTCAAGCTGAGATATGTAGAGAGCATCGATCTCTGCATTTTCGGATGTATCAGAGAGTTCCTGCGAGTTTAAAGGTAAGCGGCTTAGTGTGTCAGCATTGCCATGCTTTTTCGTGCTACGATATAAGATGTTATAATCATAGCCTGCTAGGAAAAGGGCGTACCTTTGCAGCCTAGCAGCAGATGTGTTGGAGATTCCCTTCGACGGGCTGAAGATTGACGTTAATGGTTGGTGATCTGTCACCAATCTAAAATGTCTTCCAAAAAGGTAAGTGTTGAATTTCTTTACTCCCCAGACTATTCCTAATGCTTCTTTCTCAATCTGGGAGTAATTCTTTTCTGCTGGTGATAATGATTTTGATGCGTACGCAATTGGTCTTTCGGATCCATCCGGCATTGTGTGTGACAGAACTGCCCCGAGTCCAAACGGTGAGGCATCAGTTGCCAATGACAACGGTAAGTCAGGATCGTAATGTGTTAGGACCTCATCTGATGTTATCAGTTCCTTAATTTTCTCAATTGACTTTTGGCAATCATCAGACCAATTCCAAGTGCATCCTTTCTGTAGAAGCTGATAGAGTGGGTGCAGCACAGCTGACATATTCGGTAAGAAGCGTGCATAATAATTAACGATGCCAAGGAAAGATCGTAATTCTGTAACATTAGTTGGTACGGGTGCATTCAAAACAGCTTCTATTTTCTTCTGGGTTTTGTGTAATCCTAAGCGGTCTATCTCGTATCCACAAAATTCTATCTTGCTGGCAAAAAATTGGCATTTATCCATATTTGCTCGTAGGCCGTACTGCTCAAGACGTGTGAGGACGGCATCTAAATTCCGAAGATGTTCCTCTTCTGTCCTCCCGGTAATTACCATGTCATCTATGACGCATTTGACTCCACTTAGACCTTGGAGTACAATGTCGATGGACCTCTGCCATATGGCAGGCGCAGACGCTACGCCGTAAAGAAGCCTTTTAAAACGGTAAAGGCCCTTCTCTGTATTGATTGTGAGCAGTGGTTTGGAGACTTCGTCCACCTCCATTTGCAAGAATGCATGACGAAGGTCAATCTTAGTGAAATGCTGACCTCCAGCTAATGCGGCGAAAACATCCTCAATACGGGGTAACGGGTACTGATCGACCTCCAACATAGGGTTTACGGTAACTTTAAAGTCACCACATATGCGTACCGAACCATCCTTTTTCGGTATAGGCACTATCGGAGTTGCCCACTCGCTATAATCACATTTCTCTAGTACGCCGTCATCTACTAGCTTGTCTAGTTCTCTATTTACGCGTTCCTTTAGCGCATGTGCGACTGAACGAGCTTTTGTGAATTTCGGAGTGGCATCCGCCTTAAGACGCAATTTTGCCTTTATGTCCCTCAATGTTCCCCATTCATCGTTAAATACGGCCGCATGTTTATCCAATATGTCCTGCAGTTGCGGATTTTTACTCATCGTTTGCTTCTCTTTTGTTGCGGAGATTTTTCCTAACTCAGGCCAATTTAGTTTGATTTCCGATAACCAGTCTCTTCCAAGTAGAACTGATTTTCCTTTTTGCAGTACATACAGTTTTAATGTATGAACTTGATCATGATACTTGACATTCATTAATGCGTATCCTGCAGGTTTTAATTCCTCGCCAGAGTAAGTTTTGAGAGTAATGTCGCTCGGATATATCTTGACATTCGCAAAGTTCTCACGGAATTTCTTTTTCGGCATGACCGATACAGCAGCACTGGTATCGAGCTCCATTTTCATAGGCCTTCCATTGAGTTCTATAGGTATAGAGATAACCTCGTGTAGCGACTTGACACTAAGATTCTTAATAAGTGCATCGCTATCTGAATCGGAATCTGTTTCGTCACCGAGAGCATGTATCCTTTTCTTTTTCCTTTTAGGACACGCACGCTGCGCATGCCCCTTGTTTCCACATTTGAAGCATTCCTTGTCCTTGTAGAAACAATCATTTGGGTCGTGACCTTGACCTCTACACCGGAAGCATTTTGGTTGGTTAGCAGATGACCTGTGTTGCTTGTCACTAGATCTGAAAGTTTTATGCTTATCCCTAGGTTTCTGATCCCTTTTTGGTTTCAACTTATGTACACTTGCCGATTGATGTTTAGCCTGAAGTTCTACTGCGTCACGAGCAGCTGTTTCCATGGCAATAGCTATTTCGGTAGCCTTGTCAAGGGTTAAATCAGATTCTGAAAGTAGTTTCTTTTGGATCTGTTCATTTCTAAGACCACAAACTAGTCTATCTCTAAGAGAGTCGTTTAGGTGTGTTCCAAAATCGCAATGCTCTGATAAGGAGCTGTTAAGATAAGGCGTAAAATCAGCCCTGAAAAGTGGAATTTTGAAAATTGAAATTTCAATAATCTTTTTTGGTAAAATGTATACCTATACGGCATCCCATCAGAATATGAAGTTATTTCTTATCTGTTTTGCATAATATTGCTAATTTTTGGGTCAAAACTTATCTTTTTCTCATAGAAATCAATAGAAAACGGAAAAGATTTATTGAACATTGTTCCCCCCGGATATACAGAAAGTCACTTTTACTGGAGATGTGTATCCATGATACAAATTTTTTGGCAAAGTGGGGTTCTGTATCTCCGGGGGGAACACTACCCTAGAGAAGAAAAACTAAAAATGGAAAGGGGGGTGCATTTTTTAAGAATCGATCTTTTTGACCATTAGATATAGCACATTTGACTATTTTTCCTCTTTAATGCATCAAACATTGTGTACTCAATATGATTGAATGAAAGATACAAGAATTAGGAACGAAATAAGCAAGAGTGATGTTCATTTCTCCGTCAATGTGTATTTCGCGCTAAAAGGCTTAGATTGTAGCCATTGAATGAAGAATAAGACCGTATTTTAAGTTCCGGATTTCATTATTTACCGATTAAAGGAGGTAGAACGTTCGAAATCTATTTCTGATACACAATGTAGACATATTTGATGTCTTTTAGCTTATATTTATCCATTTTAGATAAAATATTCAAAAATGTATACTTTTTTTGTCGATGTTATCGGATTTTCTATCCGAGCACCCCTACCTCTTTCGACCTTTATTTTACAACCTTAAGAGTTCCTTAACATAATGTAAAACATGTAAAATGTCTGCAAATACATTATATTTCAATAATGATTCATGTTTTTCTGTATATGATTCGCCATGCGCAAGAAATAAGTCACGAGATTCAGGGCTAAATACGGCCCTTATCTTAACAGCTCCTTTGCGAAGTGCAGCTATGTATTCTCGAACGGTTTCTCCTCCTCCCTGTTCACGCTTATGGAACCTAAAGCGTTCCGCAATTACAAGTGGTTTACGGCATAAATGTTCACGTAATTTTCTTACCAGATCATCATAGGTTTCTTCTGACGGCTTCCGTGGTGCTGTCAAGTTACGTAGCAGTTGGTAGGTACTACCTCCTATCAAAGTTACGAGAACTGATACCTTCTTGGGATTAGGTACTTCATTGCAAATGAAATATTGCTCAAGCCTTTCCTCATATGCATCCCAAGTTTCAGAAGTATTGTCAAATGGTTCGATTCGTCCGATACGTCCAGACATTCTTACTGGTACAGGATTTACAACTAGGTTTTCGTTTTCTCCCATTTCCTCTGACCGACGCTAAGGTGAAAAGTGGAACAGAGCGCAGAAAATATCATAAGATACACGGCTATGACCCGAACAATGTCACCTCTACCTTTTACTTGATCATTAATTAGTGTTTATTGACATCTCGTCGCCATATGTTGTGTCTGTGGGTTCATAAACACACAAAGAATAAATCTGTGACCATGCTTTATTTACTTGGGCGGATCGATACAAAACATTGTACAAGTATGAACCTATATTGGAATTCTAGATCCGGATATAACAATACGTATCGTGATACAGACTACAAGTGAACAATTGAGTTTCGGAATTAATAAAAACAACAAATTGCATAGGCAAATGCGCTATCAGTACTGTGTTGTATGTACAGAAAACGCTTAAATCAATATAGACAATGCCATTTTGCTTGTGATTATGCAGAGAGAATATCATAATTATACTGATATTTCTATACTGGAAATTTATTCTTTTAGTAAAATTAAAACCCGGAAACAGTTAGAATAAAAACACAGAAATCATTTAAATGTCAGCACTTAACTTTTCAATATATTAGCTCGTGAGCATAAAAAAAGTTGATCTAATATCATCGTACGTTACTTTTAGTGGGTCATGATGCATGTTTTTCCGCCTCGTAAGACGTGTCATCAAAATTCAAATTTATAGCAGTGCTAGCATGTCGGTTTTCATTCATGCTAGGTTATTCTCAGTGCAAAAGGAAAGCCTAAACAGCTCTTTATCTGTTTCATTCACGTTTGAAGAAGGATCGATGGACTCGGGCGCCGCCATCATAGTTATATGTAAACAAATTCGGACTAAAGATTCGGAACTATTAACGAGTCGATTTTAAACGAAAAACGGATTTGAAAAATACCGTGATACGCGACCTGGCTGTACCGTGTACCGAACCGTGAACTTTATACCGCGATATACCGAACCGCGGTATATCGTTACACTCCTAACTGAACAATCACGGTGTAGGGGGTATTTGAATGAACGAAATTTGATAAAATTATATAAGGAAACTTATAAGGTTGAAATAGATATCAACATTAGTATCAACATTTTTTTAAAAGGGTGACTTGATGAATAGTTTCTGGTCATTTATTAAGCAATTATAGTTTGAGATGAGATACTAGGTAGGGTTTTTTTTTCCTTGTTTATGGGCCGAATTTCGGCCCCTTCCCAATGCCAAATTTCCTCTATTTTTCCAAAAAAATCACCCTGAAATTCCCAAAGAAGAATTATGAAAAATTCACCTGAGAAAATAGGACTCAAAACCTGGAAGTCAGCACAAAATGTCCTATTTCGAAGTGCATTTTTTAAAGTTTTTTATTCATCCCTTGTTCAGTTCAAGCAAATCAATTGATTATCAGTGTTAATAAATGATACTTTAGGGTTATACTTTGGTGAGAATTTGTTCCATAATTTTCCCAATTTTAGCAAAATGTCGCAAATTTTCCCAAATGGAACAGGCACAGGCACCTTCCCTAAAATAAAAAAAAAAAACCTGCTAGGGTTGGGAAAGGGTACCCTCCTAAAACTTTCAAAAGGAACTATATTTGAGGGAATTTACCTTAATTTTCTAAAAATAGGTTTTTGGAAAAGATGTTACTTCAGATTTTTCAACATAGAATTGAAAATTGATCAATAAATTACACAGCCGAATGCTCAATCGTTCTGTTACGTCTGCTTTAGCAAAGTTGCAAAATTGATGAAATCTTGTGGTTAAAAGATCGACATAAAAGACGATTAACATCCAACATTTTTAGATTATTTTTCGATAAATATATGAGACATATGCTAAGCATTATTTGTTCTTGGTTTCATGTCTTAATTTTACAAAACAACAAATTTATCGTGAATCAATCCTCAAAATCACAGGCAAATGTAGAAAGAGCGTCAATATCTTGTATGATACCCCTTTACAGGTCAAAAGGGAATATATGTATAGAGAGACAAGGCTTCCGACAAATTTTCAGCTAGAAGTAGCATCTGAAATGTTTGCATTTGTCATGTTTGAAGGGCAAAATTGGGTATCAGACCATAAAGATTTATTTGTATACTTCCTAGAAACATCAATAATTCACTCAAAAAGATCTCATAACATAGCCTAATCGTCTACCTAAGTTGTACTGTTTTCTACTTTCTGTCTTGAATCTCCATTGCCAGATTGGACCAATACTGATTCATTCAGAGGCTGTACTCTGCTTACTGTAAGCAAAGTAAAACACCTGGATGATTCTGATAAGCTAATCTGGCAATGGAGGTTCAAGACAGAAAGTAGAAAACAGTCCAACTTAGGTAGACGATTAGGCTGTTATGAGATCTTTTTGGCTGAATTATTGATGTTTTTAGGAAGTATACAAATAAATCTTTATGGTCATACCCCGTTTTGCCCTTCAAATGCAAAAAAATGCAGAAATGTTACTTCTAGCTGAAAATTCGTCGGATGCCTTGTCTCTCAATAAGATACCAGTATTCTCTTATGACCATACAGGATATTGACGGTCTTTCTACATGTGCCTGTGCTCAAAATCGTTCGGTTACTGCTTTGACACCAGTACCTTTCCTCAACGGTCAACCTGTTGTAGAAGAATTAGTAATTATTTAATGACCAATAATAAATGATAGCTACTATGATAAACGTCAGATGGGGACGATCCGTGTGGTATAATTCCGAAAGCGAAGATTCTCAGGTGCGAATAAGTTTTTACGCGAAGTAACCTATCTCCTTTGTGAAGCTGTTCAATATTTCGCAAAAGAAGAGATATTTCAGCGAATCTGTTTGGCCTAGCCGCTTCTTTAGTTGATAAATTCTTGTCATGATCGATGTTTAATCACTTCAAACCAAAATTACCTTCTTTTTTGCACTTTGCAAAGCAGCCACAGAAAGTGCGAACTTTCCGCCAAAATTTTCATCTGATTCATTGTGACGCTTGAGTCTGTTTCGTATCTTCGTACACGCACATGATATTATTTATTTTTCAAGGTAAAAATAAAAGGCATAGTAGCTATTATAAGCTTGACAACTAAATTCACAACGCAAAGATGATATATATTTTTACCAAATTATCAGTTTTCGCATATCTCATGGATTAGATAGATTGAGAGTGTTCGAATGCGTTTTGACCAAGTTTGCTTAACTTGAACTTTTTGACCGACATTCGAGAGGAATTGATACATTTTTTTTACATGTTAATCTGTGTGTTGCTTGTCTATGGGCCCCTATGTTTTGCTGTCTTGTTTGTGTGGTCGTCCTACGGTGCGGATGTTAGTTTAAACTAATATATATGTACAACTACGAGTGCATTATTTGAGACATCTAGGTAACTGGAAAAGTTGGAGGGTTGTGCACATGTAACCCGAATAACTACACCATTTGCTATTGGCGTGGTAGATGACTGCGCCCTAAGTCGGCACCAATTGCCCACTAATTGGTCTCGTTTGCTTAAATGTCAATGTATTCTTGAATAGTGTTTTTAAAATGATTAGAATTAACTGTCGTATTTGGTGTTTCTTAAATTACAGAGGCTTCAAGTTATGAGGATGTATCCCTAAAGGCTCCATATGTAACACAAAAATGAACTTACGCTCGAAAAAACCCCAGTCTATTCTTGCCTTCTTTACGTATTTGGGACAAGACCCTTTTATGTCTCTACTCTGTGTTTTTATTGTTTTGGTGTTTTCTTGTCTACTTTACCTACGTACTTGGGACAATTCCTTTTTATGCCTCTACTCTGTGTTTTTATTGCTTTTGGTGTTTTCTTGCCTTCTTTACGTACTTGGGACAAGTCCCTTTTATGCCTCTACTCTGTGTTTTTATTGTTTTTGGTGTTTTCTTGCCTACTTTACGTACTTGGGACAAGTCCCTTTTATGCCTCTACACTGTGTTTTTATTGTTTTGGTGTTTTCTTGCCTACTTTACGTACTTGGGACAAGTCCCTTTTATGCCTCTACTCTGTGTTTACATTGTTTTTGGTGTTTTCTTGCCTACTTTACGTATTTGGGACAAGTCCCTTTTATGCCTCTACTCTGTGTTTTTATTGTTTTTGGTGTTTTCTTGCCTACTTTACGTATTTGGGACAAGTCCCTTTTATGCCTCATACTCTGTGTTTTTATTGTTTTTGGTGTTTTCTTGCCTACTTTACGTATTTGGGACAAGTCCCTTTTATGCCTCTACTCTGTGTTTTTATTGTTTTTTGGTGTTTTCTTGCCTACTTTACGTTCCTGGGACAAGTTCTTTTATGCCTCTACTCTGTGTTTTTATTGTTTTTGGTGTTTTCTTGCCTACTTTACGTTCTTGGGACAAGTCCCTTTTATGTCTCTACTCTGTTTACATTGTTTTTGGTGTTTTCTTGCCTACTTTACGTATTTGGGACAAGTCCCTTTTATGTCTCTACTCTGTGTTTTTATTGTTTTTGGTGTTTTCTTGCCTACTTTACGTACTTGGGACAAGTCCCTTTTATGCCTCTACTCTGTGTTTACATTGTTTTTGGTGTTTTCTTGCCTACTTTACGTATTTGGGACAAGTCCCTTTTATGCCTCTACTCTGTGTTTTTATTGTTTTTGGTGTTTTCTTGCCTACTTTACGTATTTGGGACAAGTCCCTTTTATGCCTCATACTCTGTGTTTTTATTGTTTTTGGTGTTTTCTTGCCTACTTTACGTATTTGGGACAAGTCCCTTTTATGCCTCTACTCTGTGTTTTTATTGTTTTTTGGTGTTTTCTTGCCTACTTTACGTTCCTGGGACAAGTTCTTTTATGCCTCTACTCTGTGTTTTTATTGTTTTTGGTGTTTTCTTGCCTACTTTACGTTCTTGGGACAAGTCCCTTTTATGTCTCTACTCTGTGTTTACATTGTTTTTGGTGTTTTCTTGCCTACTTTACGTATTTGGGACAAGTCCCTTTTATGTCTCTACTCTGTGTTTTTATTGTTTTTGGTGTTTTCTTGCCTACTTTACGTATTTGGGACAAGTCCCTTTTATGCCTCTACTCTGTGTTTTTATTGTTTTTGGTGTTTTCTTGCCTACTTTACGTTCTTGGGACAAGTCCCTTTTATGTCTCTACTCTGTGTTTACATTGTTTTTGGTGTTTTCTTGCCTACTTTACGTTCTTGGGACAAGTCCCTTTTATGCCTCTACTCTGTGTTTACATTAGTTTTTGGTGTTTTCTTGCCTACTTTACGTTCTTGGGACAAGTCCCTTTTATGTCTCTACTCTGTGTTTACATTGTTTTTGGTGTTTTCTTGCCTACTTTACGTTCTTGGGACAAGTCCCTTTTATGCCTCTACTCTGTGTTTTTATTGTTTTTGGTGTTTTCTTGCCTACTTTACGTTCTTGGGACAAGTCCCTTTTATGTCTCTACTCTGTGTTTACATTGTTTTTGGTGTTTTCTTGCCTACTTTACGTTCTTGGGACAAGTCCCTTTTATGCCTCTACTCTGTGTTTTTATTGTTTTTGGTGTTTTCTTGCCTACTTTACGTTCTTGGGACAAGTCCCTTTTATGCCTCTACTCTGTGTTTTTATTGTTTTTGGTTTTTTCTTGCCTACTTTACGTATTTGGGACAATTCCCTTTTATGCCTCTACTCTGTGTTTTTATTGTTTTTTGGTGTTTTCTTGCCTACTTTACGTTCTTGGGACAAGTCCCTTTTATGCCTCTATTCTGTGTTTTTATTGTTTTTTGGTGTTTTCTTGCCTACTTTACGTATTTGGACAAGTCCCTTTTATGCCTCTACTCTGTGTTTTTATTGTTTTTGGTGTTTTCTTGCCTACTTTACGTACTTGGGACAAGTCCCTTTTATGCCTCTACTCTGTGTTTTTATTGTTTTTGGTGTTTTCTTGCCTACTTTACGTACTTGGGACAAGTCCCTTTTATGCCTCTACTCTGTGTTTTTATTGTTTTTGGTGTTTTCTTGCCTACTTTACGTACTTGGGACAAGTCCCTTTTATGCCTCTACTCTGTGTTTTTATTGTTTTTGGTGTTTTCTTGCCTACTTTACGTACTTGGGACAAGTCCCTTTTATGCCTCTACTCTGTGTTTTTATTGTTTTTGGTGTTTTCTTGCCTACTTTACGTACTTGGGACAAGTCCCTTTTATGCCTCTACTCTGTGTTTTTATTGTTTTTGGTGTTTTCTTGCCTACTTTACGTACTTGGGACAAGTCCCTTTTATGTCTCTACTCTGTGTTTTTATTGTTTTTTGGTGTTTTCTTGCCTACTTTACGTATTTGGGACAAGTCCCTTTTATGCCTCTACTCTGTGTTTTTATTGTTTTGGTGTTTTCTTGCCTACTTTACGTATTTGGGACAAGTCCCTTTTATGTCTCTACTCTGTGTTTTTATTGTTTTTGGTGTTTTCTTGCCTACTTTACGTATTTGGGACAAGTCCCTTTTATGCCTCTACTCTGTGTTTTCATTGTTTTTGGTGTTTTTCTGTTGGTGATGTAACAGAGTCTTGTTAGAGATCTTCAATATATAAGAATATATACTAACTAGTATAACAAGAATGCTTGAAATCAATAAACACCAAAATCCGATCTGCGATGCCGAATGAGCGATCCTTATTTGGTGGTTGCCATTGACTTTGGTTCCACGTGTTCCGGGTAAGTACGCATTCTCGTTTCGTCATGGATACCAGAGATATCAACTGAAGATACATGTTACAAGCGTCAATAACTGGATCGCGGGGAGACAGGCCCTGATATCATTGATATGTTTAACGATATTTTTGATTTAAGCTATCCCAAAGACACCGAATTTGATACATCCACAATGTGACATGTTTTACCTTTTTTCCTGTGTGACTGAAGTGAGAAGAGTTGCCAACAAGCGTGAGATGCTTACTCTCCCCGGCATCTGATTTCCTCTCCATTATTATTATCTACCATGCCCTGACAGACACAAACAGAACGGTACCTAAACAGTAAGACAAACAGACAAAATGAAAGATATATACAGAGGCACTCACCCACAGACATATAAACAGACACCAATAGATTGACACAGATAGACAGATACAACCAGACAGACAGATTGACAAACAGACACACTCAGACAGACATGACAGACATAAACACAGTCAAACACACACAAAGCACAGATTGATGCACTCTCAGACAGACGGAGGGACAGACAGACACTGAGATACAGACAGGTAAATAAACACACGTACAGACAGACAAGAAATTTTCCATCGATAGAATGAAAAAAAGGAGAGGACAGACACAAAGGCAAACACAGGCAGACAGACAATCAGACAGATACACATGTACAGAAAGATAATATAAGACAAACTGAGTGAGCATTTTGAGTTAGGTCCATATACTGGTATCAAACGAAAATCTTATTGTTGAAAATGTTAAACTTCCTGATCGACAACATTTTTGTGGAGTTTGGAGGAAAGGTCTTCCAACAAATTGTCGGAATTCCAATGGGAACCAATTGTGCCCCACTCCTTGCCGACATTTTTATTTACTCATACGAAGCTGAATTGATTCAATCGTTGGTCTCTGAAGGGAAAAGATACTTAGCTTCTGACTTTAACTTCACTTACAGATATATAGACGATTACCTTAGCAGAATATATCCGTCGGAGCTTGAAGTCAAAGAAACTACAGAGACAAATAATTAAGCATCCTATTTGGACATAATGTTGCCCTACTGATGGTCACATGGACACCTCACTCTAGGACAAATGTGTCTACTTCAGTTTCAGCATCACAAACTTTCCTTTTCCTGAGTAGCAACATCCCTTCATCGCCAGCTTATGGCGTGTTCATATCTCAGTTGATACGTTATACCAGAGCAAGTACCAAACATACTCATTTTGTTCTGAGAGCTTGGCATCTTTCAGATAAGCTTCTAAGTCAGGTATACGTTTGTGATAGACTTTAAAACATCGTCACTGAGGAAGTTCTACAGTCGATGAGGGGAATTCGTCATATTCTATGATGTCCTATTGTCCAGAATTGGTGGGTGATATTCTGTCTTAGATCATTTGAACCATCCAACCACAGAATATACTTGTTTTATCCTAAGTTGGAAGTAACCGGATGTGATATTTCTGACGAGTTGGGCCGACGGGTGTTGCATGCGGATAGGATATGCTGACTGTTCCCATGTAGAGAGATCGCTTCTTTTTATGTGGTGGGGTTTTTTGTTTGTTTGCTTTGGTTCCTGTTTCATCCTGATTTTATATGCCTTCGGTTTGTGATTTTCTGAATGGTCGATTTTGTACAATGTATTGGGATATTCATTGTACCAGCTTTGTGCTTTTTGCAGTGGGTGTTTTGCTGTTGGTGCTGCAACTGAGTGTTGTTGGAGATCCCCTCCTTTTTATCATGTATTGGGATATGGTCATTGTCCATATTTGTCATCGCTATTGAACGCAAAATAATAAAAAAAGATAAAATCAAAGCCAGCAACGGCAGGGGGGATCTGCTATGGGGGAAAGACTACTATATTTAATAGTTTTTTTCCGCCGTGGGGGGAAATCTTCTATATAGCAGTTTTTCGGGGGGAGCTACTATGGGTGAAAAATACTATATAACACCGGCACCATACAGGAGAAGCATACGCCCTGGACTGGAAGGGGACTGGAAAGGGGGACAGACAGTTCAGCCAAACATTTCGCTTCTAATAGTAATCTTGTGCCTGTGGCGCCACCTACAATTGCCTTGATTATGTTCAACTGCAAGCTGTTCCTTCCTTTTGTTTGTTTAGTGAGGTTGTCTTGTCTTGTGTTAATTCCAATATGTGTATTTGTTCGTGTATCATTATCATTTGTTTAAACATTGCAACGTAATCTTTCTTGGGATCTTTTAGCTTCTTTGCATTTCCTTATAACAACACAACACTGGGTTTTGAACACACAAGTTCTATTAATATGTTTAAGAATATATTTAATTGCGAATTTCGTATATTTTTCACATAAAATTTGCAATAAAACAGAATAATATGAATAATTTATATTTCAAACAAATATTAAGATATAAAGAGACAAGAACTAAAGCCTCGATCTGTTACAGTCTATGGATTACAAACTGACGAATTGTGAAAATGGGACTTCATGACACAGGTGCGTAGCCAGGCCTACGAAAGTACGCAGGTGCTTCCACATCGTTTTGCAAAAAAAGAAAAAAAAATTAAAACGAAAAAAAAAAAAAAAAAAAAAAACACCACATGATACAATTAGAGGCTTAAGAAGTAAAGATTTTAGACAAAAAAGTGTACAAAGGGTATTTTCCTACGAAGAAAACTGTCCTGTAAATGTGTAAAATATATCAGCTTCCAGTGTTCGCCTTCCCTGGGTCCCCCTAGAAATTCGTCTGGACCCAGGCCCGAATCCCCCTGACTGAAATATGTCTCGAGAATATATTTCCACTTGAAAAGTACTCTGGCTACGCGTTGTTCAAGTTTGTTGGAGGCATAACTATGGTCGTTACTTACGTTTTCTTTGATATTTCGCATGCCTCTGTTTTATATATCCATTTACATATCCATCTGTGAGTTTCTTGGGCCCCTGTGTCATGTTGTCTGTTTGTATGTTCATCTTACTGTGAGGAGGTTATTTTACACCACAACTGTGCGTTCTTCGAGACCTCTGGGTAATCGGAAAAGGGGGAGGGTTGTGCGCATGTAATCCGTATAAGCACACCGTCTGCTACTGGCGTGACAGATGACCGTCCTAAGTCAGAACTGGTTGCCCATTGGTCTCGTTGGCTTATGTGTTGTCTTTTGTGTCACATGTTTCTATGATGTGAGTTGTTGTTCCTTGTCCCTTTTGCATCTGTTTCTGTGGGTGTCTGCTCTGTGCTTTTTCATTGGGTGTTTTGCTGTGGGTGCTGCAACCGAGTGTTGTTGGTGATCCCCTCATTTCTTTAATAGTGCTTGTATGGTTTTCATCAGTTTATAGTTATATGGAGCCATCAAGATTCGTAACTTTGATTGCTGAAAGATGGGAAAAACAAGTTATACTCTCTTCAACAAATCTGAAATCTTTACTCGTTTTGAATTTACAGTTCGGTTTGCAAAGAGTAGCCGTTCTTGTTGGATCGGATTGTTGATAAAGACAGTAGTTTTCGTGCTGGCTTAGCTATGTACTTCGTACAAAATGATTCTATGAGTATTATCAACGTATACAGAATAAAAAATGAACGCCGAGGATCGGTAGGGGGTTATATCAGAGCCACCTACGTCGCCCAGATATTTTTTTTTCTTTTGATAGTAAACGCTTTTTTTTTTTTTAATGAAGTCGGTTACATACGAACATACATGTATATATTTTGTTAAACAATGAAATTTACACTGCATTGGCGGGTTTTTTTTTTTTTAAATTCCCCACATTCATGAAATATGATTCTATGATAATGATAATAATGTGATGTTTTTTATATAGTATACCTGTATTCCTTCGTTATTTTGATATGAATTTATTGCCTTACATGTATGTACTTTTGTTTCTAGTAATGAATTGATGAAATCTTCCTGGTCTTTATTCTCTTCATTCATTCTTTTTCATTCGTTTATTCCTAGATCTATATCTTTCTTACTCATTTATAAAGATCTATTAGTGAAACATCCCCAGAAAAGAAGTATATTTTGCAGGTTTGTTTATAGCTCTATTTACGACTGTTTCTCTCCCTTATATGGGTCTTATATACACTGTATAAAAGTCAACGGAAACTGACAAGAAACACTGATTTTTTTGTTAATTTTTTATGTCATATTTTTGTATTCATCGGCGAAACCAGTGTCAGATCAGAAAAATTAAGGGACTCAGGAGAATATAGGTATATATGTGTATTACTTTATTTCTCAATTGTTTAAAGATTTTTAAGGTCAAGCCCTTTTAATTTATTTGAAGGGTAAAAGTGGGGATGGGGAGGGAAGGGGTGGGGTTTCCGCGATAACACCTCGATCCGCGCATCTTAGGAGACTGCATTAAAGGACAGTAAGAAAAGTGTGATTTACTGTTATTACAAAGATAGCGTGTCCAAGTCATTTCTCAATAACCACTTGTAAAAGGTTAGGGTGAGGGCAAGGACTGCAGGCCATCAGTAAATATACATGCATCTGGCAGGGAAAGAGGACACAGGACCATGTATATCATGTATAAGGAAGTAGACTGATTACAGACAACACGTGTAAGTATATATAATGTATATATGTTAAATATAAAACTTTATTTCTGTCAACATCTATTGTGTTTATTAAAATGAGGCATGTATTTAAAGTCTCTTTAAATTGTGTACCCTGTTTGCAAGTGCTGTGTGAATATAATTATACAGTATACATGTAATTACTAACATGCAGGTACCTTATACAGGTGTTGCAGGTGTGGCATACCTACCTTATTCTATGTAATCCCTGTAGGGGTCCAGATTAAAACTTGCACTTATATGTGAAAATATTTTAAATAGGTTTTGTTTATACATATGATAATAAACAACAAGAGCTTAAGCTAATATTTTGAGAATAATAAGTCCATGATCATAACCACTGCGGAATGTCAATAAATTGTACCACACCAGTGCAGACCCTATCATGGCCTATGACACGCACGTCGGTGTTATATACATAAATATACCCATATCAGGACAGGTTGATTAGATTAAATTGGAGATCAAAATGGGGAAAATTGACTTGATTTGGGAAACCTTGGTGTGCATACGATTGATGCTGATTTTGATGAAAAATACATGTACCTTCGATTTTTGCAGATGAAATGGAGTTTGCGCAGTTTCTACCTTCGTTAGAGGTGTCTTTACAAGAGACGTTGGCTCAGAAGGATAAATTGTATTTGGTGGAAGAAAACACAAAGAATAATATTGATCGGCGATCAGAGGAAATTCACAAGTCTGTAGAGGACGTGAGGATTACACTGCACAATGAAGTTAAGGACATAATCCAAGGGGAAGTCACTCGTCTTGAAGTTCACGAAAAAGAATTAAACCGATGGATTGTGTGGCTGAGAGACAAAATTTCAGAAAATGATACAAAGAACGAAACGACATTGAGAAATCAAAAAATGACGTCAGAAAACAGTGCGTCAAATCCTGAAACCAACGACGGCGTCTTGGGGACGCTTGAATCCCTGACCGAATTTGAGCACACCCTTATTCAGTTTAAATCGGAGACTGGTTGCAACTTCATAGATGAGAATTTCGGTCGGATTGACTACTACACAGTAACTTCTGCCTGATTTCAGTCACCTGAGTCCGAGGAAGGAACAGACAGTGATAAAGCCGAAACTCTTAGCAGAGTTTCAATGTGCAGAGAAAGGGAACATACATGCCATTGCCCCCTATGTCTAATTCTAAGGCATGGATATGTAGCGGATGGGGAAGTAAAACTATAGGGCTATACACATTAGAGGGAAAACGCAAAATGTCTATGTCACTACAAATCCCCGTCGATCACATGATCTACACAAGTAAGGGCGATATCTTGATTTCCGGTTATAAACAGGAAGCGGTGCACCGCCTGGACGAGCAACTGGAGATGTCTATGTTCGCTAAACTGGACTTTATTCCTCGGGGAATGACAGTCACAAACGACTGGAGAGGTCTTCGTTTGCGGGCTGAGGAGAAATGGGTCCTCGAGCACCTCTAGTACCGACGATGAAAAAGAACCATCTCATGTCATTGCAAAGTTCTCGAGTCAAGGGAAGTTCATATCGGAAATGGTCATTTCCCCACGTGACCCACACCGTATTTCCATGACGCCGGATGGTAACATTAGTGTTTCTTTCCTGGGTAAAAATAATAAGCGCCAGCTAATGATAATGGACCAACAGGGGATTCCCCTCAAGGTTTATAGAGGCGGCGATAATGTAGAAAGTAACACCTTTTACCCTCTGGGTACCGTGTGTGATCGGTACGGACATATCATCGTCACAGACTGGAATAATGATTCAGTTCATTTATTGGACAAGAACGGCAATTTGATGCAATACTTGTTGACGGAAAACGACGAGTTCTCGAGTCCGAGCGCTTTAGCGCTAGACCGAGCCGGAAATGTATGGATAGGAAATGCCGTCGGTAGAATCAGGGTATACCAGTATCTATCATAGTTGCTGTAATGTTTATACTTGGTGGCAATATTTTTATTTTCATTCTTGTAGTATTTTTAAAATTTAGTTAGAACAATTGTCTTTTGAAAAATATATCTAGATTAATAAATACAATGGAATATTTAAGTTCATCCGCTCTTTTAATACATGGGTTATGTTTTTGTACATTACTTTTAAAATGCACGGAATAGACATAAATTCAGTGTTATTTAAAAACAAAACAAATCTCATAGAAAAAAACCCAATAACCCCATAAAAATAACAATATCAAACAAACAAAACAAAATAAAAAAATATGAGAAAGAAAAATGGGACAGACGGACGGACAGACAGACGGAGAGGAAACTAAGAGTCCCCATCGGCGTTGCCGATAGGGGACTAAAAATTACCAAAAATTACCAAGAGGAATTAAAACATTACTTAAACTTGGCTTAACCGACTTTCAAATGACTTACCGGTGCATGTAGTTAAAAGATAAAGTGCTTTGATTGATCTTTCATATTTCTGTGTACAACCAGGAGCAAAATATATACAATAATATAAATTATGTTCTTTGAGCTTGAATTCCTCTATTGTATATACACATGAAAAGAAGGAGTGGATCTTCAACAGGACTATACTACAGCCGCCACACTTACCTACACACCCAAATACGAAAACACAGCGTGGACAGGCACACACTGGATATGTACCACAGGAACAATGAAGACCGAACACACAAAGCAACATCAAAACACTTAGGCCATTTCTTTGTTATTTTCTGTTTTGCGTCCTCGTGCTGGTAGATTTGAGCCCAAAGTCATAAAACAAAACAAAATTAAAATATAAGATGTTTTGCAAATTAAATGTGTGTTTTTACCAAAATTAAAGAAAATTGTATATTTCTTTATATTTCATGTAAAAATGTAAAAGTACTACAATGACTTATTGTCTATCATTCTTTTGTTCACTAAAATATGTCAAAATGATCAAATGAAACAAGCACACAGTCACATAATATGAAATTGCAACTTTGTTTTACATGCTTGTTTGTTTTTCTCCCTGGCTGGCTGGTAGGTTTCTCAATTTCAAAAGGACGCAAAACTACGGAAGCGAGTTCGTGCCATGTTATATTTTTTTACTATCTCGTAGTTACGAGAAAAAATTCTTGTAGTTACGGGAAAAAATTCCCGTAGATACGAGGAAAAATTCTCGTAATAACGAGAAACTTTTCTCGTAGTTACGAGAAACTTTTCTCGTACTTACGAGAAACTTTTCTCGTAGTTACGACAAACGTTTCTCGTAGTTACGAGAAACTTTTCTCGTAGTTACGACAAACGTTTCTCGTAGTTACAAGAAACTTTTCTCGTAGTTACGACAAACGTTTCTCGTAGTTACGAGAAACTTTTCTCGTAGTTACGAGAAATTTTTCTCGTAGTTACGAGACACTTTCTTGTAATAACGAGAAACTTTTCTCGTAACTACGAGAAACATAATTACGAGAATTTTTTCTCGTAACTACGAGAAACGTTTCTCGTAACTACGAGAATTTTTTCTCGTAACTACGAGAAAATTTTCTCGAAACTACGAGAAACGTTTCTCGTAACTACGAGAAAAGTTTCTCGTAATTACGAGAATGTTTTCTCGTAACTACGAGAAAAAATTCTCGTAACTACAAGAAATGTTTCTCGTTACTACGAGAAAAGTTTCTCGTAACTACGAGAAAAGTTTCTCGTAACTACGAGAAACGTTTGTCGTAACTACGAGAAAAGTTTCTCGTAACTACTAGAAACGTTTGTCGTAACTACGAGAAACGTTTGTCGTAACTACGAGAAAAGTTTCTCGTAACTACTAGAAACGTTTGTCGTAACTACGAGATAGTAAAAAAAAATATAACATGGCACGAACTGGCTTCCGTACAAAACAGAATTAAAAACAAGAAATGGCCTTATCAAAAAGACTACTGTAACAGAGAACAAACGAGACAAATATTCCAAATTTCAAATATGTATTTGTAGGAACCCAGTGTATTGTTTTGAGACAATGTCATGTTGATAGGGAAAATAAGCGTTTTTGGCAAGTTGCTGGTGGAAAGAGGGGATTTATGGTCCTTGCTAACCCAATCTAACCTAATCTAGATTCGCACATTAGAAGATCAGTGTGAGTGCATTATGTGGTCTGTCTAGATTTTGCCTCAGCTATAATCATTGTTGACCTATAGTGTCCTATGAATAATGGGGATAAATTTTGCACCGGTCAGTACAGAAGCCGATTGGGGACATTTGTCTTAGGAGTTATGACTTCTGTCTTTCGACTTATGACTTTTGTCTTGCGGCCCATGTGTTACGTCTTTTGACTTATGTCTTATGAATTATGTGTTACGAATTATGACTTATATCTTATGAGTTATCACTAATGACATACAAAGAGAAGAATTGCTATTCGGAAGGCCCATCGACTAAAAAGACTTAAGTATAGAAACCGGGGGCCTAAGTATGGTTGGCATGTGGATTGATATGACAATTTGAAACCCTATGGATTTTGTATGCTTGATGCTAAATGGTTATGGCAGAAGAATACTTTGGTTAGAAGTATCACAAATGTTAAACGTCTTCAAATTCAATAGCATCATTTATAAATAGACTGTAACAGCAAATCCGCAGCCATCGCCATGTATAATTTGAAGTATTGAAGCATGACGTTGTCTCAACACTTCTGTGTAGTGACAACGGAACGGAAAATTCTATGTTCTCTACTTCAATTATGTCCGGTCTTACAATCTTTTTTGTACGGGAGAGAGTGTATCATCAACAAATAGAGGCTTGGTGAGGAACCATGAGACGTCAAGGAATAGAGTGAAGAATTTGCTTTTTCAAAGATTTAAAGGATAGTCTTGGGTGTGATGAATCGAATCCTCTATATGTCGAATACTTGACGTTTTGTTTCACTTTCTTTGATTCAAGGCGAACTTGACAGAATCGCAGTTTACTGGAACCTGCATTCCATACGAACTCAACAAGAACTCATGAAAGGCACACAGACACCAAATGGAAACCCAGATTTAATATATTTTGTTCCTGAAGTATTTAAAGGGAATGATTTTGGAAAGAAAGTTGACCAATGAAACTAAAAGTGTTGTTTATTCGCCCGGATCCGTCTACAGATGGCGCCACCACAGGCAAAAGTAGGTCACGGGGATACCCTCAGTTGACAACTTCTTCAGAACAGATAATGCACTACATTTGTAGATGGATGTTTAAAGATAGTTTCACTTCGAAGTAAGTTTTGTGCTTTGACGTCTTTTTAGACTTTTGCCGAAAGACTTATTTTTTAACTGTTTCTAGTTCATTTATGACTTACGTATTATGAATTATGCATTATGACTTATGTATTACGACTAATGATTTAGGACTTTTGTATAGTGACTTATGTTATTATACCTTTTGTATTGTGACTTATGTATTATGACTTTTGTATTGTGACTTATGTATTATGACTTTTGTATTGTGACTTATGTATTATGACTTTTGTGACTTATGTATTATGACTTTTGTATTGTGACATGCTATTTGATTTCGTTACCATGGCAACCGGAAGTCAAATTGACCAAAAACCTTAACTTTTGCAATCAGGACATAATATATACCCAATATGCAGAAAATCATGAAAATCCATAACATGCCGTGTCGCAAGAATTTGGTGGTAACAAGGTACGTCAAATCACAGTGAAGCATCAAACACAAATGACTACAAATAAACCAACGAGACCAATGGACATCCGCCACGTAAGTAACAGACTGTGTGGTTATCCTGGATTACGTACGCACAACCTTTCAACTATTCCGATTACCTAGAGATCTTGAAGAACGTACGATTGTGGTGTAAAATAACCTCTTTACTGTAATATGAACATAGAAAAAGACAGCATGACACAGGGTCCCAAGAAACACACAGATGGATATGTAAATGGATATAAAAAAACAGAAGACATACGAACTATAGTCCGTGATTTGCCGGCTGTAGCGAGCTCATGCATGTGATCACCCGATGAGTCCGACTGGCATTCAGAGACGACAGGTGGACTGGGCCCTGTCTTCTCTAAAGATATCTGGACAGGTCCCGGCGTGGAGTCCTGTCATCACAGTCAGTGAGAGTGCAATTCTTAAGAATGCGCTGTAGATTGGTCCATTACCGAGACAAGATTCCGTCTGGTGACAGAAGGATCATATCCACGATTTGATGATTCTAACACAATTTCGGCGGTAATTCTGTCTTCCTTTGATCCTTCTTATTTTGTTTATCATGTCAACATAAAATGCAGGTTGCGAAATATCCAAAGTAATATACTTTGTTGCTTGTATGAGTCATAATTTCAAAAGAAGTTGACAATAATTTTTGTAAATTTTCAGAAAGTCTTTACTACTTTGTGAAAGCGAAAACCTTGACCTAAAAGTTTCTTGTCATTTGTAAATTTCTACTATGAAAATCCAAAACATCAGTACATACTCTAGCATACCGATTGAGCTGCGAAGTCACGATGTCGACAACGGAGAGAACATTGTAACGTCATTAAAGGGCTGGTATAGAGGTGCAAGAAATCAGCTTTCAAAACATCTTAACTTAAAATGAAACATAGGGTAAATGTCAAATGTATGAAATATGAAAGACCTACCATTTATAGTGTGAAAACTTCGTAATTTTAAACCCAACAAAGGCCCAAAATCAAGGTCATAATAGGTCAAAAGTCAAGGTACCAAAATGTAAACTCCTTATGGGGAATGTCTGTGTTAAGTATGAAAATCCTTCTGTTTATAGTATGAAAGCAATCTTCTTTCAAATCTTCATAAGCGGACGAACAGAAAAACAGGCATTTATTATGGACAGACAGATAGGATTATTTCTGTATACCCCTAAACTTCACTTGCTTGGTTAAAATAAAGACAATCTCTTAGAAGAGCTAGGTCATTGCTTTGAAGTTTTGTTACTATTTGGAAAGGAAATCTAAAATGTTTAGAAATGAATGCCGCACAATGAATAGACATCCCCCTGAGTACAGCTCACTATATTTAACGTGAAAAGTATGGGAAAATCTGTAAGCATTGTGTAAAACAGACAACCCAATGCGTTGTACTTGTAACTGAACAGACGGACCATAAAACTGCATTGGTATATTTATATTAATAGTGCGGAAGGTTTCAAACTCTCTACCTTCTTGAAAAAAATTTCAAACTGATTTATAATGCACCAGACTCGTGTTTCGAATATTAAATTCTCATCAGTTAAAGAAGATCCTGACGATAGTCTCAACAGCACTCACTATAGAGCACCAAATGCTTCCAACCAAAATGTTTTCTATAAGACGCGAAAATCTATTTCACTAGCGCCCTCTGGTTTTATCTGTAGAATTTTAGTTTGTGTATTTACTCTACAGAGAGTACCCGATTCTAAATTTCATGCAGGGTCGATTCAGTAGCATATCCTAATAAAATCTATGTTCAAAATAACATTGGTGGGATGGTGCTAAGATGTTAACCTCCTATAATTTCGAGTATACTTGATAGCCAAATAATATGTATGATGCCAAATTGATTTAGTATCAAAACAAAGCCTCTTTCAGGCGACAGAGCTGGAAAGAAGTAATTAATACACTTCAAAATATCCAATGTCAAGTGGAACACTACGTTACAAAAAATCCAGAATCAAACACAGTTTCTTCAGATGTTTATTGTCCACTTGACAATAAACACAGAAACACCAATTTTGGACCTAAATATCAAAATTGTTAATGGAGAGATACATACAAGTGTGTATGACAAAAGAGATGATTTTGGATTTAACATAGTAAATTTCCCCTCGCTTGACGGTGATGTTCCTAGAGTACCGTCCTATGGTATCCATATTTCACAGCTCATCCGGTATGCTAGAGCATGTACTGATGTTTTAGATTTTCATAGTAGAAATTTACAAATTACCAAGAAACTTTTAGGACAAGGTTTTCGCTTTCACAAACTAGTAAAGACTTTCTGGAAATTTTACAAAAAATTATTGTCAACTTCTTCTTAAATTCGGACCAATACAGGCAACAGAGTATATTACTTTGGGTATTTCACAACCTGCATTTTATGGTGACATTATTAACAAGATAAGAAGGATCAAAGATATACAACATCACTATCGAAAATGCGTCAGAATCATCAAACACCTTTTATACCGTGGATATGTCACCAGACGGACACTAGGCTTGGTACTTGACCAATCTACAGTCTTGTACAAGCGCATTCTTAAAATTTGCACTCTGACTGACTGTGACGACGGGACTCCATGACGGGCCCTGTCCAAACTTCTTTAGAGAAGATAGGGCCCCGACCACCTGTCCTCTCTGAATGTCAATCGAACTCCTCGGGTGATAACATACATGAGCTCGCAGCGGCAGAGCACGGATTATATTACGTACGCCCTCTTTTTATATCCATTTGCATATTCATCTGTGTTGCTTGGGCCCCTGCGTTTTGCGGTCTTGTTTGTGTGTGGTCATCTGACAGTGAGGAGGTTGTTTTACACAATTGTACGTTCTTCGAGACCTCTCGGTAATCGGAAAAGTGGGAGGGTTGTGCGCACGTAATCCAGGATAACCACACATTCTGCTATTTCCGTGGCAGATGGCCGTCCTACGTCGGCACCGGTTGCCCATTGGTCTCTGTGGTTTATGTGTAGTCCTTTGTGTTTGATGTTTCTGTGTTGTGCGTTGACGTTCCTTTTCCCTTATGCGTCTCTTTCCGTGCTTGTCTGCTTTGTGTTTTTGCTTTGGGTGTTTTGGGGTTTTGCTGTGGGCGCTACAACCTGGTGTTGTTGGAGATCCCCTCCTTTGTTTGACATTTATTGGAATCAAACAACCATTATCGGCTTAGAACACAAATACTGGTAATAATAAACTATACGTTATCTGGTGACGTCATGTCATTACACGTCTCTTTGTTCTAAAGTTTCGTCGATTCCCTGTATAGCTTAAGTGCAAGTACAGTTGTTATGGGAATCTGAAGGTTAGGCTTGATCGAAAAAGACAAGTCTTGGAATTCCTGGCAACATATTGTCCTTGGTGAATCGTACATTTCACATATACCAACGTCTACTTTCTTTCCAAAAATCATTTCCTCAAAATACTTCAGGAATAAAATACGTCAAATTTGGCTTTCAATTGTACTCATTTGTGCATTTCTTTGAGTTCGTTTGGAATGCAGGTTCCAGTCAAATCTACTGCTATTCTGACAAGTTCGCCCAGAAACAAGTTAGTGAAGCAAAACTTCAAGCATTCGACATGCAGAGGATTCAATTCATAATACTCAAGCCTATCCTAAAATCTTTAAAAAGCAAATCCTTCACTCTATTCATTCCTCTATTCGTTGATTAGACAGACTTTTCTCGTACACAAAGCTTCTAAAACCGGACATACTACGGCTGGAGTAGAGAAACATGTAGAGTTGAGTTTTTCGTTCCATTGTCCAATTGTCACAACGCAGTTCTAAGTGTTGGGCGTCTACAGTGCTTCAAATTATACATGTATGGCGATGACTGAGGGAGTGTTGTTACTCTATGAAACTCCTAACCAAAGTATTTGTCTGTCATAACCATCAATAGCACCATGTATGCAAAATCCATAAGGTTTCAGTTTGTCATACCCGTCTACATGCCAAACATAAAAGAAGGGAGGAGATCTCCAACAATACCCCGTTGCAGCATCAACAGCAAAACACCAAAACACGCGATGCGAAAACACAAAAGACGAGTACAGCACGAGACGGAAAAGAGACACACGACATGTAAACATCAAACACAAAAGACTACACATAAGCCGACGAGACCAATGGGCAACCGGTGCCGACTTTGGACGGCCATTTGTCACGCAAGTAGCAAATGGTGTGGTAAATAATTTGGCCGACGGGTTCTGTACTTGCATCTTTTCAGTCGATGTGCCTTCCGAATAGCGATTCTTTCTCTTTGTATGTCATAAGTTATAACTTATAAGACATAAGTCATAATTCGTTACACATAATTCATAAGACATAAATCAAAATACATAACACATTGGTCGTAAGACAGAAGTCATAAGGCAAAAGACAGATGTCATGACTCATAAGACAAAATGTCCCCTATCGGCTTCCGTAGATCAGCGAACAAGAAGTAATGGGTATTTTATTACTAGGGTGTAATTTCATCGCTCGAAATGATGACAATCTACCGAACTTTCACATCAAACAAATTGATGACTGTTTGAAAGTAACCAAAATGACCCCAAATGGTATTTTATCGCTTATGAAAAGATCACAAAAATTCCATTACAAAAGACGATTGCAAAACATCAAGGACGCCTAAACATGAAAATATAGAGCATGCAATACATAAGAAAGGCTGGATGAATTAAGATGAATTCGCACACACTGTTCTACATTTGCATCATAAATTCGTTTGATATCCATGTTCTCTTGAATCCTATACTTATATTCATCATTTCACAACTCGGTTGCGGAGGGGATATAGCATCCCTGCAGTGGGTCAGGGTGTTTGTGTATGTCTTAGGGTGTGTAACTTGTGTGTGTATATGTCTCAAGGTGTTTATGTATGTCTCAGGGTGTTGTGTGTGTCTCAGGGCGTGTAACTTGTGTGTGTGTGTGTCTCAGGGTGTTTATGTATGTCTCAGGGTGTTGTGTGTGTCACAGGGCGTGTAACTTGTGTGTGTGTGTATGTCTCAGAGTGTTTTGGTATGTCTCAGGGTGTGTAACTTGTGTGTGTGTGTATGTCTCAGAGAGTTTGGGTATGTCTCAGGGTGTGTAACTTGTGTGTGTGTATGTCTCAGAGTGTTTTGGTATGTCTCAGGGCGTGTAACTTGTGTGTGTGTATGTCTCAGAGTGTTTGGGTATGTCTCAGGGTGTGTAACTTGTGTGTGTGTGTATGTCTCAGAGAGTTTGGGTATGTCTCAGGGTGTGTAACTTGTGTGTGTGTATGTCTCAGAGTGTTTTGGTATGTCTCAGGGCGTGTAACTTGTGTGTGTGTGTTTGGATTCATGTGATTAGCATAATAGACAAAGCAATCGTCATAGGATCATCAAACCTTCCGTAAATGTCCCCCTTTGGAGAGGGTAAACCCTATCGGTTTTCAAGGTCAAGGGTTAAATGTCAAGGTCAGAGTGGACTTAGGCTTAAAATTCATGTCATCAGCATAGAAAACAAATCAATTATTTTAGGATCACCAAAGCTTCACAAATCTTCCTCCTTTGAGAGAGGATGAACACTATTGATTTTCAACGTCAAGGGTCAAAGGTGAAGGTCACAATTGACTTGGGCTTAGAATCCTTTTGAACAGCATATAAGATAAAGTATCCATTATAGGATCACTTAACCTTCCACGAAAATTCATCCTGAGGAGAGAATGAAAGCAAATCATATTGCATAGGGTCAAAGATCAAAGTCATTATGGACTTTAAATTTATTTTAAAATCCTTTCGCTGATATCATAAAACATGCAATTGTGAAGGGATTCTATGCTTGCATTCATTGGTTTTTTGTTTCGTTTGGAACTCTGACTAGTCTTGCTTGTGACGTCGCCTCAGAAAGAAGAAACTACATGAAATCTATATATGCTCTTGTTAACCAACGGCGTAGCTCTGCCTAAAAAAATGGAGGGGCACAACATCCCAAAATTTCTAACAAGCATAAAAGGGGGGGGGGGGGCATTAACATTGTTTAAAATAGTAACATTTTGTACCATAAATCTACAATTTTTTTGTCAATTTTCACAATTTTTCTTCTGCTCGCTACCGCTCGCCAGTTCTTTATAGACTTTCTGAATAATTTAGCTATTCTGATCCATCCTTTATACATACATGTATTACTTTATCAATGTGCATGAAGACATTTAACTCAAACTATATAGAATATTATTACCATCCATCCTTTATACATACATGTATTACTTTATCAATGTGCATGAAGACATTTATTATTACATGTGCTGATTAATTATAGAGGGTATAGAAAGTATTTTCTGATAAGTCAATATTTTACTGAAAAAAAAATCCTCATTTATTCGTGCACTTAAAATTTAGAATTGCACCAGTAATGTTAAAATAAGTGCCAAGAGAGAGACCAGACCGTCTTTTTTTCTTTGAATCCAAGTAATTAGTAAAGAAATAACATTCCTGTAAGGCAAGTAAGCAAACTTAGACGTTTCTTGAAAACACTTGGTTTTTCTTTCTATCCCTCTTTGTAAGAGTCAGCAGTATAAAAGTTCTGTGTGTGGTTGAGTGTGTGTATATGTACGTGTGTGTGAGTTACATGATTTACTTGTGCCCTTTCAGTCAAAAATTGAGAGTAATGGAGTCTGCCTTTTCCTTTTGTTTACACTTCTACATAGATACATATATATTTATACCAGGTATCTTTTATCACGAGTAGTTTGAACATACTCTCTGTAAATTGTAGGGGTTTAGGAGATATACATAAAAGGAAAGATGTATTTGATTTTTTGCGAAAGAAAGGTTATTCAATTTATTGTCTTCAAGATACGCACTTTATAAAAGAATCTGAACACATAGTAAGAAGTCAGTGGGGTTTTGATTGTATATCAAGTTATGGAAGCTCCAATTCAAGAGGAACCTCAATTCTTTTTAATAACAATTTTGAATATAGTATAGTAGATAAAATAGTTGATAGTCAAGGAAATTATATCATTCTGAATTTAGAAATAGAAAAGAAATTCATACTTACCCTTGTAAATGTATATGGACCAAACCAAGATAAACCAGACTTTTATATAAATTTAAAAGAAAAGATTATAGAAAAGCAAGGTGATTATATAATAATATGTGGGGATATGAACCTAGTTATGGATTTTGAAAAAGATTGTTATAACTTGTTATAACTACAGAAACAGAAATAACCCAAAATCTGCTGAAGAAGTAGGAAAGGAGCAGGTTCGGGAACATGGAAAATCGGCCCTAATTTTAGAATGTTTTAGATTTCGATTGTATTTCGTATCAAGGAAGCTAAACGTGTGGTTGATTGAAATACCAAATAGATATTTTAATTTACGTGCAATACACCGAAAGATATGGCTTCAAAATCGGCTTAAAGTCGTAAAATACTGAAAAATCGTAAGAAATTGGCATAATTCTGGTCGAAATTTATGAAAATAAGTAGGGAGCCAGCCCTCACCCAAAAGAATTTTTATATAAAAAGTTAGATTTGCAATCTATCTTTCGATCAACATAAAATTTATGTTGGGTAAGGGTTGGCGCCTATACTAATTTTAAAGATTTATGCAAAAAATATGGCGATTTTCCTTCATTTTCCGTCCTGCAGAGCAAATGACGTCAAAATGTGACGTCATAACTTACGCACGTGACGTTTTGACAATGAAAAATATTTACTTTCTATATCGGCAGGTATTTGAGAAAATATAAGAGATACTGAATCATAATTTTCATAAAATTATTTTTCACAAAAATTTAGGGCCGATTTTGGCAGTTAGTGAACCTACACCTTTAAAACATGAGCTATCTTTATGTGATGTTTGGAGACTGTATAATCAGGAAAGTAAAATGTATACATGGAAAAAAACAAACCCAGTAAAACGTGCACGATTAGACTACTTTCTTATCTCAGAATCTCTTCTTACATTGGTAGAAAACACAAATATACTCCCAGGATATAGGACTGACCATTCATGTGTAACATTGAAAATAAAACTATCTGACTTTAATCGTGGTAAGGGTTTCTGGAAATTCAATAATTCGCTTCTCTCTGACAAAGTATATATTGAAAAGATAAAACATTCCATACATGAAACAAAACTGCAGTATGCTTGCCTAGTCTATAATAGAGATAATCTAAAAGAAATTGATGAAAAAGATATACATTTCAGAATAGATGACCAAATGTTATTTGAAATGACCCTTCTGAATATAAGAGCTATAACCATCCCATATTGTGCAGAAATAAAACGTAAAAAGGATGAGAAAATTAAAGATATTGATACAAAAATTATTGATGTGCAAAAAAGGCTACATAACATAGAAAATGAAGAACTAGAAGCATATCTACATGAACTTAAAACAGAGCAGGAAAATTTAAGAAAAACAGAACTTAAAGGTATGATTTTGCGTGCAAGAGCCCGATGGATAGAAAATGGGGAAAAACCTAGCAAATATTTCTGTGCACTTGAAAAAAGAAACTATACGAACAAAAATATTTTTAAACTAAATAAAGATAATGGAGAGAGTTGTATAAATCAGACAGAAATATTAGGTGAAATAAAATCATTTTATGAAAAATTATACTCTAATCAAGATGACTGTCTAGTTGATGTTGACCTTGAAGATTTATTACAAAACTATGATGTTCCAAAACTTAAGCAGGAAGATAAGGAAATTTTAGAGAAAGATATAACAATTGATGAAATTGCTAAAGCTGTTAAACACCTTAAAAATGAAACTAGCCCCGGTCCAGATGGTTATTCTCCCGAATTCTATAAATTCTTTTGGCCCGACTTAAAAAAATTATTCTGTAGATCAATATGGCATAGTATAAATACAGGGGAATTATCTATTTCACAAAAAATGGGCATTATCTCTCTTTTACCAAAAGGAAACAAACCTAGGGAATATATCAAAAACTGGCGTCCCATATCTTTATTAAATGTATCATATAAGGTAATCTCTAATGTATCAGCTAAAAGGTTAAAAGATGTTCTCCCTTACTTAATTAACGAGAATCAAACAGGATTTCTAAAAGGAAGATTTATCGGAGAAAACATTAGACAATTATATGATGTAATGCACTTATTAGAAGAACAAAATAAGGAGGGATTATTACTTTTAATTGACTTTGAAAAAGCGTTTGATTCGGTCTCGTGGAAATTTATCAATAAGGTTTTGGAATTTTTTAATTTTGGTCAAAAATTTAAACACTTTATAAATATTTTGAATAATGATTTTAAATTATGTGTAATACAACATGGTTTCTTTTCATCCTTCTTTAATATAGGGCGGGGCTGTAGACAAGGGGACTCAATATCACCATATATCTTTATTTTGTGTGTGGAAATTTTAGGAATACTATTTCGAAAAAATATAAATATTAAGGGTATCATAATAGGTCAGGTGGAGTTAAAAATTACACAATATGCAGATGACACGGGACTTTTCTTAGATGGTAGCGAACATTCACTCAGAAATTCTCTTAATCTTCTTGATCAATTTGCAAAATACTCGGGGTTAAAACCAAACATTGAGAAAACCAAATGCATATGGCTAGGAGTAGGGAAAAATAAGAATTTAAAATTGTGCTTAGATACTCCTTTAGTATGGTCTAAGGATCCATTTATCTTTCTTGGAATTACTTTTAGTGTTAATTTGTGTGATATGATAAAGTTAAACTATCAAAATAAGCTAGATGAATTACGCTCCTATATCGGAACATGGACCAAACGAAAATTAACACCTTTAGGCAAAATAACAGTTGTTAAAAGCATACTTCTTCCTAGATTTACTCATTTATTTCTTACACTACCCAACCCAAATGAGGAATTTTTAAAGCTAATAGAACAGCAATTGTATAAATTCATATGGGATAAAAAGCCTGATAAAATATCAAGAAATATGTTAGTTCAGAACTATGAGAATGGGGGATTAAAAATGATTCATGTAAGCTCCTTTGTAAAATCAATGAAATTAACTTGGATCAAGCGCTTATTGTTATCAGAAACTCAAATTTGGACTAAACTCTTTGAAGAATTAGCTAAGTGCAAACATAAAGATTTATTTATACTTGGAGAAGAATTTATTAAAATTACTGCAAATAAATTGAAGAATCTATTTTGGAAAGATTGTATGCTTAATTTATATGAATTTAGAACAATAATCAAATCAAATATAATTAATGAGTATGATATGTCCTCAACAGATTTTTGGTATAATAGTGATGTTAAAATTGATAAAAAAAGCATATTTTATAAAATATGGTTTGATAAAGGAATAAGATATGTTAGTGACTTCCTCGATGCACATGGAAATTTGATGTCTTTTTATCAATTTTGTGAAAAATATAGTTTCCATCCTCCAATAACACTCTTTTATGGAATAAGAGAATCACTTTTAGGTAAATGGCCAGTTTTAAAACAAGGAAATTTTGAAGTTTGCCGACCCTTTTACCCAGAATATATCAAAATTATAGTTAGAAATAAAAATAATAAAGTATCAGTTTATGAAACATTTATTGAAATCTTGAAAAAAAAAATGTAAATATTCTTACATAGAAAAATGGGGAAATGAAATTGAAATAACAAATGATACCAGAACTTGGGAGTTTAACAACTTATTACCTTTTAAAACCACTTTAGACCCAAAATTAAGATGGATGCAAATACGAATTATTCATAGATGTATAGGAACAAATTATCTATTACAGAAACAACATATTGTTGATTCAAATTTATGCTCTTTTTGTAAACAGAACCCTGAAACAATAGTACATTTGTTCGCACAGTGTCATTTTACAGACAAATTATGGAAAGATATAATGAGATGGCTTCTAAACAATAATATTAGTTTTCAGATAAACATAAAGGAAAAAATATTTGGAATAAAAACTTCTTTTTTATATACAAACATAATTATTCTAATTGCTAAGTACCATATTTACAAACAAAAACTTAAAGAATCTAATCCATCATTCCCATCTTTTATAATAGAACTGAAAAATTACTTTTTAGCTGAAAAAATTATGTATTTGCGACAAAATAATTTCTTGTCTTTTGATAAGAGATGGGGTCCTCTTAGGATTCTCCTTGAACAATGTTGAGACACACAAATGCCCTATTTTTTTTTGTCACCTCAATGCTATTAATGTTTTTCTTCCTTTCTTTCTTTCTTTCTTTCTTTCTTTCTTTCTTTCTTTCTTTCTGTGTTGTTTGTTTTGTTTTTTTGTTTTTGTTTTTGTTTTTCTTTTCTTAGTTAGTAACAACAAACTCCTTTTCCCTGATATTAATTTCCATTTAAATTAATCCATTAAGCCATATCCATATTCAATAGTAAAAAGGGCAAATGAAATAGAAGATTGAATTTTTTGTTTTATCTTAAGTGTGAGTGGTTTGTGAGAGTGAAAGTTGAGTGCTTGAGTTGATTACAGTACCGTAGTAATTCATATATATGGCTTAAAATTATTATAAAATCAATCATAATGTCATATATGATGCATATTCATTTATGTAGACAATGTGTGCATGTGTAGAAAACTTAAAAAAAAAAAAAAAAAAAAAAAAAGTGCATACAGAACATGAAACCTCCATATTTATTTTAATCACTTTCTCTCCCCCCCCCCCTCTTTGGAGGAATGTTGTGCCCCTCCACTTTTTCAGGAGAGCTACGCCGTTGATATGGGATTGTTCGAGTCATGAGCACTTTCAATCCAATTTAGGTGTATGAAAATAATAGCTTCGGTCGGTATCCGACTTAAATTCATCCCCACAAATTTACACACCTACATGTGTACTAGTGTTAAAAGCAACTTATATATAATTAGGCAAAAAAGCATGTAAAAGTATGGCTTATCATCGTCTTTTCCTTTAAACCGTATGATTGTTTGACCTCTTAACTCGCGTGCAAATATTTTTAAATGATAAATGTATTATGATCAATATCTAAGTTGTTTCATCGACACCCTGCTATAACACGGTTTGAAATTAAGCTGAGATATGAGTGTAAAATGACTTACATTTCAAGCCATTAAGCAAAGGATCTATTTTTATACCCCTGTCATATAATGGTGGGGGTATATAGTGATGCACTTGTCCGTCCGTGTGTCCGTGCGTGCGTGCGTGTGTGAGTCCGTCCCACCTATGGTTTCCGGACATTTAAAGGAAAACTATTAGAGATAATCAATTCATTATTTGCATATAGCTTTAACACCAAGAAATACAGGTCAAGTTCGAATATGGGTCATGTCCCTCAATTTTGTGCAGAGTTATGCCCCTTGAAACTTAGAAAAATTCAAAATTTTGTGATTTCTGGACATTTAAAGGAAAACTATTACAGATAATCAATTCATTTCTAGCATATAGCTTTAACACCAAGAAATACAGGTCAAGTTTGAAGATGGGTCAGGTCCCTCAAATTTGTGCAGAGTTATGCCTCTTGAAACTTAGAAAAATTCATAATTTTATGGTTTCAGGACATTTAAAGGTAAACCGTCATAGATAATCAATTCATTTCTTACAAATAGCTTTTACACCCTGAAATACAGGTCAAGTTCGAATATGGGTCATGTCCCTCAATTTTGTGCAGAGTTATGCCCCTTGAAACTTAGAAAAATTCAAAATGTTGTGGTTGCTGGACATTTAAAGGGAAACTGTTATAGATAATCAATTCGTTTCTTGCATATAACATTTACACCAAGAAATACAGGTCAAGTTCGAATATGGGTCATGTCCCTCAATTTTGTGCAGAGTTATGCCCCTTGAAACTTAGAAAAATTCAAAATGTTGTGGTTGCTGGATATTTAAAGGGAAACTGTTATAGATAATCAATTCATTTCTTGCATATAGCATTTACACCAAGAAATACAGGTCAAGTTCGAATATTGGTCATGTCCCTCAATTTTGTGCAGAGTTATGCCCCTTGAAACTTAGAAAAATTCAAAATGTTGTGGTTTCTGGACATTTAAAGGTAAACTGTTATAGATAATCAATTCATTTCTTGCATAAAGCATTTACACCAAGAAATACAGGTCAAGTTTGAATATGGGTCAGGTCCCTCAAATTTGTGCAGAGTTATGCCTCTTGAAACTTAGAAAAATTCATAATTTTATGGTTTCCGGACATTTAAAGGTAAACCGTTATAGATAATCAATTCATTTCTTACAAATAGCTTTTACACCCTGAAATACAGGTCAAGTTCGAATATGGGTCATGTCCCTCAATTTTGTGCAGAGTTATGCTCCTTGAAACTTAGAAAAATTCAAAATGTTGTGGTTTCCGGACGTTTAAAAGAAAACCGTTACAGATAGTCAATTCATTTCTTGCATATAGCTATTACACCAAGAGATACTTCAAATATGCATCATGTCCTTCTATTACGTGCAGTGTTATGCCCCTTGAAACTTAGAGAAATTCACAATTTTGTGGTTTCCAGACACAAAGGAAAACTGATACAAATAATCAATTCATATCTTGCATATACCTTTCACACCAAGAAATACAGGTCAACTTCAAATATGCATCATGTCCCTCAATTACATGCAGAGTTATGTCCCTTGAAACTTTGACATATTCAAAATTTTGTGGTTTCTGGACATTAGAAGGACAACTGTTACAGATAATAACTTCTTCTCTTGAATGTAGCTATACCAAAAATTACAGGTTAGGTTTCAATATTGCTCAATTTTTATGCAGAGTTGTGCCCCTTCAAACTTGGAAAAATTCAAAATTTTGTGATTTCTGGACATTTAAAGGAAAACTATTACAGATAATCAATTCATTTCTAGCATATAGCTTTAACACCAAGAAATACAGGTCAAGTTTGAATATGGGTCAGGTCCCTCAAATTTGTGCAGAGTTATGCCTCTTGAAACTTAGAAAAATTCATAATTTTATGGTTTCAGGACATTTAAAGGTAAACCGTCATAGATAATCAATTCATTTCTTACAAATAGCTTTTACACCCTGAAATACAGGTCAAGTTCGAATATGGGTCATGTCCCTCAATTTTGTGCAGAGTTATGCCCCTTGAAACTTAGAAAAATTCAAAATGTTGTGGTTGCTGGACATTTAAAGGGAAACTGTTATAGATAATCAATTCGTTTCTTGCATATAGCATTTACACCAAGAAATACAGGTCAAGTTCGAATATGGGTCATGTCCCTCAATTTTGTGCAGAGTTATGCCCCTTGAAACTTAGAAAAATTCAAAAGTTTGTGGTTTCTGGACATTTAAAGGAAAACTATTACAGATAATCAATTCATTTCTAGCATATAGCTTTAACACCAAAAATACAGGTCAAGTTTTAATATGGGTCATGTCCCTCAATTTTGTGCAGATTTATGCCCCTTGAAACTCAGAAAAATTCATAATTTTATGGTTTCCGGACATTTAAAGGTAACCCGTTATAGATAATCAATTCATTTCTTACAAATAGCTTTTACACCCTGAAATACAGGTCAAGCTCGAATATGGGTCATGTCCCTCATTTTTGTGCAGAGTTATGCCCCTTGAAACTTAGAAAAATTCAAAATTTTGTGGTTTCTGGACAATTAAAGGTAAACTGTTATAGATAATCAATTCATTTCTTGCATATAGCATTTACACCAAGAAATACAGGTCATGTTCAAATATGGGTCATGTCCTTCAATTATGTGTAGGGTTATGCCCCTTGATACTTAGAAAAATTCAAAATGTTGTGGTTTCCGGACGTTTAAAAAAACCGTTACAGATAATAAATTCATTTCTTGCATATAGCTATTACACCAAGAGATACTTCAAATATGCATCATGTCCTTCTATTACGTGCAGTGTTATGCCCCTTGAAACATAGAGAAATTCACAATTTTGTGGTTTCCAGACATTTAAAGGAAAACTGATACAAATAATCAATTCATTTCTTGCATATACCTTTCACACCAAGAAATACAGGTCAACTTCAAATATGCATCATGTCCCTCAATTACATGCAGAGTTATGTCCTTTGAAACTTTGACATATTCAAAATTTTGTGGTTTCTGGACATTAGAAGGACAACTGTTACAGATAATAACTTCTTCTCTTAAATGTAGCTATACCAAAAATTACAGGTTAGTTTTCAATATTGCTAAATTTTTATGCAGAGTTGTGCCCCTTCAAACTTGGAAAAAATCAATATTTTGTGCTTGCCTGACATTTAAATGAAAACTGTAACAGGGAATATATTGATTTCTTAGATATAGCTTTACATTTAGAAATACAGGTCAAGTTCAAATAAAGGGTCATGTTCCTCAATTTTGTGTTGAATTGTGCACCTTCAAACTTCTTATACATTGCTTATATGTAAAATATGCTTGGCGGGGTATCATTGATCCTTAGATCAACAATAGATTCCATTATCGTTGTTATAAATGTAAAACAAGGGAAGTCCTGGGGACGATTTGTTTCCTGAATTTAAACACGTTTTAGTGTCGTAGTCACTTGTACCTTTCGTTGCTGTTATATATACATCCCGGAAGTTTGACTCGAGAATTTTTATCAAGTAAGTCATGTTATCATTTGTTATCTTATAATTTTCTTTCCTTTTGTTTGAATTATTCTTCTATTGGATATAAAATGGAAGAGTCATGAATTTGTTTTTACGTTCTGGTGATATTTGATTGATTTGCCGGCGAAAGCCCTTTCTTCGGACAGGCTACTCCCATCTCTAGCTTGCTAGGGGTCCGTCGATGCTCAACATAGTGCTCTATTGTGAGTGCTGTTGAGATTATCGTCAGGATCTTCTTTAATTCAAAAGAAGGCAATAAGAATTCTCTGTTGCCTTAATTTCCAAACACCATCATTCTGCTCCTGGAAGTTAATCTGCCTATAAAAACAGTCCCATATATTTATATGTTTGTCACAATTGTAGAGATGGACGACGAAGAAGGGAGATCATCATTGATCAGCCATCTCTACAAAGAGAGCAGCAAGAGGCAGCAGCGCATAATACAGAGAATCAAAGTTGAAAACTATGTTCTACAGGAGCTTCTTCACCTTCCTCTTTTTGTTGCTGGTAGTCGTGCAGACGGGAGCAATGATTCCTTCTCCGACATTGACCTCAATTACCTTGTTCAGAACTTTCTTGTTATGAGGGATGGTGATAAGATCATAGCTTCCACTGATAAAGACATTCTAATCCTCCGGCAAGGTAACTGTTATCCCGGCTATTGCAAATTGGAGTTCAGTTCTGGAACACCCAGTGATGTTCAAAGAATTTTGACATACCAGGCACATACGAATAAAAAGAACGTGGCTGATGGACTTTTATCAAACAGTGATTTCCTAGCCAAAGCTCGGGAACTAGTACCCGTCTTATTTAAAAACTTTGGAGGGTCTCTCAGAAATTTGAAAAACATACATGGACCATGTGTAACACCTACTCATACCATTGGTAAAGATGAAGGAACAGAAATGGATCTAGCGTTCTGTATACAATGCGATCATTGGCCTGATATGGCAAACGAGTGGTTAGATAGATACCGTCCTAATGGATGGCCAGGGTTTGATCTGATACAAAGGATTCGGAATTATAAATGTTGGTTTGTGCCCATTGGATTTTCTGAAGAAGAGGAGAAAAGAGATGTTGAATGGCGAGTATCTTTCACAATAGCCGAAAGAGACTTAATGTGGTCTCTACAGCCAACGCAATTACTTTGTGTTGAATTCTTGAAGTCCTTTGTCTCGCATAAACTAGAGCACAAGTTTCCAAATCTTTTATGCTCATATTTTCTTAAAACGATCATGTTTTGGCTTTTTGAAGAATCTCCTGTGAGTTTCTGGCAGTCTCAAAATCTCATAGAATGCATGAAAGGGAGCATCAACAAGCTAATACAAAGTCTGGCGTCACGGGAATGTCCACATTACTTTATTCGGAACAACAATTTGTTTGTAAAGAAACATGGTGATAGTTTATCAGAAGCTGGGACATCTCATCACGTCGATGGACATCGATACAGAAATAAGCGATTTCATCGATAGAAAATCACATTTCTACAAAAGGAATTGCATCTTTCAAAGCCACATTATGGTGAATACAGTGGCCATTTGTCGCCATTTTATCCATGGTTTATTTGAAACACATTCTCTCTTGGGCACCACCGCCTTCCCAGACGAATTCTCTACTGATATTCATGGAATGGATGCGATGATTATTCATCAACTGAAAAACACAATAGCATCTTCCTTTGGTTCAATGTTACTATCCAAGAGTTCAGATAACTATCAGAGGGCAAACGTTTATATGGAGGAAGCGAAGGAATCTGACGTCTTTGCAGGAACTCTTAAGCATGCCACTGCCTTGTTTAGCATAGGAAAAACGGACCAGGTCCTTCAAATATTATCAGCATTAACTGACCAAGATTTCAGCCGAATCGTCCATTATTCATTTTACGAAAGAAGCTTTCAACAGGAACCAGACGATTCATTATATCCTTGCATTGATGATGTCACACTTCAGGAAGTCATGGCAAAATACATCTCGCTTGACGTAATATGGCTGCCCTCCGAAATCAACATTGTGCCAAATTTCATCAAATTTGAGCTCGTTGATCGTAAACCTCTTTTCATGGCTCCTATTTTATACTTTTTGCCTCGAATTCTCATGTCATATGCGAAGACACAACCTTGACGGAATGTGCCAGTCTTTTAACAGATATTGTTCTAGCAAGACTTTATTTCTGAAGGGAGGGTCCCCTCGTTATGATACAGACATGAAAGGATATATCAGTATGGTGTTAGGAGATTACAAAGAGGCATGGAAGTTCCTAACTGACTCTTATTTGTCAAAAGAACTTTCAGAAGCGCCTCTGTGGATAGTGTCTACGTTATTGAACAAATACTTCAAAACAACGAAATGACACTTCGTGAGGATGCGTTCCACTATTGTCTACCTGAAATATAGAGTGAGCACCATTAAACTTGGTTTTAGTCCATAAGTGTTAAAAATCAAAAATGCAATCACCTAACTGACTCTTTTTTGTCAAAAAAATTCGCAAGTGCCTCTGTGGATTGTTTCTACGCTATTGAACAAATATTTCAAATGCTACACGTCTTCACATTCAAAGCATTATCTAAGAACAGATAAACATCGAAGAAGTACCTAAGATTAATTTGCAGCATGGACCAGACATGCCTCGTCAATGATCCTCGGTCTAAAAAATGAAAAGACCGGGCACCTGGTCCCACCTCTAGCGTGTTAGGAGTCCGTCGATGCTCAATTTGGTGCTCCATTGTGAGTGGTGTTAAGATTGTTATCAGGATCTTTTTATTTCATTTATGTCCAAAAAAAAAAACCGAAAGACGTAGGGATTGGTGGGATATGATGCTACAGGACCCACTTTTCAGAAATTTCGAGAATTTTTTATGAACAGTAATTTTCGAATCATTATTACCCGAAACGTGCATGTCTGGTCCATGCTGTAAATTTATCTGCTCTTAAATGATGCTAATGAATTTGAAGACGTTAAACATTTGTACCACTTGGTGAGTTTCACTGCTGGTGGACCAAGAGTCCCCGAGGGCATATGTAGCCAAGTTCGATCAATTTCGGTTGGTCGTTTCTTCAAACGCATTTGAAAATTTATGTTTACAATTTTTTTTTTTCATATTTCTAAAACCTAGGTCCTGTAGCATCATATCCCAGCCATTTTGCTATATGTGTTTTGGTATGTTAAGGATATAATTTTCACAGATTTTGGTCATATTACAATGTTTAGATTGAGGATCACTGACGAGGGTTTATTACCCGAAACGTGCATGTCTGGTCCAGGCTGTAAATTTATCTGCTCTAAAATGATGCTAATGAATTTGAAGACGTTAAACATTGGCTGCATGTACCCTCGGGCACTTCTTGTCCACCAGCAGTGACACTCACCAAGTGGTACAAATGTTACACGTCTTCAAATTCAAAGCATCATTTAAGAAAAGATTAATTTGCAGCATGGACCAGACATACACGTTTCGGGTACATAACCCTCGTCTGTGATCCTCATTCTAAACAATGAAATATAGCCTAAGACTATGAAAGTTATGTTCAAAAATACCGAAAAGACGTAGCAGGATTGGTTGGATATGATGCCACAGGATCCACTTTTCAGAAATATTGAGAAATTTTTGTGAACAGTAATTTTCGAATGCGTTTCAATAAACGATCAACCGAAGCTGATCGGACTTGGCTACATGTGCCCTCGAGCACTCTTGATCCACCAGCAGTGACGCTTACCAAGTGGTACAAATGTTACACGTCTTCAAATTCAAAGCATTATCTAAGAACAGATTAATTTGCAGCTTGGACCAGGCATGCACGTTTCGGGTACTTAACCCTCGTCAGTAATCCTCAGTCTAAACAATGAAATATAGCCTAAGGCTATGAAATGATGACAAATATGGACAATGACCATATCCCAATACACAGTACAAAATCGACAATTCAGGATATCACAAACCGAAGGCATACGAATGTTTAACGTCTTCAAATAAAGAGCATGATTTAAGAACAGATGAATTTACAGCATGGACCAGACATGCAAGTTTCGGGTACTTGACCCTCGTCAGTGATCCTCAATCTAAACAATGTTATATGGTCTAAGAGTTGTCCAAAAATGTACAGAAAACGCAGCAGGATGGGTGGGAAATGATGCTACAGGACCCACGTTTTAGAAATTTCAAGATTTTTTATGATAACAGTTATTTTCGAATACGTTGAAGAGACAGACGATCAACCGAAGTAGATCGAACTTGGCTACATGTGCCCTCGGGGACTCCTTGTCCACCAGCAGTGACACTCACCAAGTGATTCAAATGTTAAATGTCTTTAAATTCAACAGCATCACCTAAGAACAGATAATCGGGATAAAACAGGAACCAAAGCAAACAACCAAAAAATCCCAATTAGGAGTGAGACCAGGCGCCAGTTATGTCCAAAAAATACTGAAAGACGTAGCAATAACGAAATGATAACCCGTGAGAATGCTTTCCACTATTTTCTATTTGAAATAAAGAGTGAGCACCATGTAACTTGTCTATAAGTGTTAAAAATCATCAATGCAGTCACACATCTTAGATTGTCTACATATGGTTACACCATGGTAATTTACATTGTTCACCACCTTTGCTACAGCAACTCAGCATGGTGATAGTTTGCAGTCATATTTGATAGTAGGTTTAATCCTGTAGAAAGGTGAGTATTGTAATGAGGAGAATATCAGATATGTAGCGACAATGCATTGATCCAGACAGCAACAAACAACGTTCGCTACCTTCGATTTATACCATGTCTCCTTATGTTTCATTCCTTCTCCTATGTACATGACTACATTTACTTTGTAATAGATATATACTTCGTGTGAAGTTTTGTACACTAACGTAATCATTATGTTCGTTTCCATTTTGAAAATGTCCTCTTTTATCTTCATCAGCAAAGGTAACAATTTGTTTAAATTCAAGGAGAAAACATCAGACATTTAAGAAATATCTTTATCTACATTTATTTTTGCATTATTCATTCGCATTGTCTTTAAACAGTCTCCTCTGTTCAGTGACTTCCTCTGATCTTGTCTACAAATCTGGAAATATACATCATTGTATCAGTATTCGGCATTATTGAATAAGCCAGTGGTCTAACTCTTAATGTCTGAAACCAGGATTTATAATACAATATATATAATGCCTCGAAGTTCCATACACGTAGAACAGAAATTATCATCCATAACCTCCTTCAAAGCAGTAGAATCTTTCCAAGAGGACGCCTCATCTTCGAAACAAACTCAATGAGGTGTGTTTCTGCTCTGGCAACGCTTGGAAGATCCAAGTAAAGTGGAAACTAAAAAATGTCTTGGAAGATATAATAATACACTATATTTTTTTATAAAACTGAAATATATATATCATTTATTCTGTTTGAATCTGATTGTATTTTACGTATAGAACATTTTTTGTTATATTACTTCTTAAGAATAGTTGAACAACACACTAAACGACTTGAGAACGTCTTTACTAGTACTACATGTAGAAAATGTTAACAACATTTTTAGTCTTACCAAATGGAATTCCCAATGCGGCTCCATAAATGTCTGTCTGAGTGTTGTAGCCACTCACTGCGTATCCCCCACATCCGCCCATATGCATTTCCGTCTGGAAAAAGTAGTCCGCCGGAAGAAATGTTTTTGCGGGTTTTGACTGGTCAATCCATCCTCTCATCAACTTAGTGTAACAACATCTTTTGTAATATCCGAACGGAGCGCTCGAATCGTTATTATGATAGAAGACTAGGTAACTGTTTGGGTTGCCGTCACAATTTCGGAATGTGAAGTCCTTCTTGTTTGCTTTGTATCCCTGGGTTACTTTTGCACTGGCTGCAGTTTTAGGTAGAAATCCGAGATATATGTATGAATTCAGTCTGTTGTAATTGACAGGACGTGCGTAACCACGATGGCTGTCGTACTGGATACTCAAAGGCAGGCGAGAAAAGGAAGACGTCTGTCTCAGATTGACATCATACTGTATGTGGTTCGATCGAAGATGTTTGACATTGACATGGGTTGCCTTCGTGGATGGAAAGTACATTAGCTGACGTTTGGGAAGATAGGTGTATCCTCCGGCACCCAAATATTCACAGAAGACACGAATTTTGTAACCCGCAATTCCTCTGTCTGAATATTCGCCGCTTTTGATGTATGGAAACGCCTTTTCAAATTCTTACAGAGATCTGTTCAGAAAAAAAAATACTATTGATCTGAATTTACATAACAGAAGAGCAGTACTTTGTTCTTATCCAAATTTTCAAATAACGATATTTATTAACATTGTTATATAACAGAATTCCCCTTGAATACAGACCGTTTTAAAAGTAGTCCGAAAACCCTGACCTAAACCCAGCCTTTGACGATTATTTGGACGGTGGGGGATGTGTTTGGTCAGAAGAATACCTATAGCCAAAACTCTCCGACCCTCCGAAGAGTCTCTATCTCAACCTAACTATTGACGCATACAATCATAACTGATACACAACGAAAACAAAGCTATGATATATGTTTTACATTAAGAAATCATGAGAGAGATAAAAAAATTAAACTTTATTTATTTTACAACGTTTAACAAACAAGTTACACAACTTATATAAATGTCTCACGTTGGCTCAGATGTTGGCGTGAGGGGGTCCAAGGAGCAGGAGGAAACCGGAGTACACGTTGAAACCCCCCTGCAGAGGCCTGGGTGGGGGACCACCTACCCTCCCACATAAGACCCTTTGCCGAATCTGAGATTAGATCCCGGGACCTTAGAAAAATAAATATTGGTATATTAATCAAGTTCACAGTTTTTGTGACAGATTGATATCAATTATCTTGGTATTTTATCATCGGTTGCCGTAGTAACCACGCCAAAAAAGCTTCAATTTTCACTTTTTATGCAAGTGTTTTTAAGTGTTTTTGTACATTTGAATTTAGATAAAGAGACAGTTATTATGTTTTCTTTTAATTAAGGGCCACAAGAAATTCAATGATTTTTAAGGAAAATGATATATTCCATTTTCCTTAAAAATCATTGAATTTCTTGTGGCCCTAAATAGTTCGAAATTGCAGAAATCTGCAATTCAGATCTTGAAGAGCACGGTTGCCATGTAAACCATTTATGAAATAAAGACAGCTTGACTTCCCAAATTAATTTAACTGATGGATAATAATCAAACTATATGATGATTATAAAAACATACAATTCTGTATTTCTTTTTATGATACAGTTCTTTATAGGCCTATCTTTATATCTGTAAATCTTTAAAAGAAAATTAATTTTTTTCCAGTTTTCGTGATTTTATTGAAAATACAGCTATTTTCCATATCATTTCAGGATTTTCCCCCTGATCTTCTTTTAGAGGCTTCATAATTTTTTCTTTAAAGTTTTAAAATAGATTTATACTTTAAAGGTTACACGATGACAACTTAATAACTTGATAAATGCATCAAAGAAACTAATGAGCGACAAAAAAACCAAAAACCAAAAAACCAAAACAAAACAAAAACAAAACGATAAGACTGTGCGTAGTCACAAATTTTAATGGAACTTTTTTTTTAGAAATTTCCCCTTATTTATCCCAAATTCTTGATATCGGATTTCTCCGCTTTTCCCGCGAATATTATAATAAATGTTGATATCGACCAAGCTTTTTTGGAAAACTAATACTTGTACACTAAGATAGCATCGAAAAATCTCACCTAGAGGATTTCGTACACGGTGACATGATACTGCCGTATACAGAATCAGTACAAATGTATAGGCTGCGAGTGTACTGATATGAGTCATTTCTTCTGAAAAAGAAGGAAATAATTTTATGTATATATATACGCGTATAAAAAGAAACATTGTTTAAAGTTGATTTCACGAAAATTTGTGTTTTAGGATTTTTTATGAATTGCCTTTCTGTTGCTTTTTATTTTATTACAGGGGACTGACACACTGTTCATTAATACCCCTCGAGGATCAAACATCTATTTGTTTTGAAGGTGTTTTACTTTCGAGGGGGCAGTTGACCTACGAGGAATTAATTATCAGTGTGTTAGACTCCTGCGGTTCTTATTGTATTCTCCGATTAGTGAATAAAAGTCAAATACAAATCCAAAAGTCACAATCAAAAGGGTTGTACAGATTCTTGAAAAAATATAAACCAGAACTGTCTTCCGATGAAATAAAAAAAAACATTGGACAAACAGACGGAGAGAATGGTATTAACAAATTCGTTTGTAATTTTGGAATCGCGAAAAACTATTGTCGCGAAAATAAAGACACTCCATCTTTTTACCCTACACTATAATTGAGTAATTTGATATATCATCGAAAATCAAAAATGAACACAAATGTTTATTCTTGTAATAACTTTGACGTGGACTTTTGGGGGATGTCTTCAGTATTCTTCCATACATTTCCAAACATTTTACATCACTTTATTTCGAAAAACATAATTTTTTTTCAATTGCTTCAATTTCCACTTCAGATGATTTTTTCCATGAAAGAGACATGGTTATCATTTCACAAAAGTTCTGTACTTTTGAAAAATAAAAAGTTAGACCAAACTTACCAGATTCCTGACTGGTGCTCTTTCTCTCGATTCTTTCAGTGTAAAACTTCAATTTACATGTGGCGATCTTTAACACACACACACACACATATATATATACGAATTTGTAATTCTATCGTAATAATTTCAATCTGTTACCCGGAGTATTAGATCAATACATCAAGTGGCTATACGATTTTTACTCCTGGACACTTTTTTTCGCCCACGTTTTGGCGCCGTGTATCTCTAACGAGGAAGTGTCGATTGAATTCTTCTTTAACCCATTCGAATGAGTTAAAGAATATCCTGACGATAATCTCAACGGCACTCACAACAGAGCACCAAATTCAGCATCGACGGACCCCTAGCAAGCTGGGGGTGGGACCATGTGCCCGGGAGGAGTAAGCATCCCCTGTTGGCTAGCCGCACCCGCCGTCGAAGTAACAGAAATGCAGAAATATGTTCCACTTTTATTGGACATTTCAGCAATTTTGTCAGAGTACTGCAAATGTTTGTCAGTTCAGAAGAATTTGTCGGACATTTTCTTCGGACTGACACATTTTGACATTTCAGAAGTAATGTATTGTGAAGCCTTCTTGTTTGAATACAACGACGTGTCTGTTATATTTCTATGGCGTCTTTTCTTTGTTTTTGGTCCATTAGTTGTTGGTATTGTATGCCTTATATATGTCTCCGATTTTTTATTGGTGTAGTTGTTTGTGTGATGTCCATTTCTGCTGCTCCGCTGCGATCAATGCTGTCCACTCTTTCTATATCTTTATTCACATAGCATCTCCTTGTGATGTTTTTTTTTTTAAATTCAGGCTTCTGCATAGCTTTCCAAATTTAGAGTGCATTAGCTATTTTTTCTTCTTTTTTTACCTTCAAGATATTAAATTCTCCATTTATGTCAAATAAACTGAGCAAAAAAAGTTAAGGATATTTATTTAGAGTTTGCATTGGATTACCATTGTGATAGGGTCTTTGTTTCATTTGCATAGTTCTATTGTCATTACTGATATAAACATCAATTTTTAAGTAAGTTGTCAGTATTTGTACAACTCTGAGCTACAAGAAAGTCAATGGAGCCCAGTGCCTTTCTCCTAACAATTTCTGTAAAAATGCAAATTTCAGAAAACTAGAATTTTGACCAAAAATCTTCACGGAATGAATAATTCATAATTAATCAGTAGAAAATTGCATGTCTGTTCCAAAGTGCAAAATTGTTTTGAAAATTCGGTATTCAAACTGAGCTCATCGATGTTATCGAAAATCTTCTGATAATATAACCCTTGCAATTTTAGAAAACGTAAGAAAAAGAGAGTACCCGAGACCTTCCGAAGTGCAATATGGAAGGTCTCGGGTACTAGCCTAAACGACAAAGTGCAAGGTGAAGGTCATATTGCCTTCACGTTTCCTTTGACCGATTATACTCAATAACAGAGAGTTGCACACGTAAATAACAAAGTTGATCATGTACTCAGGAAGAATAGATGTTTCTTGATCGATCGGTACCAAGTCTTCACCAATTGCACAAAATTTGAGCAAGAAATTGATTGAGTGAATCAGGCAAGTTTTCACATCATGTTCACTCAAGGTCATGTGACCAAGGTCAAGGTCAATAGACCTTCTTCATATTACCTGTAGACTTGCATTTTAGACACTCCAAGACCCGATATCAGTACTTTTGACGTTATTTCTAATTGTGACGTTATAAATCAGATACGACGTCACAGTTAAAAGTTACGTCAAATGTTGTCATGTCGGGTCTTAGGATGTGTGAAATACAAGTCAACTGCGGTAATGTGAAAATCGTATATTAGTATATTTTAAATGAAATTGTATTTGTTACTTGTATTATGTCCAGGCTTAATCTGTTGAACCGTGATCGGATCACTTCATATTTAAGTATGATGGTGCTGATGACCCAAAAGTTTCACACCACCTTGATCCAAGGTCATATGACTAAGGTCAAGGTCAAGTATTACTTTTTTTTAATGAAATTGTAAATGCTATCGAGTCTGGACTATATCTGTGGAATCGTATACTGGATCACTCTGATACTTTATCACTCTGATACTTTAGTATGCTCTTGCTCAGGATTGGAGGGTTTCTTATCATCTTGACCCATGGTCATGTGCCTAAGGTCAAGATCATTTAGTTCTTTTTAATGAAATTGTACGTACTAATCTTGTCTGGGCTATATTTCCTGAACCCTTCTTACGATTGTTTTTGTGTCGCCTGCGAAGCATAGCGACACTTAGGGATCACTTTGTCCGTTGTCCGTCTGTCTGTCACACTTGGATGTCACACCCTATAAAAGTGATTCCTGAGTGTCGCTATGTTTCGCAGGTGACATATGCATTCCTTGGTGGCAAGAAAAGATTGGTGACGTAGTGGGCTTGCACTCTTGTAAGAGGTCGCCTAGTGCGTTTAGGTCAGGTAGATAGCTCATATTCTAATTCATTCTGTTTGTTTCACGCATTCTGATTGGTTCAAAGGATTTCTACAAGCATGTATAACGACGATATACATGCCGCAAACCGACTCACTTGACATACTTTAAAATGTATTCCTAAGTAAAGGGGTAGGGCCACTTTTTGCGTATGACGCCATGCTTCCCTTTGTTCTTCGCTCCTGTGACGTCATACTGTGACGTAAATCTACAAAGTAAGAGCTTGTAAATGGCGTTCTCCACATGTAAACAACAGAGCAAGTAAGTTTATCATTGATAACACTTTGATTTTTCGTCATTGTAATAAATACGAAGCAGCTGTATTTCATATTTTGCAGCGCAATAATTTCTGTTGGTCGTTGTTAGTCCTCAGTAGCAACGTCACCTCTAAAGCGATACGTGAGACCATCTGAGGGGTATAAAAAGTTAAAATATGTCACATGAATTAGAAAAGGGATAAACGTACTGTGTTTTGTGGTTCCGACGGGTATATGTTGGATATACTGTTGGAAACAAGCCCCGACGGTAAAACTGCGTTTCCAACAGTATATTCAACATATACCTGTCGGAACCACAAAACACAATTCCGCTCGCCGATATAAGGAGTAAAATATTTAGGGGATAAACGTACTGTGTTTTTTGGTTCCGACAGGTATATGTTGGATATACTGTTGGAAACGCAGTTATACCGTCGGGGCTTGTCCCCGACGGTATAACGTATGTTTCCAACAGTATATCCAACATATACCTGTCGGAACCACAAAACTCAGTACGTTTATCCCTATTCTAATTCATGTGACATATTTTAACTTTTTATACCCCTCGGAGGGTCTCACGCATCGCTTTAGAGGTGATGTTGCTACGGAGGACTAACAACGACCAATAGAAATTATTGCGCTCCAAAATATGAAATACAACTGCTTCGTATTTAGTACAATAGCGAGAAATCAAAGTGTTATCAATAATAAACTTACTTGCTCTGTTGTTTACATATGGAGAACGCCATTTACAAGCTCATGCCTTGTAGTTTTACGTCACAGAATGACGTCACAGGAGCGAAGAACAAAGGAAAGCATGACGTCATACGCAAAAAGTGCGCTAAAGCTTCTAACGTGCAAATTCACGTAGGAATTACCTTTTGAAGTATGTCAAGTGAGTCGGTTTGCGGCATGTATATCGTCGTTATACATGCTTGTACAAATCCTGTGAACCAATCAGAGTGCGGGAAACAAACAGAATGAATTATAATCAATGTTATAAATAATCATCTCGATCGAATCAAGACCTATTAATATTTCATATCTAAAAACATTTCGGGCTCGCTACGCTCACCAATTCTTCATGAAAATAAACGTGAAAGGAAAGCTAACAATACCCCTTCAGAATTACCCCCCTCCCCATCATGTGCACCGATATATATGTACCTACATGATAGGTAGACTTCCTAAAATTTTGGACCCCCTCTGACCAAAAATGCTAGATCCGCGCATGGAGTGCTGTTGAGATTATCGTCAGGATCGTCTTTATCTCGTCATACACTATGATGTCCCACTCTCCAGAATGGTGGATGATATTCTGTCATAGACCATTTGTACCGTCAAACCAAAGATTACACTTTATATCTTCCAAAATGAAAGTAACCGGATGTGACGATTCTACCGAATTGAAGCGACAGGTGTTGCATGCAAGCAGGTATCACTCCCATATCGGGAGTTCGCTTCTTTTGATATGGTGGAGGTTTTTGTTTGTTTGCTTTGATTTTGTATGCCTTTGGTTTGTGATTTTCTGAATTATCGATTTTGTCCTGTATATAGGGATATGGTCATTATGCATATTTGTCATTCTAATAAATCTAAAATATTTCAATCTGTTACAATTTGCATCCGGATACTCTCATAATATTATCTATTATTTGATCACATCTGTCTACATTAAGCGTCAGATAAGTATAAAATTTCATGTTTATTGTCGCCAACAAAGTCAACATTTCTGATTTATACAATGTACTAGAAAATTGTTTTTAACCCTCTGATAGGAACAATCGTTCGATCATTAGATGATTAGATGGATTCAGATGAATAACGTCTGAATTCTACGATGTATATTATGTAATTCAAAAAAGAAAACACTTAGTGAAGATGGATTCGAAAGGAAACCCTGTTACGATCAAAGTATTTCAAGGAGGTATTGAACACTTGGACGCCAAATTCAATTTCTCTCTTAATTTCTGAAATTAAATATTTCTTGACTGTCCTTGATCATACAAACTTACATTTGATTCTATGCACAGGAACATTTTCTACGAGACTTTGATTTCTTGATGAGTCATAATATTGAAAGTGTCATATCACTTATAGTAAAGCTATTGGAAATTAATTTTGATTTAACTTCCAAAATCTTCATAAATGTATTGCACTTACTTATGGAAAAGATGAGATTAATAGTGTTTTAAACAAAGGCAGGATATTGGAATAAAAGGTGACATTGTCGCTCAAAAATTGCAATTTCGAGCCAACTGACCATAGTTGATAGTTCATTACTAGGAATTCTGTGGATGAGTCTTTTTCAAAAACTAAGACAACTATCAACAATGTCCGGAGATGATTTCATGGTTAAATGAAAAAAAATTGAAGCTTTATATTTTCTAATTTTTCTTTCGAAATTCGTCCATTTTGAATGAACTGACATTCGCTTTCCTGTAATTTTAATTTGTCGACAAATTCACTGTAATGAAAACTGAATTTTCTATTTCATACATGCAAAGTTTCAATGCGATATATTTGGTATAAATGTTTTTATCGCATTTTGAATGCAAGGGTTTGTGACTCCATTTTCCCCGATAACGTCAAAATGAAGTCGTGGTTTGCTTAATGATAAAACTCCCAAAGTCCACAATTTCGAAAATCGCCGTAATTTCTTCAAATAATGCCGCCGACATCTTGGTTTTCAACCCCTTTTTAATTACAAAACGATGGAAAAGTGCCAAAATACTAGAATTCAAAAAAGTAGAATGACAAATTACTGCTTTCCAAATATCCCACCAAGTAATTCTGTGCATCCGTCACTTTAAATATGCAGATATGGTCAAAACCGTTCAGTGAATGTTTAAGATTCGGTGTAAGGATTGCTAAGACAGTCTAAAAACCCATTTCAACACTGTGGGGAAATGGACAAAACGAGTTATTATGGAATGCTATTACACAGCAATAATACGATATTTCATATATCATACATCATACATCATACGCCGTAGCACTTTCTATATAGACATAACCTCAGCCAGTGCATGCATTTTATATATTGTTTCATTTTCGTGCGTATGCATCGACGGCGAGTGCGGCTGGCCAACAGGGGATGCTTACTCCTCCCGGGCACTTGGTCCCACCTCCAGCTTGCTAGGGGTCCGTCGATGCTCAATTTGGTGCTCTATTGTAAGTGTTGTTGGGATTATCGTCAGGATCTTCTTTAACTCATTGGCTACATGTGCCCTCGGGGACTCCTGGTCCACCAACAGTGACACTCACCAAGTATCAAAGAGACAATTGTCATCAAAGGCTGAAAAAAGACATTTTCAAAATAAACGCCAAGCAATAAATTTATTCTTGATCTTTTATTGTTTCTTCTATTTGCTATAATAACCATAAATCTACAAATACAAAATATAATCTTACGCATAGACACCATAAACTAACATAATTGTTATAAGAAATATAGATGGTATTATCACACATGCTTTGAGATAAGTGCAACATGGACCTCCCACAAATTTTATCGATTCCCAAACGGAATATCTAAACTAGAAAGGTTTCTTGTTGCGGTTGCAACAAGAGTGTCTTCCTCCTATACAATTTTTGGTTTGGAAATATGAAGGACGTCACATTACATGTATTTATATTATATATTTAAGTTTTCAAATAGCAGTAACATTAAATTTTCAAACATAATTGTTGGTGAGCAACCATTTGATTTGGGGGGGGGGCAGGAATTCTATTGCCAGCTGGTAAACTTTTTTCAGCAATTTTCTGAGCAGGCCATTTTTTTTCAGCCATTACCAGAGTCGGAGAAAAATTTTCGCCGGTTCTTCGGGCCGGATTTAAGCAAATTGTCAAATGTTGTGAATGTCTGTGTAAGTTAAACTCCCCGCTGTTGCAGAGTATGAGTTAATAACCGTTCCTTCAGATGCAATTAGCGAATTTCAGACAGATTGTATGATGTTTAAATAGAACCTTTTCTAGATTTTTGTGCCTATGCGTATTAGGTCTCTGGTAGATACAGCTATGTGAACAGTTTGTATTTATATTAATTAATTTTTTGACTTTAAATTGTCTGGCACAAAGGGCCAGCAAAAATTTCCATATCATGCAATGTATCCTTACTTTTGCATGGTACGGAAAAAAAAAATTGCCGGCCCTTTTTTTTCAGAGCCGGGATTTTTTTTTTTGCAAATTCTTCCTGCCCCCTTCCCCCATAAAAAAGGCGAGCTCGTAGCTGTAGAACCAATTTTCTTGAGAAGAGAAATGGTAATAACAAGTTACGTTCAATATATATATATAAATACCATGAGGTTCTCGCTGTGCAGGTTCAAATTTGGACCCCCCCCCCCCTTCCCTTTTTTCAAAGTTTATTTTGAATTTCCATCATGGCGACATCGTTCAATATAAACAGAACTGTTTTCGAAAACGAGGGGAGGGAAGAATGTTGGAGAAATTGTTCATAAATTTGTAAATAAACCAACCGAAAATTATGTTCGAACGTTTGCTAGAATTAGAAATTAAACTCGATGTTCAAAATATAGTTATTGAAGTTTAGAAACAGGTTTGTAGGTTAGAAATCGGAATCAAACTACCACTTTTTGTGTGTAAATTCTGGTTTGTAGCTGATCTCTTCTGAATTAATCAACTGTTTTAAAATCAAATTGTGTATATCGAAATGTATTTATGAAATGCATATTCATCATCGCCGTGAAATCGGAATTTGAAAATCTCAACACTGCTTTTCTCGAGTCGGACTCGGACTACCAATTTTAGTGTGCGCCCGATCTGTTGGCGTGAAGGTGTATCGAAATACCCAACTCAAAATTTCGATGCTCATATCTTTTCAACAGTAAGAGATAGGAAAAATCAGAAAGACTAAATAAGACAGATATATGGATAAAAAATAATAATATTGAAATTTTTAGGAAACTTCATAAGCTTAATTTTTGTTTACTATTATAAGCAAAAAAGTGTCTTCCTCCTATGAACTTCTGAATTTGGAAATATGAAGGACGGTGAAGGACGTCATCGTAATAAATCGTTACAGTGTGCATCTAGCATTTCATATCTTGCATGGCTGTCGACTTTCAAAAAGAATGGAAATTGTAGATAGCAAAATACGAGATATTTAAGCTTACAAATAGCAAAACATGAAATTTTCGGTCCTTTTGAGTAATTCGACGCTCCCGTCAAATATTTGAATATACTAAAAAACATGATAAAAAAAATAACAGAGACCAAAAATAAAAAAGACCAATCTAGCTTTTACTCCAAACGTAACGTTGGAGAACTTTCATTGTCCTAGCTTACAGGGTTCTTGAGAAATCGCTGATCCAATTTTCCACGGTTACGAAAACAATAGGTCTTCCGACGGAAGTCGGAAGACCTAATTACCCTTTAAAGTTCAAAGTATTGATAGGTAGTACTGGGATTGGGCTAATAAATCCCTTCAATAAAATTACACAAAGGGAAGGTTAGGAACTAGATTCTATTTTCTTATTTCCCTTTTTTGTATATGTATAAATATGTCTAATAGACAAAGAAGGATTTTTAAGATTCAATTGGAACAAATCTCTCTCGTCACAGTTTTCTTTGATTTGTATGCATTACATTTTTGCTGTGGTAAAAAGTCAACACCTTTGATTATTTTCTTCTGCAATCGCCGATTTTACATTTTAAAATCGTAGCCTTTGGTAGAGCGAGATACATATAAAGGTTTAATGCGGCTTTTTATTTGATTTCATGAAATAAAAACATCCATGAAAGAAATTTATTATAGAAGACGTATACCAAAGTGTTTGGGTTAGATTTTGATATTTCATGTATTTTGTATTTTGATACTTATTGGTAATGGCTGTCAAACGCTTTCTTCGCAGTCCAAATTATAACAAGTTTTAAATCTGTCTTGCAAAATCTATATGCTATACCGTTTTATACTTAGTTATGAGACTGTAGGCTGACAACAGGTTTGTTGCCCATGATTCGAATACATAGTCGTGTGCATCAATACATTCTAAAATATTTACTATGTAGAATTGAACATGGATTCTGCTAATACGACAAAACCTTCAATCAAACGAAAAGGCGCTCCAGAAACAGAAACTGAACCGGAGTTTACAGAGTACCAATTCAAGAAATGTCATTAGAGAAGAGCATCCCTCTATTGACAAAACTGCTACGCAACAGGAAGTACAAGAAGTAACCTCGCAACGACAAATGGATGTAACATTTCACTCTCACATCTCCAATATGGAACAGATAACTTCTGTTGCAGCCTCCAGACGAGTTCAGGATGATAACCAAGCCCAGCAAGGTTCATCAACCCAAGTCCAAGGTATGACACCGTCTCATATTTTTTAAAGGGAAATCATCTTAATTATTGTTTATAATCATCCTATTTAGCGTTTCTGAAAAACTTATTCTTTTCTGCGAACTTGAACAATTGAACAATAAATCTTCAGATCCTTTTTTGTTTTCTCTTGTATAATAGAAGAGAAATGCATGGTGCTTCAAAATGGAGGAGGGTTATTTATACATAAGTACGTGGTAAAAAACATCTCAAAAGGGTGAAATTATTGAAATTGTATATACATGTAAATCGAACTTGAACATACTAGTATTTAGCATAACCAGGATACATTTCTGATTTCATTTATCATTCTACATGACCTACTTCATGAGATAATTTGTCGTTAAGATGTTTTCTCTAACTGGACAAAAACGAGGTGATAAAACATTTCAATCTTCTTGATAATAATTTGAAGGAAAATGAATCTATAAATTGACCTTGAGGTTTTGCAGGAACCAATAACGAAGCGTGCTTGACATTTTTTTCTGATATAGTTGAAATGAAACCCGTATCAAATGATTATGACAGTGATCTATCCACACATACCTTGCCAGGCATGTATATAGTGTGAATTATATATTCCATTTCAGATACTTAGATGTCATATTGATGTATCTTCCTTATTCAATCTGTTTCTCGTCGTCTGGCATTTGATACATTAAACATTAGGCATCCGATTTTCGAAAACAGATGTAATGTTTAATAGCCAAAGGCATTAACTTAGATGATTGCTTAAGTTTTCAGAATAAGGAAATTCAATCCTGAAGATAATGATTGCTTTACATTATTCAAAGTAGAGGCCTGCTAATTATCATGAATAATAAATGAAGTAAATATTTGCCAATCGACTGCAATTCAATTTAGATAATATGATATATAAAAGCTTTAGTATATCAATACTTAAAGTAACATTTGATCTCGTCTAGATTAAACCATAAATCAATTATTTTTATCAAAATTTTAATGGAAGCGAGTCTATCATGCTTAGAAACTAGAAACTAGAAACTAGCTGGTTACAACAGTTACATATGTCCTTGCTACCGAGGTACGGTCAATTATTGCTTATAAAAAGCTACTTTTCTCCGTAGAAGACAATCGGTGTTATTAAAATCTGAGAAATGTAATAAACGATAAAAGAAAAGAAATAGTATTGACTTGACATTGGACAGATGGAGACCTTAGAGGTCGACCTTGACATTGAAACTGAAGTCGGACAAGAAATTAACCAAAGGGATCTACATGTTCATGAATAGTACTGTATTGTATTTTTGTAGAACGAAATCACCGTACACGTCAATTTCTCAAACACGATTTGTTTTGTGTGTATGCACAAATTCTAGCTGATAGTATATGGCTAACTCGCTTTGGCATTTCTTGTTTCTTGATCTTGGATGTTTTAAAGTTTATTAAATGCCATGATACAATGTTTTAATGAAAATGAAACTTATCATTGTTTTAGATCCGTATGAAACTGCTGATTTGAGGGAACAGATGTACGTAGTTGCAAAAGAGAGTAAAACGAAGATGGAGCGCAACATTCAAAGAATGCAGCTGCTTGAATATGCCTTACGAAACATTTTAGATTTACCCCTTGCATTCGCCGGAAGTAGAGCAGAAGGCAGCAATGACGCCGTCTCAGACACCGATATGACGTATACAGTCTCTAGTTACAAAGTTTACAATGTAGATGAAGCATTTCCAAACGAGGACGACATGAATATTCTTAGGTTAGAACAAAGCAGTTGCCATCCTGGTTACTGTAAGTTATATGTTGTCAAAACGAGGCAAACAAGGGGCTGGGATGGAGTATTCCACAACACATGTTCAGAAGGGACTTACCTATCGACGGATACATACTTGAAAGATGCTCAAACACGTGTTTCCGCTGTTTTTAACAATCTAGGGGCAACACTGAAAAACAAAAACAGAATAAATGCACCAGCAGTGACCCCAAAAATTCAATTTGGGGCTGGTGAAAAAGAGCCTAATGTTGATGTGGCGTTCTTAATACCTTGTGCGAATTGGCCAAATGTTGCAAATGAATGGTTGTACAGGAAACGGTTATACGGTTGGCCAGATAAGTTGTTGATGGAAACAATAAAGAAGCATGCGTGTGGTTTCGTTCCTATTGGGTATTTGGAAACCAGAGACAGAAATTTTGAATGGAGAATATCATTTAACGCTGCTGAGCGGTCTTTAGTTTGGTCTTTCACTGGCACACAGTTGCTTTGTCTTGAATTTTTGAAGATTCTTCTGTCATATGGACTAGATCTTCATTTTCCAAAACTCCTTTGTTCATTTTTTATGAAAACATTACTATTTTGGCATATCGAGGAAACTCCTTCAGATTTCTGGCGACCTGAGAATCTCGTTGAATGTCTAACGGATAGCATCGTCAGACTGATGAAATGTTTGAAAACAGCGAATTGTCCTCACTACTTCCTCAGAGATAACAACATGTTTGACAAGAAGGATAAGACGGAACTACGAGAGGCATTGACATATGTGGATTCTTTACATAAAAATCATCTCATTGTCTGTTATATCAAAATGAAAACATATTTCTATGAGAAAAATGTTATCTTTAAGTACCATATCCCGTTAATAGGTCTGTCATTTTCTCGACATCTCACACACTGCATCTGTTGGGACTCTCTGAGAACTAAAATCAATGTACTAGAACCCTTTCGGAACGCTGGGATGGGAATAGACCATGAGACTATTGGGCAAATAAACAATTCGCTTGCCTCGACGATTGGATCTTTATCATACAGCTTTACCATTGATCCAACAACACCTGGAGAAGACAAGGAAAATGCCAAGAGGCTAATATTACAAGGCACAAAATCTGACCTCATGGCAGGACCCTTGAAGCATGCGACTATACTTTTATGGGAAGGAAAAGTATCAGAGGCTCTTGAGGTTGTAGATAGACTGTCTAGGACTGATTTGAATAAAGTGATCCTCTATTCACTTTACTACAGAAGTTTCATAAACGATCCGAATGACAAATCTCATCCAATAGATGACAAGATGTCACTACAAGAAGTCATGACAAAATTTATAGCACTGGATGTAATATTTCTACCAGCAGAAATCAAGATTGCGCCAGACTTTGTCAAATTCCAGCTTTCCAATAGATCACCACTTTTTATATCTCCCATACTATACACTTACTGCCTAGGCTTTTCTTGTCATAGAAAGAGATCAGACGTACGGTCCATGGTAGATACTTATGACATGTTTTGCAAAGCTCGATTTCTGTTTCGGAGAGGAGGTGTTCCCTTCTTAGATACCGACCTGAAAGGTTACTTTCAAATGGCTATTGGAAACCGCGAAAAAGCATTCGGATTTTTTGCTTCTTCGATTAAGTCAAGAAAAACGAAGAACATGACCCCATCGATATGGCTTTTGTCTACCCTCCTATTTCACCCTTTCAAATCAAACACAGACACAGAAGATAGGAATAATTCAGAGAGAAAGGAGTAATTATGTCACCATTCCTAAAATTCTATTGGCACTGAAGAGAATGCTGTAAAAAGATACCTTTTCATTTGCTTTTTGGGCATAACTTGCATAGACTTTGGTCATGTTTCATTGTTTAGATTGAGGATCACTGTCGATGGTTAAGTACCCTAAACGTGCATGTCTGATCCATGCTGCAAATTTATCTGTTCTTAGATGATGCTGTGAATTTGAAGACGTGTAACATTGCTATCATACTGTTATCCTTTATATAAGGTTTCGTAATTTACTGAAATTGTATAATCGTTAAATAAAACAAAATATATCATAATAATTGTAAAATTAATTTTCGCACTTTGATCGGTCCTTAATGAAAATTAATTAAATCAATCATAAGAACATGGAAATGTAAAGTACACCCTTTTTGGACCTAAATATCAAAATTGTAAACGGAAAGATTCATACAAGTGTATATGACAAAAGGGATGATTTTGGATTCAACATAGTAAATTTCCCTTGGCGTGATGGTGATGTTCCACGATTACCGTCATACGGCATTTACATATCACAGCTCATCCGGTACGCTAGAGCATGTACTGATATTTTGGATTTTCACAGTAGAAATTTACAAATTACCCAAAAACTTTTAGGTCAAGGTTTCCGCTTTCATAAACTAGTTAAGACTTTCTGGAAATTTTACAAAAATTACAGTCAACTTCTTTTAAAATTCGGATCTATACATGCAACAGAGTACATTACTATGGGTATTACACAACCTGTCTTTTATGGTGATATGATAAGCAAAATAAAAAGGATCAAAGGTAGGCAGCAAGCGGTCTTGTTTGTGTGATGTCATCTTACAGTGAGGAGGTTGTTTTACACCACAATTGTACGTTCTTCGAGACCTCTGGGTAATTGGAGAAGTGAGAGGGTTGTGCGCACGTAATCCAGGATAACCACACCATTTGCTACTTGCGTAACAGATGGCCGTCCAAAGTCGGCACCGGTTACCCATTGGTCTCGTCGGTTTATGTGTAGTCTTTTGTGTTTGATGTTTACATGTCGTGTGTCTCTTTTCCGTCTCGTGCTGTACTCGTCTTTTGTGTTTTTGCATCGGGTGTTTTGGTGTTTTACTGTTGATGCTGCAACGGGGTCTTGTTGGAGATCTCCTCTCTTCTTTTTATGCCAGAAAGATCTGGACAGTCCTGTTAGGTCTTCTTTATCTACTTAGCTATAAATGTATAAGCTTATGAAAGGTAAATATAATCTGATGTGATTCAATTATGTTTCTGCTCTGCCTTATGTTTTAATGCTTCGTCTATTTTGGTGAGAGAGTTACCATTGCCCCAATTTGTTTGTTGGTTTTGATGTTTGCTGTCCGCATTTTGTTCCAATTATGCGTATTTCTTACGCTGTGTTAAGTGCTACGTGGGATTGGCAAGGATATTTCACGTGTCTGGAATACCGAAAACAAGTGTAACAGATTTTATCGATTTATAAATATATTTTCTCTGAAAAACGTATTTTAGAATACGAGTCAGGTACCCCGCTCCACTTTCTCTACTGTTACATTAAGGTATTCGATGGGTAATGAAGGAAATTATGCCAAAAACATTGAAATTAGATGTATTTATCGTTTAATATACTTCTCTGTTATATGACATTTTGAAAACGTTTGCACTGGACTAGTAGAATCGAAAGAAGAAATATTTTGAAAAGGGTCGTGTTCAGGAGTTATCTCCCCTTGATGAAAAATACAGAAAAAAATTAATTGCAGAAAAACTAATTAGTGAACTTTTGATTTTTTTTTCAGCATAATTTGTAGAAATTTTTGACCAATCGATATTTGATGTCCCGTCATTCTGTAGAAATTTTTTAGGAATATTAACTTTTTCCCATAGAGTTCAATGTAAACTGTAAGGGCCCATAACTCATAAAGTAACCATTTTTTCAATAGCCAAATTGTTTAAAATTTTTTAATTAATTTTTACTTGATAACTATGCTGTGCTTTTAGATCTCGGGATTGCATAAATGGGTGGCCCACAGACCGAAATATCGCCTGGCAATTATTCGTATGTGCCGATTTCTTAGTAGCGCATACGAATACCCAGACGATCATTCCGCCTATGGGGTGGCCCAATTACTTCTCATTACCCATTGAATACCTTATATTGCTAACATACCATATTCCACTGGTACTGCATAGCAAATTGAATTCTCCAGAAAATACTATTTATCTATCATACCAGGTTGATTCTTGTGTAGACCTAAGGTCCTGGTTTCAAAAGTTCAAAGCATCTATATGCGACTTTTGTCGCAAAAAAGGAAGAACGTATAATTATATAACATGGGACATTCTGAAGTTAAATTCAAAGTGTTCCAACTGTGTACCGGATGAAACTTAAACTAAGAGTTGTTTCCCTGATTACATAGCGCTGTCCTTAGCAGGTGCTTCGACATACATTTTAGGTAAAATTTAGACTTTTGATCTATCCAATTTTATAAATTCATGTAATCTGGATTTGCCTCTAGCATCACTTGTTGAAGTGCACATTTAGGGGTCCTAAAATTTTATGATTCAACAGACAATCGTTAACACATATTTTGCAAGATTTAAGTTTCAAACTTCATTCATTATCAAGTATACATACATTATACAAATACTTGATCTGAAGTTTCACATCAAGTTGCAAATTTTAAAAGTATAAATGGTGCTCAGTTCAAAAAGTGTTGATATTGATCCTTTCACAGCTTTCGTATATCTAGAAAAAAGTTTTTTTTTCCCAATATCATAGATATTATATCTTGGCCATGATAGTTATCTGTCCATTTCTTCAATCATTATTAATTAAGTTCACAATTGCTCATAGAATACTTGGCAAATGACTTGCATCATATATGTAGCATGATTCATGCGATATTTTAATATATTTAAACTGCAATTATATGGACAGCGCCGCTTTTGACAGCACTACCTACAATGCATTCACGTACTTACACTGGACTATAGAGATTGTTCATGAGATAAAGTTGTCCTTCGTGTTTCTATAAAACTGTGTTATTTCACATGTTTGGCCTATGCTTTTTCTATAATAATTAGTGTGAAGTCACAGACAAGAATAGGATTTTTCAAATAGGTACTAAAATTACAAACTCTAGGCAGCTCACCGTTACCCTACTCTTCAACATCACTGCCACAGACTTGTCGCCATAAAGCATATCTTAACGTAACGCTGCTATGACGTCATAGTTACTCTATGCCAGGATTCTTGCCATTTCTTGAAGTCTGTGGCAGAGACTGTTTGACTGTAAGGAGGAGACAACTCTGTTCGGAGAATGCTAGAATTATTCAAATGTGTGCATTTGCCAAAATCTACGTGTAATTCCGAAGAAAAAAAACATACATGTTCTCTTAAAGCATATTCCTTATGAAGCATCGTGGATTAAATAAAGTGCAAAAATGTCTTGTGAGCATCATGTGCAGAAGTTGGCGAAGTGCGGAAAGACTACTTCTATAAATAGCGTTCGGATATTCCAAGTCAGGATTGCTTTTTAAAATGCTACCAGAACTTTAATCTTTTTAATTATTTCACAATATGGTGTATGAGTACATGTCTATATATATTGATGATGAATGCATTCATTGGTATATTGGCGTGAATAGCTATAGTACAAGGGTTAAAATTCAACTACATCGTGCACATTGGCATCATATCCCTGTCATAACTACTTACAGCGTTTAAGTGGGAGAAAGAAATTTAAGAGCATTTAACTTGATGATGTCTTGAGTTTGAATGCAATTTCTCCATTCACTTACACGACAGATGAAAATGACTTCGAAAAGAGGTGAGACTTCATAACATTCTTTATATTCTTAATAAAGAAAACTTCTTCGTTAGAAGGGAAATGTTCTAATTAATGAGTCGCTCACTTAAGGATAATAAATTTATTAATTCTAGTAAAAATGTTTATTTAAATACCAGATAGAAATCAGTCCAGTGAAACTAATGTGATATTTAAACACTCTTTGGAAATATTAGTTAACAAGAAGCATTCCCGAATAATCCACAAACTATTCACATTGAATTTGAAATGGAAATCTATTCTATATATGGATAACAACGTCACATGAATAAGAGGGTGACTGCTGCTTAAAAAAACATTGATTATGATATAATTATATCCTCCGTATTACTATTCAAATATATCTTAAAATTTAGACAGGGGAAAACAAATATCGAAGAATTTCCTTTTTCACAAGAGCTTTAATACTCGTATTACACAATGTTAAGTTCTTTTAGGATTATCTTTAGGATTAATATATGAGGTTTTATACATAAAAGTTTTCCAATCGTATCGAAATTAACCCAATTTATCTAGGTCAGTCGGATTCTAAAACGAAATATTAATTTGCATAATGTTCAGTTTCAGATCTTTTTCTCACTGCAACTTTCGCCGGGAAGATGACCAACATTGCAATTGATATTCAAAGAGTAAAACTGACAGACTTCGCCCTACAAGAGTTATTGAATCTACCATTATCACATGCTGGAAGTCGAGCTGAGGGCAGCAATGACTCCGCTTCTGACACCGATATGACATATTCTGTCTCGAACTTCAAAGTTTTCAACGAAGAAGACATAATTCTAAATGACGAGAATATAAATGTTCTAAAGATGAAACAAAACCATTGTCATCCGGGTTACTGTAATCTAGAAATTATCAAAACGACGCCAAGTAAAGAATGGAATGGGTTGTTTCAAAGCACATGCTTGGACAGACGTTATCTGTCAACGGTGTCATTTTTGAAGTTTGCTCAAGCACGCGTATCGGCGATTTTTGGTATGATTGGTGGATCTTTGAAAAATGAAAGTAACATTCATGGACCATGTGTGACCCCGACTCATGCTTTCGGCAACAAAGAGAAGGAGGCCGACATAGATGTGGCGTTCATTATACAGTGTCAGAGTTGGCCAAGTGTTGCACAGGAATGGTTGTATAGGGAAAGGCAGCACAATTGGCCTGATGCACCAATGATAGAGTCTATCAAAGGACTGACGTGTGGGTTTGTGCCGATTGGGTATTCCGAAAATTTGATTGTCAGAAGTATTGAATGGAGAATATCATTTAATGCTGCAGAACGGCAATTAATGTGGTCATTCAATGAAACTCAGTTACTGTGTCTCGACTTTCTTAAGCTACTTGTCTCATCACATATAGAACCTCATTTCCCGAAGCTTCTTTGCTCATATTTTATGAAAACACTGCTATTTTGGCACATCGAAGAAACACCTTCGACAATGTGGAGGCCGGAAAATCTTGTTGCATGTCTTACAGAATGCATTGCCAAGCTTCAGAACTGTTTGATAACAGCGAACTGCCCACATTATTTCATCCGGAATAACAATATGTTCGACAAGAAGGACAAGAAAGACCTTCGAGAAGCATCCCATCATTTAAATTCTCTACCAATAGACCAGCTTATTCTACGCTTCATCCAAATGAAAGCAAACTTCTTTCATAAGAATGTGATCTTTCAGAATCATATCCCATTGATTAGTCTGACACTTTCGCGGCATCTTATGCACTGCCTTAGTTGGGAAACGCTTAGAACCAAAATAGATTTGCAGGAACCTTTTCTGGCAGCTGTTGACGGAATCGATCATGGAATCATGGAGCAGCTCAACCACTCTCTGGCCTCGACAATTGGATCTGTATTACAGACTACATCCAGTGATGACACAGGGAGGTCTTGGAAGCTTTTAAAACAAGGCACGAAATCTGACCTTATGGCAGGACCCTTGAAACTCGCAACAGCTTTATGGTGGAATGGAAGAGTATTGGATGCTCTAGATATTGTAGACAAGATGGTTAGAGTTGACTTGAATCAGGTAATCCATTATTCGCTCTACTACAGAAGCTTCATCAAGGAACCGAGCGATGTGTCCCATCCAATAGATGAGAAGATGACACTCCACGACATCATGACCAGGTTTATAGCACTGGATGTGATATTTCTACCAGTGGAAATCAACATAGCGCCAGACTTTGTCAAATTTCAGCTTTCCAATGGATCACCACTGTTCATATCTCCAATAGTATACACTTACTGTCTAGAATTTTCTTGTCATAAAGAGAAATCAGACCTGAAGTCTATGGCAGATACTTATGACAAGTTTTGTAAAGCCCGGTCGCTATTTTCCAAAGGAGGTCTCCCTCATTTGGATACAGACCTGAAAGGATATTTCCAAATGGAGCTTGGAAACTATTTAAAGTCAACCAGGTTTTTGGTTTCATCCATTTTAGCGAGAAAAGCAAACATTCCTTCTTTATGGCTTTTGTCTACCCTCTTGCACAAGTATTTTAATTAGATCGAAGACAGTGATGACATTCTATCTAGAGTCTTTCTTTATCACCTAAGATACCCTATAAGAGAAGCTGCCACTTTTTTTCAGATTAAGTGCATTATCATGTTCCTATATTATGAAACGTTGAATTAAAATTTTGGCACATGTAATAGCGACATTCAGCTGTTTCCTTATTTCATATATACCAGTATAACAAAGTAAAATGAACTGAGTATTGAAATAGACATTTGAAATCTTATATTCAGGACATAGAGGCAAACTGATTGGTCGTAAAAATAAAAAAAAAAAACAAATGAAATATTTGTAATACGCATGTTCCGCTGGAGAAGTTAGATTCATACAACGTCAAGCAATGGAAAGGAAGTGTTATCTTCACCTATTTTATCGATTTATTATCTCCCCCTCCTAATAAGTTAATAAGTATAAGAATTTAGCTTGTTTAAATATAGGAATCTTGTGTTATCTGAAAAAAAAAAAACATCTTGAAATAAAGATGTATACATTTGTATCTTCTAACAGTGATCTTGACTTCATTACAAATAAATTCTCAAGTACCCTCTGGAGAAGTGACTATGCATTCAAACCAGCAAAAGGTTATTTGAAAATAATAATGGTATCTTCAACAACACTCGGTTGTAGCACCCACAGCAAAATATCCAAAACACCGAAACACGCGTCTGGTGCATTAAAATTAGTATGAAATTTCCTTCAAGAAGGCAAAGAGTTGAAACACTTCCGTATTATTACCAGATAAACAGACAGACAGACGCCGGACTGTGTGATCCTGATGTCGCCGTTGCGTTGATGTTTTGGGAACTAAGAATGTAAGGCACATATCCACGCTGTAGCAATTTTGCTAACCCTCACATTCAATATGTGTCTTTTCATACTTTTTGGTCATTTTACATTGTTTAGACTGAGGATCACTGACGAGGGTTTAGTACCCAAAACGTGCATGTCTGGTTCATGCTGTAAATTTATCAGGTCTTAAATGATGCTATTGAATTTGAAGACGTTTAACAATTGCACTCATTTTTGGGCATCCAAATTTCTACATTTGTTTAGGATAGCTGAAAGACTTTTATCTTTTTGAAACCATTAAATTGACTTTTGACATCAAGATCTATAAGCTTCTCTTCCTGGTACATAACCACCAAATTTGGCTTGGATGGACAAAAAGGTCTCTTGAACCCGACCCCAAAACAATAGGAAATCTTCCCTCCTGATAAGTAAACCATGAACGCGAATTTGGTTTAGATGGGTGACGGAATCTTACCTTCTGACCCCAAAATCAATAGCTTTTCCTTCTAAAGTAACAATATAAAATTTAGTGTGGGTGTGTGTAAAGTTTCTTGAGTTATCGTGTGGAAAGAAATAGGGAACAAAACAAACTCCGTAATTATGAGAAACTTTTTTTCAATTTCGATGAATTAAATGAAATCGCAATTTGAAGCTATCCAATAAGATCATTGTTACCTTGTTTGTACTTTGAAAGCCGAGAATGTCCTCCTTAATTAAGGGGGTTCGAGTATCGTTATTTTGACACTGTTTGGATGGTCAAACTAACTTTTTTCTCTAAACTAAAAATCTATCTTCAGATATTCTAAAATGCATAAAATATATGCATCGTGCAGGGCATCTTTAGGGTGTAATACTTGAACAAGGTCTGGCACTCTTAGTGGAAAATCATATTTTGCCAAAATTTTGAGTATATTCAAGGAAAACTGAATAAAAATGAATATAAGGTATCTAAAGTCAAATTTTCTAATGGAAAAGACTTGTTTAAGAACTGCAGGTACTTATTATTAGCAGAAGAAGACAAGACAATTGTAATATTTTGAGAATATATATAAGTATGATACTTCAGATTTATTATTGAGATGAATGTTAAGAATTCATAAATAAAATAGAATGTAATAGCCAATCAAGACCAATTTTGATCAAATTTAGATGACGGATGTACTAGAAAAATACAACCTTGGTAGAGGACGTTGAGTACCTGCATCCCGAACGAAGAGGGCAAAGTTGAGTCAGGTAATTAGAATTTAAAACAGTCATAAATGTTGGTAAAATGTAGAAACTTGAATAAGCACATTGAGTACTCTGGGTTTCATACAATGGATGTTAAGAAGGGAAGAAAAGAAGTTAACCGAGAAAATTTAACTGAGACAGATCAATGACTTGGACAAATACTTCAAAACATTCAGCAATAATAAGGAAGATAACTAAGTGCAAGATTAGTGCCTACACAGAGTGAAATGACCTCGAGTGATTATTATACAAATATGGACTTGGCCAAGTCCTTATTTGTTATATTATATAACCAATAGTAAGGCTACATATGGTTAAAAATAATGATTCAAAACAATATCATTTAATTTCCATTGTTATTATTAAATAACGACGATTCTGATTGGCCGAAAAATTTTGTTGATACTTGTATCAACACAAAACGGAAGTACGCGCTTAGCAACGTCATAAGCAACGTCGTTAGCAACACGATTTCAAAACTGCAAATAAGCGTTGAAAAGCGACGACATGAAATGATAAGTAATCAATGTAATATTTTTTTGGTTGATCGAGGTATCAACACCAAAAATTGAGGGAAAACTTATGCATCTTGCGCTACGCGCACGATGCAGTTTTCCCTCAATTTTTGGTGTTGATACCTCGATCAACCAAAAAAATATTACAATGATTCCTTAAATGAACAAAAAAATTTTAATCGAGAATTCCCAATTAATTGCACTTTTTTGTGAAAAGCGTATCTAAACTTTTAAAATTAAACAAAATATCTATCTTAACTTTTATTGTAAATACTGAATTCAGGACAACTACTACACCGAAACATTATCTTCCGTCAGCGTCCTTTATCGGAAAATAATGACTCGCGCTCCAGTCAATCAGAATCGACGTTACATCCTGGTTATATAATATTATCTAATGATCACCATCCTACATTACAACTGAGTGATCATGTCTTCGTGGTTGTAAGCACGTAATCTGGATATCCAAACCATTCATTATTAAATAGAATCAATATGGCCATGTAAAGTCGGCACATGATGCACATTGGTTTCCCACAGTTACTGCATACCTGTCAACTTTGAAATCTTCAAAAGAGGGAGATCTTCCTCCTTGGCACTTGCAAAAGAGGGAGATTGTGCGTGAACCCATTTTGCTACATTTCACCTTATCAAATTGTGCAAATCCAAATTTCAAATAATTTCAATGTGCTGACATTTCAATGCAAAAACATTCATGAACTATGAAACATGTATCAATAATTTATTGCATTCTATACATCTTTTCTTGCATTTTGTCATGCAATTTCTCATGAAATGCTCTAAATATCGCTATTTAGAGTTTATTCTTCTTTGGTAAATATGTCAAAAAAGGGAGAAAATGAGTGATTGGGCCAAAAAGGGGGAGATTTTGGTCTCCCTCGAGGGAAGAATGCCAAGGAAGGAAATGAGGTTCAAAAGAGGGAGTCTCCCGCCAAAAGAGGGAGAGCTGACAGGTATGTTACTGTGATTGTCAATATTGAAATCTATGTTCTTGTAGTATTATGAAATTTCAGTGCACCAAATGCGCATTTCAATATGTTACGTCTCATTCATTTTTCCGTATGTCTGCTCTGTTGCTTTGTAAACAATCATCCATGTCTTCCATGATGATCATGGGGTTTTGAAACTTTTAAAAAATCAACTTTGACATTTGACCTTAAATTATATGTTGTAAATATAAAGAGTTCCTTTCCCTATAGGTAACATTTTTTAACTTTGAGGATAATTTGGTGATTAATTGGTCTTCTATGCTGTTCATAAAGTTTTAAGTCCACGGTGACTTTAATCTTTGACCCTGAAAACCATTACGTTTCATCCACTCCAAGTAGGGAATATGTATGGAGGGTTTCATGATCCTACAAAGGTTGGCTAAATATTGAGAGGATGGTGTTTAAATTGTTTTTGGGGCATATAGTGTAATAGGAATAATAAAACCCAGGCAACATAAAGCGTAGCATCCCCTTGCATGGCAGGAAAATCTATGTGCCTTCTAGTCTGTATACAAGGATCAACACTATTTCAAATATGTGATCTTGACCATTAAAATCAATAGGATTCTTCCACTTGTCATAAGCAATATTTGTGTAAAGTTTGGTCAAGCTCCAATCAAAACTGTGTTCTCTAGGCTGTATACAAGGATTTTTACCATTTCCAAGCTGGGCCTTTCTGATGTTCAGGTGTTCTCTAGGCTGTATACAAGGATTTTTACCATTTCCAAGCTGGGCCTTTCTGATGTTCAGGTGTTCTCTAGGCTGTATACAAGGATTTTTACCATTTCCAAGCTGGGCCTTTCTGATGTTCAGGTGTTCTCTAGGCTGTATACAAGGATTTTTACCATTTCCAAGCTGGGCCTTTCTGATGTTCAGGTGTTCTCTAGGCTGTATACAAGGATTTTTACCATTTCCAAGCTGGGCCTTTCTGATGTTCAGGTGTTCTCTAGGCTGTATACAAGGATTTTTACCATTTCCAAGCTGGGCCTTTCTGATGTTCAGGTGTTCTCTAGGCTGTATACAAGGATTTTTACCATTTCCAAGCTGGGCCTTTCTGATGTTCAGGTGTTCTCTAGGCTGTATACAAGGATTTTTACCATTTCCAAGCTGTACCTTTCTGATGTTCAGGTGTTCTCTAGGCTGTATACAAGGATTTTTACCATTTCCAAGCTGTACCTTTCTGATGTTCAGGTGTTCTCTAGGCTGTATACAAGGATTTTTACCATTTCCAAGCTGTACCTTTCTGATGTTCAGATGAACATTAAGGATCTACATTACAAAGTACTAGAACCCTTGTCTGGTGGTAAAATATATATGTATAACAAACTTCCATCATATGTCACTCCAAACATACGAGACATACAGACAGACAGTCAAACTCAATAGTCCAGTCAAAGTAATATTGAACCTTGAACTAATTGCAACACAAACTTTTTGTGTTTTATGTATTTTAATATGATAGAGTAAATCTGAAATTAAAAAGTCTACCAAAAATATTGGCGTGGAACACATTTATATCGACCCTCAAAGTTTCCTTATTTGTAAATACGCTTCGGTGCTTCCATACAACATGATAAGACGGAATCCGGATATCGTGCTCATGTAATAATGTCTATTTTCTGTACCTGATTTCTATGAATTATTTTAATTTCAGATGTGAAAATTTTCTAGACACATAATGTGTGTGGATAATTTGTTCCTTATTGGTATTTTATCTTAATAACAAGCTTACGTTCATTTGCATTTAGTATGACAGACGTACTTCCGGTGACGACATGACTACTCGAATACAATTTTCAAATAATAATTTATGTAGACGTCTAGTTGTTCGTAATGCATTATAAAGAAAGAAATTGTATAAAACATTTGGACAAAGGGTATTATGTGATATCTTATGGAGACAATTAAAATACCGGTTTAATATACGCCATAACAAGTTTAAAAAATACGTGTAAGGTGGTCCGTCAGGGAAATAATTCTCATTCCATTACAAGAATACAATAAAGGTACTCTTATTGATCATAGCTTAAGGATCTTTAATTGTTTAATCGGACACATTTCATGAACAATTAAATTATTTTTCTTAACACACAAAACTCGTAGCAAATTACATATACAGAAATGGCTGAATACCGTTTCAAAAAAAAGGGGGGGGGGGGGGGGGGTAAAATATATTCCTTAACGTCATTTTATGAAGTGATTCAGAAACGTCAGTTTAAAGGTACAATCGCTTGTTCGACGGGTTGCCCGACGTATACTCTCCACTGTATGTGTAGTATACATTGTTAGTACTACGAAAAAGTCTATTATGGATATGAAAAAAAACATAGGTAATCACAGATTACGAAGCTCACCTCGTGACAGCAAAATTCAATTCAAACATATTTCTTAGTGCATGTATATTGGCTTTTAAAGGCAAAACCACTCAAGCAGAAAAAGTAGGTCGAGGTCATTTTATGAAAGTTTGATCAAAGATACATCCAATATGCAAGTTTGGTACATGTAGCAGTTATACTTTGCTCAATATTGGCTTTATAGAGCAAAATCACTCAAGCGGAAAAAGTAGGTCAAGGTCATTTTATGAAAGATTGATCAAAGATACATCCAATATGCAAGTTTGGTACATGTATCACTTATACTTTGCTCAATATTGGCTTTTAAAGGCAAAACCACTCAAGCAGAAAAAGTAGGTCGAGGTCATTTTATGAAAGTTTGATCAAAGATACATCCAATATGCAAGTTTGGTACATGTAGCAGTTATACTTTGCTCAATATTGGCTTTATAGAGCAAAATCACTCAAGCGGAAAAAGTAGGTCAAGGTCATTTTATGAAAGATTGATCAAAGATACATCCAATATGCAAGTTTGGTACATGTATCACTTATACTTTGCTCAATATTGGCTTTTAAAGGCAAAATCACTCAAGCAGAAAAAGTAGGTCGAGGTCATTTTATGAAAGTTTGATCAAAGATACATCTAATATGCAAGTTTGGAACATCTAGCACTTATACTTTGCTCAATATTGGCTTTATAGAGCAAAATCACTCAAGCGGAAAAAGTAGGTCAAGGTCATTTTATGAAAGATTGATCAAAGATACATCCAATATGCAAGTTTGGTACATGTATCACTTATACTTTGCTCAATATTGGCTTTTAAAGGCACAAAATCACTCAAGCGGAAAAAGTAGGTCAAGGTCATTTTATGAAAGTTTGATCAAAGATACATCTAATATGCAAGTTTGGAACATCTAGCACTTATACTTTGCTCAATATTGGCTTTTAAAGGCAAAATCACTCAAGCGGAAAAAGTAGGTCAAGGTCATTTTATGAAAGTTTGATCAAAGATACATCCAATATGCAAGTTTGGTACATGTAGCACTTATACTTTGCTCAATATTGGCTTTTAAAAGCGAAATCACTCAAGTGGAAAATAGGTCAGATGCTGCATCCAATGCATGGGTCCATCTCGGCATCCAAAGATGAATCACTTGTGCAAGTTTGGTTACTGTAGCATTAGTACTTTGTCAGATACTGAGCTACCCCAAACTTCTTATCCAAATCACTCAAGCGGAAAATGTAGGTCAGATGCTGCATCCGATGCATGGGTTCACCTCAGCATCCAAAGATGAATCACTTGTGCAAGTTTGGTTACTGTAGCATCAGTACTTTGTCAGATACTGAGCTACCCCAAACTTCTTAACCAAGTCACTCAAGCGGAAAATGTAGGTCAGATGCTGCATCCGATGCATGGGTTCACCTCAGCATCCAAAGTTGAATCACTTGTGCAAGTTTGGTGACTGTAGCATCAGTACTTTGTCAGATACTGAGCTACCCCAAACTTCTTAACCAAGTCACTCAAGCGGAAAATGTAGGTCAGATGCTGCATACGATGCATGGGTTCACCTCAGCATCCAAAGATGAATCACTTGTGCAAGTTTGGTTACTGTAGCATTAGTACTTTGTCAGATACTGAGCTACCCCAAACTTCTTAACCAAGTCACTCAAGCGGAAAATGTAGGTCAGATGCTGCATTCCATGCATGGGTTCACCTCAGCATCCAAAGATGAATCACTTGTGCAAGTTTGGTTACTGTAGCATTAGTACTTTGTCAGATACTGAGCTACCCCAAACTTCTTAACCAGACGCGGACGCGGACACGGACGCGGACACGGACGCGGACGCGGACTCGGACGCGGACGCGTAGGGTTATAGCATAAGCTCACTCAACTTCGTCGAGGTGAGCTAAAAAAATTATGCTATGGTGTATTAAAATTATGACAATCAATTGATCTGCTGGCTGTTAACATTGGAATAGATAGAAGTCTCTACTTTCATAAGTCAGTTTATAACTTTTTTTCATATAAAGATTCAATTCAGTTTACTTCTCTTCGAATAATATGCTCTTGAAATACGAACTATATTCTGTGTCATACTGGCTTGTGTTACATGTATATTATGTGTTATTACGCTTTCGGGTTTTGGGCACCTAAGAGTCCACAAATGATGGATAAAATAGGAATTTGTTGAGGATCAAATCGGAGAATTACTAGATCTATCTATACACCATAGATTAGGGTGCAGTCGATCCAGAGGGGTTATCGGACATCCCCTTTGTTTTCAACATAACATGTCTGATGACCTTGTAATGAAATCTATATAGTGTATATATTTTTGTCAGTATTTGAAAATCACCTCCGACCGCTTGCCAGCTGCTTTAAATATATGATCAATATGAAATATTATGTACAGTCTTCCGAAACGTCATCTTCTCAAGACAAGTCTTGAGAAGTTGCCGAAACGTGTCCCCGACCACAAATTGTTTTCTTATCGAGAATGAAAAAGGAAAACTGATAGTACATGCGCTACTAGAGTCTTACATTTTATTCGAACTTTGCGATCATGAAAAAATCAACTATAATAATTTATTTCCAACGTGAGGTTATAGTTAGGTTTTATTATCTATTTGCTCTGACTTTCAAATGTCCCGACCCCACTTTCAAAATTTTCTATATCAGACTATGAGGAAACGCAGTGTTTGCAAAAAAAAAAATCATAATTATGATGTCACGCATCTATAGGACAATCGCGTGATGAATTAGATTTTTACGGTGCTTATTAATTTCCAAATTCTATTGTCTATGATGGATTGGAGAGGGTGCAAGGAAGCATGAGTCATCATATCGAGTCTCTTTTCTGAAATAGTCCAAATGGCTTGTATTGCATATTTTGTTTTTCTTGCGATAACTCGGAGTCAATTCAAATAGAATGGTATTTGTGATGAAAAAAATGCATAATGTGCAGTTTTATAGATAAATGGCAAAGTACCAATATACCAATAATTTCCCGGTACCTTAGTTAACTTGTATTTTAATGCTTCAAAATAAACAGTTGTAGAATTTATGCTATTAAATAATATCATGAAATGTAGGCGATTCCTTCACGAAGACGGCCTATTTCATACTGTTTTTAGATGAATAAATTGTCAATGAATGTGGAGGAAATGAAGATATGTGCTCTTTTAAAAAATTTTTACTTTGACTGTTGAAACATGCAGAAAGAGCGGATCTAGAGGGGGGTTACGGGGTCCTTAGGAGTGAGGGGTTCTTACACCTTCCCTGGACTTAACACAAAAAACCGCATATTTTCCCCGTTTTTATGAATCTATCTTTTTAAACATAGGCAGGATCCCCTCCCCCGATGGGTTGCCCCCCTCCCCCTGGAAAAATCTAGATCCGTCCATGTATACATCGTGTATAATGCAAGGCACGTGCACAGGGTTCTTGTGCATGAAATAGAGATGGGATCTAGCTCCGCTGAAGTTACATGTAGTTAACGTTTAAGTTCGATTGCTGAAAAGAGAAAGGGGTCAAGAACACTTTTTATCGTTACCACCCATAGATCCACACATGAAAGTTGGCTTAAATCAGAGTTTCGGTTAAAAAAAAAGAAAGTTATTCCATTTTCTCCATACCCATGTATGCAAAAATAAAGATGAAACAGAAATGCGTTACAATTTTCTAAAAATATACGATAATTGCACTTTATACACATCCTCAGATCCTCAGGTTAGCTAAATAGGCCTTTTTCGGGTCCCAGGGTCTCAAAATGAAAAAAAGTTCTGTTCGTGAAATACCCATATTCAATTTAAGTATAAAAAAATAGCAATCCAAGGAATGCTTGTGTCGCCTGCGAAGTGGCTTATTCGAGGAGGTGGATCACATGGTTCAAAATTACATTATCACTAGAAAAGTCTTGTCTAATGAAATTCATATGTGAAATATCAGACCTCTTACTTACCAATTAAAAGATATGGTCAATCTCATATTTTCAGAAAATAGTGTCAATCATCAAGGTCAAGGTCACTACGTAAATATTTTGGTAACAAAACAAAGGTAACATCATAAGAAATATATGTGTGAAATGTTAAAGCCCCATCACTTGCCAATCAAGATATACGCAATTCTTAGGTCAAATATGTAGGTCAAGGTCACAGGGTCAAAAATTATGGTATGTTTAGAAAGGTCTTGTCACAAAGAATACACATGTGAAATATAAAAGCTCTATCACTAACCTATCAAAAGATAGCGAATCCAGACTTTTTTGAAAAGTAGGTCAAATTTCTATGTCAAAGTCACAAGGTCAAAAATTATGGTATGTGCAGAAAGGTTTTGTTACAAAGAATACACAAATGAAATTTCAAAGCCCTATCCCTTACCAATCAAAAGATATATACAATCTTATTCTTTTTTTTTAAAAGTAGGTCAAATATGTAGGTCAAGGTCACTAGGTCAAAAATTATGGTATGTTTTAGAATGTCTTGTTACAAGCAGTACACATGTGAAATATCAAAGCCACCAACCACTAAAAAGATGGCAAATTTTAACTTTTTTGAATAGTAGGTCAAATATCTAGGTCAAGGTCACAAGGTTAAAAATCATGGCATGTGTACAAAGGTCTATCCACAAGGAATACATGAGTGAAATATCAAAGCCCTATCCCTTACCAATCGAAAGATATAAGCAATCTTAACTTTTTTGAAAAGTAGGTCAAATATGTAGGTCAAGGTCACTAGGTCAAAAATTATGGTATGTGTAGAAAGGTCTTGTTACAAGCAGTACACGAATGAAATATCAAAGACCTATCACTAACCACTCAAAATATATAGCAAATTTTATTTTTTTTTTGGAAAAGTAGGTCAAATATGTAGGTCAAGGTCACTAGGTCAAAAATTATGGTATGTGTAGAAAGGTCTTGTTACAAGCAGTACACGAATGAAATATCAAAGACCTATCACTAACCACTCGAAAGATATAGCAAATTTTATTTTTTTTGAAAAGTAGGTCAAATATGTAGGTCAAGGTCACTAGGTCAAAAATTATGGTATGTGTAGAAAGGTCTTGTTACAAGCAGTACACATGTGAAATATCAAAGCCCTATCACTAACCACTCAAAAGATATATCAAATTTTAACTTTTTTGAAAAGTAGGTCAAATATCTAGGTCAAGGTCACTAGGTCAAAAATAATGGTATGTGTAGAAAGGTCTTGTCACAAGGAATACACATGTGAAATATCAAAGCCCTATCGCTTACCATTCAAAAGTTATGGGCTGTGACACCCAAAGTGTGACAGATAGACAGACGGACGGACAGACAGACAGACGGACAACGGACAAAGTTATCCCTAAGTGTCGCCTGCGAACAACAAAATTATACAAATGTACCTATTATAAATATGTGTGAAAGCTCTTTTTCCAGTTTTCAGAGATTTCATGACTAAATTTCGTCTTTTCCCCAAAAAATAATGCATGAAATACAGTTTTTCAAGTCATCAAATCGATTCATGGAACAACGTTTTTACGTTATTGAAACATAGGATTTGGTTTTGTCCAATTTGGATGAGAAATAAATGAGTAAGTTGAATTTTCCAGTTTTTCATGGTTTTTAATTGGAATTTTCATATTTTCCGAAAAAAAAACCAATTTCCACGAGGTTGATTTTGGTAGACAATTTCTCCTGTGAAAGTCACTACATTAAGGTAATCAAATCAACAGAAAAAGTTTGTGTTGCAATTTGTTATAGGTTGTTATATGCTGTATTTTGACTGGACTACAACTGGAAGTTCATCTATTCCAATTCTTCAATATATAGAGTTACTTCCCATTTGGAACAGTATCTGACGTTAATGTATTATGACATTATAAAATTCCAATAGAAGCATCCATATTTGAAGCATCTTGTATTCTGAATTTAACGCTGGTTTCCATAGCATTTGATGATTCACAACTACTTTAAGTCAAGATAACTAGTCTTGCACAGGGATACCAGAAATTCTGCAGTGTTAGTAAAAATAATTCCAAGGAATGCATGTGTGGCCAGCGAAACATAGCGACACCCAGGAATCACTTTTATAGGGTGTGACATCCAAGTGCGACAGAAAGACAGACAGACAAACAAAGTGATCTCTAAGTGTTGCTATGCTTCGCAGGCGACACAAAAAATATGTAACAAACTATACAACTGGTCAGTAGAAATTGTCTTCAGTATGGTGGTTCAAAAAGTTGTTGTGAAGACTTGACACTTACCGACCAAATTGGAAAAAAAACTCTGTATTAAGAAAACACCAAATAGAATGTCTCTAATATACTACATCATGAATGTCTTGTATGGTAGAATTTAATGAAAACAAATGTTCAATGTAAGGAGTGATCAAAGATTATTTAAATTTTGACAGTTAATGTAAGATTCAAATTTAATACTATAACAATTCTGCACATGCTTTGACTATATTCATCACATACAAACAATATATCTGTTGTAACATTATCATTTTTTTCTTCTTTTTTTTTTCCTTGCTCTTTAAACCAGATAATTAATGAATCTTATTTTCAGAATATTTAAATGTTTACATGGGAATTGCATTGAAATTTACTTTGACATACACACTTCCTCTTAAGCTTTTGCCATAAGTGGTTCAAAGGCATATATAAAGCCATCATTAAATTCTTTCTCTGAAAATCGACTAATACTTTCTCTAGCATGCTTTCTGATCTCAAGTCTCTCAGAATTTGATAAATTAAAAATGGTTTCCATGGCAACTGCGTAAGACTCCACATCATTGGCCAGAAATCCAGTCTTGTGACTGCTAACAGGTACCACTATATCTAGTTTTGGTCCGCCGGAGTCGTGAGCTAAAACTATGGTACCAGCTGCCATCATTTCCACCACACCTGTAAGGTATAACGATATCTCATTGCCAACATCATAATCCAGTATTAACTCTTTATTTTGAAGATATAGATTCAGAATTCCTCAGGCTTTAAGAAATTGGTAAAACAGGGCAGGGCATACATTGAAATCAATTACCTTTCCACAAAAAGATGGAACATTTAATGTTTTAAATTTTACCTTGATTCAGTTCTCAAATACATATATATATCTTCTTCATATTTTGAGAAAATTATCTGTACCCATAGGTAGTCAGGAATTGGTATTCCATGATTTCAAACTGTCATCATTATTATGTCTAATAGTTGAATTTCAGTACATGAATACCTTCATCACATTTAATTCCTTTCTCATTTCAAGTAACATGCACATAATCTAAAAGCATTATAAGTAATGAGCAGAAATGTTCGAGATATACTGGATAGAGCTTATCAAGTTTTTCAAGAATTTCTTCATTTCATTGACTTTCAGGAATTATGTTGATTTTACCTGGTGCCTTTTACAATATCATATATTTTTTAAACAGTCAAAAATAAATTATTTGCAGACAAAGAAAGATAACTCTGCAAAAGAATTAAGTGTTGAAATAAAGAAAATTAGAATATGAGTTCTTTTCAGAAACATATTCATTATTTTAGCTAATGAATTGAATAATTAAATGTATAAAAATCTAAAATATTTCCTCAATTTGAATTCTGACATTCTTACCTATTCCAAAGTGTTCATTCCACATGGTATGAAGTCCTATAACTGACTCTGACATGAGTTCCTTCAGTCTGTCAAAACTGACGTTCAGCTCAAATTCCACATACTCGCTGATACCGAGTTCTCTACAGAGCTCCTTGAGATTCTCTACTCTTTTAGAGTCCTCTTCATTCCTACAGCTACCCACTAATATTAACTTGTAATCTTTTCTCTCAGTATCTGGCATATTTGATAAAAACTTACTAAAAGATTTCACTTGTAACGGATGGTCTTTTTCAGGTCTGAATTGAGCTATTGAGAGGACATTTTTTGTTTTTGTGCCGACCTGATTTATTCAACGGAATTTTGATGAATTCTTCCGTGTCACATGGAGGGTACACTATTGACGTCCTTGAGGGTACCTTCCACAAGTTACTTATGTGACCGTTAGTCCATGATGAATTTACCATGATGGTGTGCGCCTGACGACCCATCAGTCCGTATAGAGAAGCGAAAGCATGGTAATACATTAATTTACCCTGTGACTAGAACGGGACTTTGAGAAATAAACGATGCGTTGTTGTAAGTAGCTGTTCGTTTTGATACTCTGTCTAACATATCAGTACTTATAGTGGGATAATGAACGTAACATCCAACTTTACATTGGCCTAAATATCTGAAGATTGGCAGTGTGAAGGCATATCCCATACTATCTATGTAAATATCCGGCACAAACGATAAAATGGCTTCTACTCCCAGTACCATAGAGCCCAGACTTTGACCAAGTAGTGTAAAGATTGGGTATTTCTCAGCCTCCACCATTCCTCGTCTTTTCAGGAATATAAACTCTACGTTGCCTGGATGTGGAAGAACAATATTAAATCTCTGACGTGCTTTGAGTAGAATGTTTTCACCGCTAGAATCTGTGTCTCCTGTGTAAATAACACATCTAACATCCGGGTACCTGAAAGCAAAATGTGACATATGTTTTCCTCAAAGTATTTATTTATTCAAAATTGTCTTTTCAAATAATAAATTCACGTAAATAATTTGAATTATTTGGCACAAAATATGTACATAAGTGACAAATTGTCACTTTGAACATAAAATCCCAATGTCCCTCAATGCCAAGCTAGCTATATCTGGAATGTAGTTAAGTTCATTTCACTTCAGACTCTGTGATAAAGCTCTCTTGTCACTTCAGGTTATCCATTACATATTAGAGAAAAATGTTTTAAAATTCAATCTTTAAAACAAAAGTTCTATCCTCAATGTTAACATGATTATCATTGATCTTACTTCCTCTGTATGGAGCGTACAGCCACCCACAACACCCTCTCTCCACCTCCACCAGCATTACAATATGGATGGAAAAATCCAACAACAGGAGTTCTTTCCCCTTTGTTAGTGACCCTCAAATGTGGCAGATGGCGCCTTGATACTGTCTGAATCCAACAGAACAGGACAACCAAAGTCAGTATAACACAAGTGACGGCAAGGAGACATAACTGAAGGCAGTAAGCCGCTAATATCAGCATCATGGGAACTAATTCATCTACCTGAAATTGAACAATAGTAAAACATAATTAACCTGACATACCATAACCCTGAGAATAATATCACTGTATGTAATCATAAGAATAACAATACTGTAAAGCTAAAACGTGGTTATTTTCGCTGGGGCAAAATTTCCCGATTATAATATCAAAACGTTACGCATGGCCGGATATTTTCACGTGGGAGAAATTTTTGCGAAGTCCATTGATTCGTGAAAAAAGCGAAAATTGCCCCCACGCGAAAATTACCACGTTTACAGTATATAGCAAGATATCTTCATCATTGTCAGGTTAAATAAAACTCTCAAAGCCAAATATGGGGAGGGGATTTACTATGTAAACCATAATATATTATATCATTTCATATGAATCCGTCAAGATACTCATTCTACATTTCGTTTAAAAAAAATCAGGGTCCATAAAGGTAGTGTCTACAAGATTATTGAAAAGACGACATGCAACATTTGTTTATAATATGAATTATGGCAAAGCCATTGTGAGGACGCAGATGAAATATAATTTCAATGAATTAATACCCAATTTTCACCATACATCATTGAATATTTTTTTCACTAAGTTAATAAGAATAAAATATGTCATACAATATGTGTTCTTGTTATTTTTTCCAGCATCATTTTTAACGTCTTTATCAGCCTTACATTAGTTTTTTTTTCTTGAAATCCAGAATCATCTACAGGAGAGGGGATATTGTAGACAATTTCTAGATCAACAGCATGCATATATAACTCGTAAATGCGGGAAAACAATTCTCATTGTCACAAAACAATAAGTAAACATGAAATCGCAATGCATAATTTTGAAACATAAATGACAGATAAGAAAAGATCAAGTGATGTTATCTTAATCTATACATTTTAATTCCTTGGACCTTGACAAAAACCAAGGAAAAGAGAACTCGGGCAAGAAAACTGTGGGCACAAACCATTAAGATTAAAAAAAGAAAAAAGAATTTTACTGTTTTCTGAAGTATTTATACATTGTAAGATTAACATGTATCTTGATTATTCAATGAATTCAATTAAACTTTTAAATGTTTACTTTTTAAATTTCATTAAGTGATGAAATGTCAGAATATGTATATATTCCCCCCCCTTGCACTCACCCACCCCTCATCCCTTTTACTTTCACCGGAAAAATCAGCATTCAAAATGTAGAAGAGAGAGAAAACTTCCATCAGCAATATATCGTTTTATGGGATGATCTGGAAAAGGGGGTTAAAACTTACAAATTAAGTACAGTGTAACATGAGTATTACAGGATTTTCCCTTCTAAATAATGTAAATGATTTTCCAATGCAATATCTGAAGACAAAATTCTTGCTCATTCCTTTACTTTAAAAGAGGGTGAAAGGGAGGGGGAGGGGCGGGAGGAAGGAGAGAGGGGGAGAAGGAGGGGGAAGAAGGAATGGTGTGGGAGGGAAGATAAGGGGGCGGAGAGAGCGGGTACCCCATGTCTGCTCCCCACCCCCATAAAAGGCAAGGATGAATAGGAGGGGGAGGAAGTTGGCAGCTGGAGGGAGGCAGAAGGGAGGGAGGGAGAGGTTAGGACGTGGAAGAAGGGAGCGGGACAGGGGAGAGAAGGAGAGAAGTTAGTAGAAATCTACCCCCTGCCCACCCTCCCCCCTTGAATACAATCAACCCCCCCCCCCTTTTTTTTAAAGTCTGAAGCCTTCACCCCTCTACCTTGGATCAGCTTATGATTTACCTCCAAGTGAAAAAAATACCCAGCCTTATTTCTGATAGAAAAAAATATACTTCATGCTTTGAACAGAGCCCCAGCTGTGTTGACCTATTTGTACTAAATACTGTAAATGATGACGTAAGTTGTGACGCGTTGTAAACAGAACCAAAGGCAGCAGACATTTAGAAGTTTGTGTTGGGATTTACACTGCATAGATTTCCTGTATATTCTACATGTAGATCTTATATATGTGGAGAGAAACCACATTATTCGATCTACAGGTATCAAAATATCAGTTGCAAATCATCCTCGAAAGCAGAACGAAGTTCGGTAAGTCGCTGATCGCGCTGATATTTGTTTGTTTGTTTTTTTCTCCCAGCATTATAAGTTTATCCATGGATTTTTCTGAGGGAGCTGTCGATGAAAGAAAGTCCGCGAAACAAAGTTGTATATACTGACGTCGCGTCGCATGCTGACGTCACGTTGTAATTTTCAAAGAGGATATTCGGACTAAACATGATATATGTTGGAAATGATGGTGCAATGTCAGTATTACGTGAAGCAAAGTACAAATCATACATTGGGACACTGGAGGAGTAAGCCAAACGAAGAATATTCAAAGGAGATCGAGAAATCTTGGTCATCGATGGGTTTCATTCTGTCGTCAATTGACATTGTCAAAAAAATAAGCTTGCGCTTCACGCCGATCAAATGGGCAATGGGGAGAATGACGTCATTGACCACGGTTTTGGAACCTATAGGTATAGCATAGAATTCAATTGAAAAACACGATTTTTCCTATATATATACACGTGTTACCTTGATGAGGACTACGTCCGCGCCTGTGGCGCGGACTGCGTCCTCTATAAGTGGATACACACATGTTAATCCCTTTTGTGATTTTTTTTTTTTGACACAAAATGGATTAACGGGCAGATTTATTACGCTGCCATTGTCTGATGCAATTTACTATGCAAATGCCAATCAGTCAACGGCTTAACGGCATGGCAGCATCGTGCCAGAATCATTGACTCGCAAAGAAATTACACACAAGTAACAAACGGATGGACTATCTTTCATAGATAGAGTCTGACAAAAAGAAAATTTTACCCTCAAAGAACAAAAGGATGAAAAGCATCAGTAAGACTTCTAATTCGCTCCTGACTGACTGAGCTGACAACTATAGAAAATGAAACTGCACACGTCAGGTCTACTTTCACTTTGAAGGGGGCCGGAGGGGTGCTGCACTAGACCGTTTGGAGGTGACATGCCAAAACAAACATGACATCATCATTTCCATTCCCATTTGTTTTATGGTAAAATATTTCTGTATTAGAAATAACATGTCACTTATGATATTGTAAATGACAGCAACATAATCTCATTTTCATTGTAATTTTGTAACTGATCGTTCCTTACGGTGCACGTAAAATGTAAACACAGCTGTGGACCAACTTGTCTCGAAGGTAACGTAAATGTTTTTATTTTGACTGATGATCAGTGATTGTCTAATTACATATGATTCTGGATATTTTGGTATGACCATATATACCTATCCGTTTTGAACTATCATGGATCAAGTAACCACCCATGAAGACACCCCCTCCCCACCAATCAAACAAAGCCTTTGTCAAGTCGCTAGGTCTTGCTTATATACAACAAATTTCGAATTCCTTGGCAGTATAATGACAAAGAGATAATCATATCATTGGAAAATTGTTAATAAATTGGTCGATTAAAGCCGTATGATATCCGAAAGGCGGGGGAGGGGTTAAAGAAAATCAGAAGGGGTTCCAGCAATCCTTTGATCTGGTATCATCTAGCAGCTCACTGGCAATAAAACGAATGCTTTTTTATTTTATCAGCAGATTTTAATGATAAACAAAACAATTTAGAAAAAATCGTAAAAATAAACCAGGAATCTATACACTACCATCCATGTGACTGGATCTGTCCCTCGGATTATCGAGTTTCAGATCCCCGGATTTGCCAAGGGTGCTGACCTTTTTTTATCAGATTCATAGTCTTTCCATCCTCTCCAGACTGAACATCCCCCTTTTCGAAAAAATAATAATAATAATAATAATAATGAAATAAAATAGAATGAGATGTGCATGTTGCATTTCAAAAGTCAGTGATGTATATTTTGAAATTTGAATTAAAAACCTATCACACTGAATATACATAAAACTACAAATTTGATGGATTTCTGTATAATAAATAAAACATTTTTAAAGTTCCTTTATCATTTATCTTTTTGGCCTTTTTTTTTTCCTGAATAAATTAACCTTTTTATTGTAAACACCTCGTAGATATTGCCCTGATTTATCACGTGTCGTCATGATTTACCACATCAAGCGATGCTTTCTGTAAAATATTGATGATGTTTGGCAAGGGTTCAGACAGACCTAGTTTTCTTGCCACCTTATAAAACAAGCTGTGATTATCTACATTTGTTTATTTACATACATACGTACAACTCATATACCGTGAAGTCAAGAATATACGGACCACTTCTTTTCCTTTTAATTTGTACGCACGGTCAGGCCAAGTTTGAAATAGGACCTTAAATTGCTATTTAAAAACCCTGCATTACTTTAAAAACAATCATGAAGGTGTTATTTCTGTATTGATTAAAGGATTCTTTGTGACTGAACAGCTGTGACAATGTAAATTAGGTTGATGTAATTACTTGGCAAGGATTTTGATTAAATACGACAAGAATATGTGAAAAGTATGTCCAGTGGTACAAGAAATGATGGTCAAATTTCCGTAGAAAATAATCCGTGGAGTAAGAAAAATAAACAAATGGCGGGGGACAATACTGAAGAAATAATTAACAAGGTATGTGCTATTATATATACTAGTATATATATGTGATTTGTCTGTCATCATGTCATGCTATATTAGGGACAGGGATTGAAAGTGGGAGGAGGGGGGCTCAAGGAAAGAAAGAGAGAGAGAGAGGCGGAAGGGGGTTAAGAACAGCTATAAAGCTTAAGCTGTTGAATAATACCATATTAAGTTTATTATAATAGGATCAGGAGAGGTTAGTTTTGACGATAAGATTAAGACGTTATTAAATACCTTTAAATTGATTATAATCCAGAAGTAACAAATTCTCATGTAACAGATCTGGGGACTTTAGTCATTAATTGGCCATTTGACAGTACATATAAGCTGGACATACCGTGGTACTGACTATAGAATGGACATGAATGGAGATTAAAGTGTATATACTTTAAAAGCTTTTTTTAACCCCCCCCCCCTCTTCTTGATGTAATATCACAATTCAAGTAGATCTATTATCGTATGAGGTTTAACGAGGTATTCATCCGAAGAAGGTAAAGTTTAGCGTCATTCATCACTTCATCAGAACATATTCATGGCTGTTCTTAGGTTTTTTTTAAGTAAGGAGGGAGAGGGGGTTGGTTGGTCCCACTTGACATGAGCTGAGAGAATCAACATATGATTTTCAAACAAAATTATAAGCAAAGAATATGAAAATCGCATTTTGGACAACTTCTTGTGGTGTTGGTTTCCTGGCCCAAACCTTCTCTAATTGTTCATAATACAGGTATGATTACACTCTTATCCTATACGAACTAGGTCGAATCTTTTCTGGAACATGAAGTGTGGGGATCGATGGAGTTTATAAGTCAATCTCGAAGATGGAGGGGATTTGTTTTGTCCTACACCAAGGAGGACTAATCAGATGTAACATCCCCTTCTTTCTCACTTCTGACACTAAAAATGTACATTTGTATGTCCACATTATACTAGTCCATTAGCTTTTCTTGTCATATAACACAGTAATGTATTCATTCATGACCTATAGGGACACTATCATTTATCGTGGTGTTAACGACTATATTTGCACTTCAATCCTACTTATAAAAATGGCCAAATGTAATATAAAAATGGCCAAATGTAATATAAAAATGGCCAAATGTAATATAAAAATGGCCAAATGTAATATGAAGGCTTATATAAATATTGCATTATTTTTTTCAGATTTCAATAAAAATCTTCATATTTTCTTGCCAATGCACATCTAGGTTTCTTTGGTATACTTTAACGAACAGTAAGCATATTAATTTAAGACACTTGAACTGCCTCCCCGGCAGGCTAGCTTTATCGGGAATGCGGTCAAGTGAGCTGGACTTCAGACCCCTTCGTCGGGCTCCCCTGTCGCTTCACGTTACAATAATTGTAGAAACTGGAGTGCGAAGAAGTATCTTTTACATCCATCTCTAAGCTAAGCAGACATATTTTGACATGACTGTCTGTCTATCTGTCTGACTGTATGTATGTCTCCGTATCCTTGTGATTGGGATACAAACTAATCAGCTTACTAATATACAGCGTTATACGCTTTAGGACATTCATAATGTCACCATTGCAACAAATTTTCAATCATGAATGTCAAAGATCAAGGTAACCGAGATTGAACTAGAAAGTCCTTGTGATAAAGGTACAAACGTATCCTTTACCTGCTTATAATTCTTGCTACAGACGGTCAATACGAGATACCGGTAGTCCGTCATGAAGTTTTTCAACCAATAAAAAGTCTGTTTCTTGGTAAAATATAGATCGATAAGAAGACGGGATATCAAATGTCTCCTTATCCGGACCCTATTTTCCATTTTTGGATCTGCCCATATTCAATGAAAACTTTTTATGTATTACATGTATATAAGACTTTTATGGGAAATCTGACTCTGTCGGAATCGACCTTCTCCTTTAATTTTCACTGAAAACGATCTATGCCCTAAAACTACCAGACCGAAACAAACAAACTTGATTTTTTCCCAGAAAAAAATCAAGTTGGCCTGTTTCGGTCTATAAAACTACCAAATGTTTTTTACGACAATGTGTCCCTTCGCCACAATGTAAAACTGTCATATAACCATACTTCCTACACATTACCATTACCAAGTTACCATGTATAAAATTCATTGACGGATCTAGGCAATGTTTCCAGATGGGGGGGGGGGGGGGGGGGGTTCCAACATATGATTTTGAAAAATATATATATATATACGTGAAAACAGGAACAATAAGCATTTTTGGTAAATTCCACGAAGAGACCCCCACCCCCATCCCGAAATACCACAAGATCCGCGCTTGAAATTTTTTTTTCCTGCGACGTACATTTCTGTGGCGAGCAGGGGACAATGTCTGTATACACCCACGATCGCCTATCTCTCCTGTGATTGGCTCATTCAGAGTTGTAAATGTACTCTATGATGATTGGATGTATTATTCATAAGAATTTCAAAGGTTCTGGAACCTGTGTCTAATAATAAGAAATCAGATATGGCGTGAATTTATAATTTTCTACAAGCTGTTGTTCTGTTGCTAAGTAACATTTTTTTTATCAGTTTGTGCATACATGTATGTTATAAGGACTTTACTTGACGCATTCATTATAGTCTGCAACAGCTTTCCGTGTAGGACTTCTGTTTAAAATCGTTACGTAACTTGGGTTCATATAGACATACTGCAGAATCATTTTGTGTATGTATAAGGGATTAAACAAATCTTTTTGAGTGAATGTCTTCCAAAAATGACCTACGTATTAAGGGATCTTGATGAGGTAGGGTATAGACTGGAGGTCAGACTGTGTATCTTTAACATTCCTACTGTTCAGGGCTTGACGACATTTTTATTTGTTTAAAGCATTATATCTTTATCATGTTTATATTGGCGATTTCTTTTTCTGCTTAATTCATTTAGGTGTTTTACTTATATACATATCAAGGTCTTTTAATCAAAATACATGTTCAGATAAATCAAAGGGAACTACTACTTTGAGATTTTAAATTTTATTTATTTTTGTATTTAATTTTCAGACGATGGAATCCTCGCTGACGGAGGAGGACATTGAGCCACATGTACTGAGGGACGAAGTTAACTTCATCAACAATGTCTCCCAGTTTTTCAATCAAGAAGCGCTAAGTGACGTCAAACTGAAAGTAGGAGACGACATTTACAACGCACATAAGTTTGTGTTGGCTAAATCCAGTGATGTATTCAGAACGATGCTCTATGAAAGCCGGTGGGGACAGGAAAAGAATGACCAATTCGAGCTGAACGAAAATCCTGAGTGGCACCCGGTGTTCGATAAATTCCTCAAGTTTCTATACACTGCAGAAATCTCTGTAAGCGTGGAATCAGTAGTGGGTATTCTATGTCTTGCCGATAAGTACAATGTCTCTTCCTTAAAATCTCTCTGTACACAATACATGGTGGAGAATTCCCGATCCCCCAAGGTTCAGAACGCCCTGTCCTGGTACGGCGTGGCCAAGGCCCTCGGGTTGACGGACCTCATAGAACAATGTGCAAAGACAATCGCCTGGAACACCGAGGCGTTAGTGAGACTCCAGCAGTGGAAAGACATGGATTTTGACTTTGTTTTAGACATGCTACACAACTCCGAGCTAGTCATTCCCAACGAATACACTCTGTACAATTCTCTTATAACTTGGCTCTTTGAGGAGCAACAGTTGCCCCATTTGAAGGAATATTCCGAAAAGTTACTGCCCTTGATTCGCTTTCCCCAGATGATGGTAAGTCAACTGTATGAGATAGAGAAATCCGATGTGTTAGAGCGGGAGGAGTGTAGGGACCTTATTAACACACTTGTCGGTAAAGCTTACAGGTATAGGTCACTGTGTCCTAATCAGACAGAGCTGGACATACAGTTCCCAGAAGCTTTTTATTTGCCGCGAAATTACACCGATCTGGCTGTAGACACGGTACGCATGCAGAACACGTTACGTTTTGGTATACAAGTAGATGTTAAAACCTATGCCGGACCGGTCCCGACCGACAAAAGAGAAGGAGAGTGGAAAATTACCTATCGCAAGAATGGCGAAAACTGGACGCTACAGATTTTCTGTCACGAGTCAGCGATGATCCACGGTGAGGCTAGAGTCCAGGCGGCGGTCATTGTTCTTAATGAGGACGAAAAGGTCATCCAGGTAGAACAAGTTCCCACGTTTGTATGTTCCCGCGGTAACCACTTGGCGGTCAGTGTCAACGTCGACGACCCAGGGGAGTCTAAAATAATGGCTGTTATTTTGAAACCGGTGCCCGTGTAAGGTGTTTAAGTCCGGGAAAGAGGCAATGAAGACGATGGGTATTATAATTTATTAACTTGGATCTACAGCATATATATAGGTTCGATGTTAGTTTGTCTCGAGATAAAATGAATGTTCTTTGTTTATGTGTGATATACCGTTGTCTGGTTTTTCAATGGGCTGTACATAAGGTTCTATAAGATTGATAGGTCATGTCGATGGAGCAAAGAATTACAAGTACAGGTTATTTGCCTGGCGTTTCTTTTTGGGAACTTGATTTTTTCGGGCATTATTCTTTCAATGTAACCACTTTGACAAAAGAATATAGAAAAAGAATCGGTTACATGATTATGGTTAAACCATGTTTCTGTATTTCGCTTTTTTTACTCCAAAAAAAGATATCCACGCGTAAGAAAGTGAAAATTGTGTCGAAATATACACATGTTGTTACTTGCTTTTTAATTTTCAGAAATTTAAGGTCAAGTTATGAACAGAGCAAAATAAGTTTCGGATGATTTCGCATTCGTCTTTTCAAACCCCTTCTCAAATTTAAATGATCCTTGCAATCTTTAGGGGAAAAAATGAGACTATCCATGCAACAACGTTGCTTTTTAAAAACACATTTGTACATTTGTATTTTTCCTTTTAATTCGTCCTTACAACCTCTATACATGTTATGTTGTATTTGGTATCGGTCCCTATAATTAGGCAGGTATTTTTTTTATAAATCTGATCTTAAATATATATGTGTGCTTTTATCTTTTTATATGTGATACTAGTATATATATTTGAAAGAATCAACAGTGCTATTGCAAGCGTATATAATTTTCCAGAAATATAAAAAAAGAGTAGTAAAAAATAAAATAGATAAATGAATAAACGCGATTATTTTGATTGAATGTGGTTTTGCATTTTTCTGATGTTGAATTTTTTTTAGATTAATTATTTTTTTCTACTATCTGGAACGTTTAACATCGTGAAAAGGTAGAGTACTTTTGATACACTTTGATATTTAAAAAAATGTTGTTTCTTTTACTGTAAAATTCAACAAAAACGAATATACTTATTACAAGTTGAATTTTCTTGTCAAGAGCGTTGTAAATTGTCATGTAAGATTCAAGATAATTATGAAGTTGTTTAATTTTGATATAATCTTAGATCGATATTTATGTTTCCAGTAAAGTACCATTGATTTTTTTTATTTTTGGATCGGTAGATATTTTATAATTTTTTTATGGATTTATTTTTTTTTCATTGGATTTTTCAGTAAAGGCAACATTCAAAATGTTTTGATTTCACTATAACATGAATTATCTTACAGTTCTTTTTATTGTTTTGTATGCAGACAAATATCATAGATATATATAAACTTCTTTTTAATTTAAAGTTTTAGTACAGTATATTCAATTTATCAATAAACTAGATCTGAGTTTTACCCAGGTGATTTATTTTACATGTGTACTTACATATATGTACTTTCTCAAGGGGTAACGTCTTTTGCAATATAATGCACAAGACAATCATCTTCTACATGTACTTTCAATTGTAATCATTGTTCATGTACAACATGTATGAACATCTGTGTGTATGTGTATGTATGTATGTCTGTACATCTGTATTTGTGATATCTAATGTTATCTGACATTGTTTGACATTTTACAATAAGGATGTGCCTTTTCAGTAACAGTATTCTCATGGAATCAAAATTAATAAAGAATTTTCTCATGACATTTTGTAAACTTTTGTAAATTTAAAGTATACGCATCTTATTTTGAAGTAGGCAAAGTAAAATCCTACATGTAAAATAATGATATAAGTTGAATTTCCTAATAATTATATTTATATTGATGTCTTCTGAAACTTACTTTTGTCAGTACCTTTGAGCTGAAATGAGCTTTTGTCATAGTGCCGTGTCAGTCTGTCCTTTCATCCGTCGGCATCAAGCAACCAATATTGCCTTATAACTTTTACGTCACAACATATTTGAAAGTACCTAAAGCACTCTTGCAAAGCGCTCAAGATCGGTGTTAGATTCTCCGTCAAATAATATGGCTAGGAATTTTCGTAACTTTCGTCATTAAATCTTTTTTCACTTTAGATTATGTTGTCCTTTCTGATAGCATTTCTTCATACTAAATACAAATTCAGAAACAAGACATCGCGATTTTTAGTTTAGAAGAAGTACTAGGCGATCAAGTTTCGTAAGTATTTTTATAAAACTGGCACCATTTTTTTCAACTCTTGACAACAGCTTCTCTGAATTTGATGAAAAAAAGAATTATCCCAATATGGTGCGCTACTGTTGCATCCAAGGACACAATTTGCTTACACGTATGACTACACGACATCCGATTGGTATAGACATTTATTTATTTCTCCCCTTTTTGGTCAACATTTTGCTTGCTTTGCCATATTTTTCTTTTGCCAATTGATCTCGGGTGAGCGATTTATGCCCGTTGGAACTTCTAGATTTCTTTCTGCTCCATACATGTACAAGTACTATTTAAAATATGATATTTGATTGTTGATGTCTTCTCGTGGGTTACACACGGTGAAGTACATAGTACTTCCATGGTTTCTATAACATATTGTTCAGTGTTTCTGGTACTTGAGTTAATCATTTAGAAGAATTCTAGATTAAGAATCTCATTTTGAACTCAGGTACATACACTACTAATGTCATTCATTTTTTCTTATATTGGATGTACATGTATATTTTAATGTTGATCGTTTTTATCCGAATAGACAGAAGTACAATACTAAAAAAATTATATGTTGCATGATTTCGCGAAAAGACTATACAAGACATTACGAACTGATTATGATATTTACGATTTTTAAAAATTCATATTAATTGCTAAAATTAGTTTATTTTGAATTTTTTTAAACAAAACTCAGATAAATTTTCTGGTTTTATTTTGTTAACTTTGAATGATCATTTGTTTGATAGTTTGTTTCTGAAAATAAACTGTCTTTGCAATGTCGAAAACATTCACTTTTTTATTTGGATAATGAAACAGGTACAGATGCAAAAAGTCGTTATCTTAAGACTTGTATTGCTAATTAGTGCATCACATGATAAATCCTTGAAATTCCATTGGTTGAGCACGCGGGGACTATTTACCTATTAATGCCCGTTTGTGTGGGTACTATTCTCTCATAGTGTTGCTTTTGGAAGGAATAGTGCCCGAGCGTCAGCAAACGGGCATTAATAGGTTAATAAGAGTTCCTGTTTATAAGTACCGTCAATCTCATCGATTGACGCCTTCATGTAGATTACCTAAGCGGAGTCCGTCCGTCCGTCTATCCGTCTTTCAGACTCCCAGATCGACATACATTATTTTTTCGTATTTAATACATTACCAGAGTAGGCCTGGCAGCAATAAATGTGTATATAGATACAATGCCGGTTGAGTTCAATATTGTATCGCTTGTCTAGTTTTCTAGCGCATGATGGCTCTAGTCTCTCCGTATACGGTATTTTTATTTCTCAGCTAGCAAAAGATATTTAAGAAATAACAACTAGCTAGCCGTGGTTTGTTGTCCAGTAATTTCCCGAGTCGCGTGAACCAATAAAATTATCACCGAGCCGCGAAGTGGCGAGGTGATAATTTGATTGGTTCATGCGACGAGGGGAATTACTGTACATAAAATCACAGCTATAGCTAGTTGTTATTTCTATTCTAATATTGTTCTGCAGGAGTTCTATAGCACGCGAATGGGCGGAGCTTAAACCCCTGTCACACTGTGGCGAATTGGAGCTACGAGTTTTGTACGAATGCTGGCAAGTTATAACTCGCCAAAATTTCCCCGAGTTAGTCTTGATTTTTGTGATTACGACATGAGCTCGACATTTGCTCGAGATCTCTACGAGAACAGTACGACACTTGACGACACTCTACGATTTGCACACGACATCTTCACGACAAACGAAGACTTTAGTACGTTAGTCATGTTAGAATAGGACATATTTTATGATACTTAAGATTTCATATTATGGATACGTATACTGGTCATATACGAGCACAGGGTCTTTCAGATAAAGCGGGAGAAAGAGAAGAGAGAAAGAGAAGGGAGATCACCAAACCTCGGAAAAAATCGCGTTAACCAAGATTTCCGTATTCTTCAACGAAATAATTACTGTCAACTGTTGTCATGTAGATTATTATGTACCTCCATATACTCAGAGTTACCCCTTACAGGTTTTCAAAAGAAATATTGCTCTGTTATACCGTTTAGGCGGTGCTGTTCTAAACACTCACAATGACTTCCGGTTTTAAACAAATATATTATATACCTTTTGCAAAATATTATGTGCTTTCGCATATGTACATAATTCAAAGATGGTGAAATAAAAAAAGTACACTCAAAATTAAAGGCTACCGTGGCAAGGCAGATTAATATTGATTAAGTTTTTGGCCAAAAATAATTTAAAGTAATTTTGTTTCAAATAGCGCCACCTACAATCAAATCATTCAAGTTCTATGATTTACTTTCAATGTCCGTTCTGATTGGTCGAAATTATATGTATACCAATATTTGACAAATCAGAGGTCACCCTGTAATTGTCTTTTGAAAACAGGAAGTGAATCAGAGAGTTTACAACTGGAAGATTTATGGTGACCTCCCTTTTCTTTCTCTCTGAACTCTAGTTGTCTAATAGGCCCTGTGTATACGAGTACATACATTTCTGCTATCGTCTACGTAGAAGATGCAACCATTTGATGTATAGGGGATGGGGAAGACTTTTTGTTTCAGAGGCGGGTATTCTTATTTTAGATTCCCCGGGTCGTTTTTAAGGGGGGGGGGGGGGTCTGTAACATTCATTCATGATCCAGATTTTATCTTTGGGTTTGAATACTTTTTTCTATCAAAATTCAAAGCGCATTGGGGGGGGGGGGGGGTCTTCCTGTCCTCTCTCCCCTTAAAAACCAAATGATTGAGCTCTGCTTAAAATTATAACAATTATGCAAAAACAAATATGAAATAAAACCGGTCACTTCCTATGATACAGTTGTTGTTTCTTTTTGTGAGTGGTCAACAGAGCACACTGTTTTTCGCCTAATGAAGTCATGGCTTGAAAAAAGAGGATGCACATTTGTAAACTGCATTTTTAGTTTAAACATATTTATTCGAATATCACATGAAACATGTTACGTATACAATGCAGGTAATAGTATCTAATCAAGTAGGATTGAAAAGAAAGCTTAAAGCTTATATAGATTTCTCTCCTGTATTATATAAATTACACCAATCAGAGATCAAAACATTATAATATATGTGATTTTTAAGGAAACTGTTAATCATAGAGAGCTTAACAATGAAAAAGAAAGACTAATCCTGTAAATGTAATTAATATAGAAAAAATAAGATGGCGAACATCCAGTTTTCAATAATACAGTATAAGTAAATGTAGATAAGGACTACCAATAGTAGTAAACTGTCTTAACTAAGTGTGTATCATGTATATGAAGGAAAAATAATCGTGAGAAAATAGGATTGAACATGTATTACATTAAGCATGTTTATCAATGGGAAGATTGTGTACACAGGAAAACCTAAGGCATGAATATAAGTAAACTTTAGAAATTATAAGCAGTACATGTATATATAGTCATTAAAACCTTTTTGTGTCAATGATGTATGATTGAACACATTTGAAGATTTTTTCGTTAAATTCATACGATTTATTTTGATCTCCTAATAAGAGAACTTTTACACTATAGGTTTGACCAAGTTCATTAAGGGGTACATGTATGAGTGTGAACCGCATTTTCAGGGATTAATAGAAATTGAAAATAATTGTCTATATATAAAAGAATATCCCTTCCTTCATCGATTGCAATATTTCATGAAAAAAAGAGTGTAGCCGTTTGTCCCCTATACCCCGACAAAAAAAGGAGGTAACTCTGCACATTTTTTTCTAAAAAAATGTCCCAACTTTGGACTTTATTTTAAAAATCAACATAATGCAATACGAAGTAATTTTTTATCCATTCACGTAGCAAATAAAGTAAATTTATCATATTAGAAAAAAATAATTTTGTTGCCATGGTAACCATGCTGGAGAAGGACATTTATTTCATCCCATTTTGACAGTAAAAATTGTATGAAAAGTTTAAAAACATTCATTTTCGAAGTAGTTGGCATAATAGAATTTTGATAAAATGTTTCTTTTATCATCTAGTGATACATGCTAAAGATAAAAAAATAATTTATAGAAAAAAGAGTGTAGCCGTTTTAAAGAAATTTAGCTTAGAATTCCTCTGACCAAGCCTCTGGATATGATAAATCCGTTGTTTATGATTGAAAATGGGAAGTTGTTATACATCTATACATTTTAACTGAGATTTCTTACAATCTGGACTTCAGACTAAAAATTTGAGTCATATTCTGATCAATTTCTCATTCATTTTCCCAACACTTAGCGCATTTAAGCACCGACAACGTAACCTGACGTAGAGCACATCGTGACGCCACCTTTAGGTAATGCTCGGCGATATATGTGTAATGTTAATCTCAGTGAATGAGAAAAAATGGATGTTTTAGATTCTTATCTCTGTATGCTTCTTCTGTATATCATTTCTCTCAAAATTGATTTTGCGGCATCTACACGTATCTATTTATTCTAGTACATGTAGTTTTCACATTCGTACATCATGTACATATTGTACCAGATTAAAAAAAATCAAGCAACTTTAGTAGAACAACGATACGAAGGATCTCTTAATCTCTTGATAAGTTTGCTTTGAAATAATTTATCTAAAGTTAGCTGAGGCGCATTTCTAGTTTCATTTTAAAATGTGCTGGGATAAGAAGGGGGGGGGGGGGTGTTGGTATTATAGGAAAGGTAGTAAACGCACACCCTGTCTTCCGCATTGATTTCCTGCACATGTTCTCTTCAATGAATGTCGTTATATCATACTTTAGTAAAATTGAAACAGAATAATTCCCTTTTCAATAGGGCGTACAATGGGAAGTGTGTTTACGGAGTCCTTCGGATCGATTTATTTTACAACGTACATGTACGTGATCTTTGGTCCTTTTGATGATTTGACAGTCGGTCGTCATGCTCACTTATTACAACTACTAATCAATAGGCCTCGTGATATTAATTCTACCTAAATCATTATAACAAATACCTTTTGTAAATGAAAGAAAAGTATATTCAAGATAAATTAGTTTTACATGTTTTCAATATTTGAGGTAAATTGCGAGGTCAGAAACGCCGCATCGTCAACTTGAACTATAAAATATAATCATTCTTTTGAATTTATTTGTGTCTTTTTTTATGCAAGAATAAATTTGAAGTATTAACTTACTCATTTCATTCGCAATCAAATTATTCCGCTCCGTAAATTTGTCATGGCGTGAAATAATATAAGACAAGCTGAATTACCGGACTTCTAAAGAACAAGCACAAAGCGCTTTCATGATAATTCGCAGAAAAATATTACAACGTCATAATTCATTATGACGTCAAATAAACTCCCGTTGATGACGTAAACTGTATGCCAAGGGTAAAACAATGTCGTGATAGAAGCGTATTTTAGATGTAAGCAAGGATATTTATTGCTCGTCATTCGAAATGCATTGCTCTTTAATATGGAGGTATATTCAACCTTTAGTTCAGTAAGTTTTCCGATTTTGTTTTCTTTACGACATCGATACGGTTTACGTTTGATTTGTTCACGCTCATACCCTCTTAAATAAATTTTGACGTTGTCGAGTATAGTGTGGACATTTTAAAAGACAATGTGTTGAATTTTCAATTTCGCCGGAAAATTCGGAATTTCGCTGGGATCAGTTTCTATATTTTTGACGTATAAATAGTATTTAAGTGAGGAGCAATCCATCCGTAATAAATAATATACACCTTTGGTAAAAGTGGAATTCTGTAACTCGGGGTGGAACAATGTTGTAGAGAACTTTTCCGTTTTCCATTGATTTCTATAGAAAAAACGCACATTTTAACCTAAAGATTGGTATTGTTATTGATAATTTATTGAAACAGACATTAGATTCAGATATGCATTAAGTAAGTTGGTATTTTTACTGGAATATTTCTTCAAATTCCCATTTTGAAATTTCGACTTTTCGGGGCAGATTTATGCCTTATCGTTACAGCTCCTTAGGATATTGAGCGTTATTTTGCCTTATTGCGGGGTTTTCAAATCCTGTTATTCTGTACAGAATATTTTAATTCGACTTCTCTTTCTGGATATCTTTCTCTTTTTGTTATTTTGTGAGGAAAATATGGAAGCGGGGTTTATAGGAAAATATGGAAGCTGGATTAATAGGATAATATGGAAGCGGGGTTTATAGGAAAATATGGAAGCGGAGTTTATAGGATAATATGGAAGCGGGGTTTATAGGAAAATATGGAAGCGGGATAAAAACTTCCCAATCCGAAAGATCGTCTGGCAATTTTTCGTATGTGCCTCTAATAATTTTTTTTAGTAGTGCATACGCATACCCGGACGATCTTTCCGCCTATGTCCCGCTTTGAACCATATTTTTCCTCACAAAATAGCAGAAAGAGAGAGAGACAGAGGAGGGGTAGGGATCCGTATTGTACACCCGGTTTTATATCAAGTCAACATGTCGGGTACAAACGTAAACGGTAAAAGCTCGTATCAGTCTGCCACAATCGCTCGAGGTCAAAGAAGCCATAGACTCTCAACATAGAAAGACTTCAGACAATGGAGTTGAATGGACAGAAGACAACGAAAAGAGGAGATACAGGAAACATGGGGCTAAGTAGCAATAAAATATATATTAGATCTCTGTTTACAGCTGCAACGGAGGAGCATAGCAAAAATCAGACCTCCGTTGTGCTGTAACTATATTCTCGGTAGACCTCGGTTAGATATTTAACTAATATCTAAATGATAAATCATTCACTTAAAATTGATAAATATGACTATTTGCACATTTGAAAGAAAGGAGGGTATCTCCAACAACACTCGGCTGCAGCACCCACAGCAAAACCCCAAAACACCCATTGCAAAAATACAGACGCAAAAGGGACAAGGAACACCCACTCACATCAAAGAAGCATGAAACACAAAATACCACACCTAAACCACTAGGCAACCGGTGCCGACTTAGGACGGCCATCTGCCACGCAAGTAGCAGAGGGTGTGGTTATCCAGATTACGTGCGCACAATCCTCCCATTTTCCGATTGAAAGTTGTGTTTTTCCCTGTCAAATCCGGCTTTAAGATTGAACGTTCAAAATCATTTTAGATTTTCTATATGATCATTTTAAAGTCAATCTCTTTCACAACTCTACTTTTTACACGTAAATTTGTGCATGATCAATATTTTCAATTAATTTATTTTCAATTCATTTTTAAAATTTTAGATTTTTTGTTAAAGAACCTACAGCTTTAAAAACTCATTATGATTTAAAAAGTTTGCGTTTTAAGACATCTTATATACACTTAAAAAATGAAATTATTTTTTATTAAGACATAATGTGTTCTAAACTGCTTGATTCATGAACATGAATGTCTGGACCCCATCCCTCTTTGGGCACTTGTTTGTCTTACACTAGACCCATTAAGGGGCTCTTGGTGGAGCCCTAACTCTGGTCTGGATACGCGCTCGATTATATGCTAAATTACTTGAAATATAGAATACAAACAAATGTAATCGACATGGCATGAAAAGAAAAAGATTAGTTATATTTATGATAAATAACTGCATGGTTGGAGAAGGATATTCAATTTCCAAGGGAATGGGTTAGCTTTCCTCGTATTATATTCCAAGTTTTACATTTAGATTTTAATTTTTTTCGCGATAGATGACGAATAATAAGAATTTACTAGGCACGTGTACATCTCTGTTTAAAAATAGACACAGAAATTACCTTTTCTCAAGGACGAGTTACAGCGCACTGCGTACGCCGCACTGCCCTGGAGTTGACCCGGTCACTGTGTTAGTATATAACATTAAATAAACACATAAAGTCAGTATTATATATATGTCCTTACTTCTATATTTACTAAGAGTTTATAAGAATTATATATATCAAGATAACCATGAAAGCTTTTTGCATGGCTGTAACGTTCTATTTACCGTACGCTAAACTTGTGTAGAGTGTAATCGATTCGTTTGTGTTGTAACCACGTGATAGTCGCATGCCTCACCAGACGTCTCTACAACACATGTACAACACAGGGCCGGAGATCACTGCACGAGGATACTGTCCAAAATAGGCAAGTATTGCACACGCGCTTTAGAAGATTTCTACCTTAATCTTTTGATTGTTAATAGTTCTGACATTGTAGTGAAAAGATTTGAAAAATTCTTCAAGTCATACGTTATGCATGATCGTGTCGTCGTCGTACAGCAGTGCCCAGCTAACGGTGCACATGATATATATTACCTATAAAACAAGACGATGTGTAATTCTGTAACACTATATAGTCATAGGTCGTCATATTATTTTAAATTTTTATGTTTGCATTGATGCATGCATGGTTTATTTTAGAGAAAATTTCGTTGATAGTTGGAAATGATGAACAAAGAAAGAAGGATAACTCCTAAGCTGCAAAACAGCTAAATACTGGGGTAAATCCCCAAAGTGAATAATTGTTTGATAATTTATCGCTCGTTGAATTTGTCGTCAATCCTTACATTAAGTCTATCCGTCCTTCTTCTAAAATGGAAATAAGCTGGCAATTTATTTTCGGATCATAATTGATTTCCAATGCAGGACCAGCTGGATTATTTTCCCAGCAACTCAACGTCAGATTATTTATTTTCAACTCCAAACAAATCTGGCAAGCATGTAGTTTATAGTTGCTACCATTCAGGGTTTCCAGTGGCCGGACTTAAAAAATAGGAAAGTTTGCTTCTTGTTTCAAGGTCAGGGAATTGTCAGGTAATTTTGAAATTAGTTGATGGAAATTTAAAAAATCCAGAGGCAAGCCAGGGAAAAGTAAGGAAAATGTCAGTAGTGCTCTGTTGTTTCTAATAGATCCAGTTTCCATTACTGAAATGCTTTCGATAACGCTCCATTCCTTAGAAATAATGGAGTGCTAACACAATAGAGTGACGTTTTAACTCTTGTGGTACCATGTGGATGTTAGTTGTAGTTACATCTTTAAGGGTACCATTTACATGTTAGATAGTATACGATGTCGTACCCGACAGCTGTGAATAATGGTTTCATGGTATATGTGTAACTAGATCGTTATCACTGTGAGGTGTATAGTGCTGTTTGCTTTTGAAAATTATATTGGTAGACCGTCATTGGTACCAAATGAATGTGAGCTGTGTGTTTTGGTACTCTGTTAATGTGTCAGTTGTATGGACAGTTGTTGTGTGTTGCAGTTACAGTGGTAACTTGTTGCTGTGGTTGTAAGATTTTAATATTTAATTTTTATTTAATTTTCTACCTTTGAGATGTGATCACCTTATCAGTGGTTCCCTGTTGTTGTGAGATGTGGTTGCCTTATGTGACCGACGTTATAAATGGTACCCTGTTGCTATGAGATGTGGCACACGTTATCAGTGGTACCCTGTTGTTGTGAGGTGTGACCCACATGATCAGTGGTACTGTGTTGTTGTGAGGTGTGACCCACGTTATCATTGGTACTCTGTTGTTGTGATGTGTGGCCACCTTATCAGTGGTACCCTGTTATGAGATGTGGTCACCATATCAGTGGTACCCCATTGTTGTGAGGTGCGGTCACCTTATCATAGTCATCAAGTGTGATGGATTGACGTTCAGATGAAGATGATACTCTGTTGTTGTGAGATGTGGTCACCATATCAGTGGTACCCCATTGTTGTGAGGTGTGGTCACCTAATCATTGGTACTCTGTTGTTGTGAGATATAACCCAACTTATCAGTGTTACCCTGTTGTTTTGAAGTGTCGCCCATGTTATCAGTGGTACCCTTTTGATTTCAGGTGTGGCCACCTTATCAGTGGTACCCTTTTGTTGTGATATATGGTCTCCATATCAGTTGTACCTTGTTGTTGTGAGGTGTCGTCACCTTATCAGTGGTACTCTGTTGTTGTGAGATGTGGTCAACATATCCATGGTACCCCATTGTTGTGAGGTGTGGTCACCTTATCAGTGGTACCCTGTTATTGTGAGATGTGGTAACCAAATCAGTGGTACCCCATTGTTGTGAGGTGTGACCCAAATAATCAGTGGTACCCTGTTGTTGTTAGATGTGGCCACCTTATCAGTGGTACCATGTTGATGTGAGATGTGGTCACCATATCAGTGATATCCCATTGTTGTGAGGTATGGTCACCTAATCAGTGGTACTCTGTTGTTGTGAGATGTGGCCAAAATATCAGTGGTATCCCATTGTTGTGAGGTGTGACCCACGTAATTAGTGGTACCCTGTTGTTGTTAGATGTGGCCACCTTATCAGTGGTACCCTGTTGATGTGAGATGTGGTCACCATGTCAGTGGTACCTCATTGTTGTGAGGTGTGGTCACCTTTTCAGTGGTACTCTTGTTGTGAGATGTGGCCAAAATATCAGTGGTAACCCATTGTTGTGAGGTGTGACCCACGTAATTAGTGGTACCCTGTTGTTGTTAGATGTGGCCACCTTATCAGTGGTACCCTGTTGATGTGAGATGTGGCCACCTTATCAGTGGTACCCTGCTGATGTTAGATGTGGTCACCATATCAGTGGTACCCTGTTGTTGTGAGGTGTGGTCACCTTTTCAGTGGTACTCTATTGTTGAGAGATATAACTCAACTTATCAGTGGTATCCTGTTGTTTTGAAATGTCGCCAATGTTATCAGTGGTACCCATTTGATTTCAGATGTAGCCCACTGGATCAATGAAATCATATTGTTTTTAGATGTTGCCATGTTATCAGTGGTACCCTGTTAATGTGAGATATGTCCCATGTTATCAGTGGTACCCTGTTTTTGTAAGATGTGACCCATGTTATCAGTGGTACCCTGTTGTTTTGAGACGTGGCCATGTTATAAGTGGTACCCTGATGTTGTGAAATGTGCCACACGTTATCAATGGTACCCTGTTGTTGTGGGATGTGGCTCTTGTTAGTGGTTCCCTGTTGTTGTTAGATATATCCCATGTTATCAATGGTACCCTGTTGTTGTGAGATGTGGTCCATGTCACAGTGGTACACTGTTGGTAAGAGATATGGCCCATGTTATCAGTGGTTCCCTGTTGTTGTGAGATGTGGGTCAGTGGCCAATGTTGTCAGTGGTACCCTGTTGTTTTGAGATGTGGCCATGTTATAAGTGGTACCCTGATGTTGTGAAATGCGCCACACGTTATTAATGGTACCTTGTTGTTGTGGGATGTGGCTCTTGTTAGTGGTTCTCTGTTTTTGTTAGACTTATCCCATGTTATCAGTGGTGCCCTTTTGTTGTGAGATGTGGCCCATGTTATCTACGGTTAGCTGTTAGTAAGAGATGTGGTCCACGTTATCAGTGGTACCCTGTTGTTATGAGATGTGGCAACATTGTCAGTGGTTCTCTGTTGTTGTGGCATGTGGCCACATTATCAGTGGTACCCTGTTGTTGTGAGATGTGGCCCATGTTATCTGTTGTATGCTGTTGTTGTGACATGCGGCCACATTATCAGTGGTACTCTGTTGTTGTGACATGTGGAATACTTTATCACTGGTACCCGGTTGTTGTGAGATGTGGTCCATGTTATCTGCGGTTAGCTGTTAGTAAGAGATGTGGTCCACGTTATCAGTGGTACCCTGTTGTTATAAGATGTGGCCCATGTTATCAGTGGTACGCTGTTAGTAAGAGATGTGGTCCACGTTATCAGTGGTACCCTGTTGTTGTGAGATGTGGCCCATGTTATCAGTGGTACGCTGTTAGTAAGAGATGTGGTCCACGTTATCAGTGGTACCCTGTTGTTATGAGATGTGGCCACATTGTCAGTGGTTCTCTGTTGTTGTGAGATGTGGAACACGTTAATAGTGGTACTCTGTTGTTGTGGCATGTGGCCACATTATCAGTGGTACCCTGTTGTTTTGAGATGTGGCCCATGTTATCTGCGGTACGCTGTTGATGTGGCATGCAGCCACATTGTCAGTGGTTCTCGTTGTTGTGAGATGCGGAATACGTTATCAGTGGTACTCTGTTGTTGTGACATGTGGTCGCAATATCAGTGATACCCTGTTGTTGTGAGGTGTATTCGACGTGATCAGTGCTACCCTGTTTTGAAATGTAACCCACGTTATCAGTGGTACTCTGTTGTTGTGATATTTGATCCATGTTATCAGTGGTACCCTGTTGTTGTGAGATGTGGCCACATTATCAGTGGTATCCTGTTGTTGTGAGATGTGGCCCATGTTATCTGTGGTACCATGTTGTTGTGAGATGTGGCCCATGTATCAGTGGTGCTCTGTTGTTGTGAGATGTGGCCCACGTAATCAGTGGTACTCTGTTGTTGTGAAATATGTGCCATGTTATAGGTGGTGAGATGTGGCTCGCGTTAGTGGTACCTTGTTGTTGTGAGATGATATTAGTGGTACCTTGTGTCTTTGAGATGTCACTACGTCCTAGAAGGTACCAAGCCACTTTTACGATCGATTACGTCGTTATTGTTACGTTTAGAAAAGAGCTGTGGTCCTATTTATGTTTTTTGAAAATGTCATTTGTACCCTAGAAATAATTACAATATCATCAGCGTACATTTATAGAGAAAGTTATTATTAAGCATTTCAGAGGACATTGTCCCCTTTGTGTTATTTACTGTAATGGAAAATGATGTAATATATTGAAATAATCTCCTTTGTATGAAACCATGTAAATATTTTAAATGACACGACTATGGATTATGATGTCACTTGATAGTGGAGAGGCCGGTGCTCTCAAAAACTTTTTCGAGCATTGCAATACAAATTTTATTCTAATACCAGAAGTACACGTAATCTATTTCAGTACCAGTCAAAATGATAACTATTCTTTGAATATTGCATGAATACACAATCCGCTGTTAACTTTTGTTATAATCCATTCCGGCATTCGACACTGCAGATAATAAAACTAGGTCATCAGCATACATTACGAGCTACTTGCACTGTGATAATGTGAGAAGGATGAGATAGAAAATCTTAATTATCAGGTAAATGATTTACACATATTTGCAGACCGAAGACTTAGACATCAGATACAGTAACTGAAAGTATAAAATATGTGTCTTTAACACTTATAATGTCGAGCGCCTCCATTTAAAAAAAACCACCAAACGACGAACCACGTGATCGTCATCTCTGTGCACTGTGTAGCCTCCAACCTTATCTCTAAAGGCTACTACACACCACCCGATCATAAATTAAAAAAGAAAATGACTTCACAAAAGTAAAACAGCTGTTATATTACCACAAGACATGACAGGGAATACTTGAGATAGATTTTTTATCCGTTGTTTACACAGTAACAAGGCCAAGGTGATCCGATCGTAGTAAAAATAGATTTGACTTCAAACACCATGCATATAATACTGACGCGCTGAGACATTTTAGGACATGTCATGTAGACGAACAGAAGAATATTATATTGTAAATCGAAACTTGCGGATATTTATCTCAATGTAATGCCGACAACAGTGCATGTGATTATCATTCTATATTGTCAACTGTCTGGCTGACGGATATCGATTTCATCTCCAGAATTTTTAATAGACCATAAATCATATATATAGCTTGAATGTATATGCAATTAATATTACCGTGGTTTGCCATAACCCGAAAGGTTACGTAAGACTTCCCGCTAGATGTCAAAGTTTGTGTAATGTTGAAGTTTAAAATACGTATTGTTACGGATAATTTTATTGATTACGTTGACCATGTATTATCCAAAATGAATTGCTCTAAAAGCCAAACGGTTGGCTTAGTGTGTACACTGTCCGAACCGGCCAGTAAACCCGTATGTCATTGGTCAGACGTAATTGATCATGTGTGACCATGTGGTGAAATCTGACATAAGATAGTATTTTAGGGTAGGATGATAGTAGTTGCTTCCCGAATTTCGCTTATCACGGTTTGTTTTACCTCAATCTCTTTTTTATTAGAATTGATTGTATTTTTCATTCTCGTTAAATTTCAAGCAAATGCAGGAACATTTACCATACTAAAACAATCGCATTTATCTCGGGTAATTTGAAAATTTAAGAAATATTAAGAATGTTTAAAGATTTTTATCTGAACTTGAGTAAAAAATCAGACATTTATTTTAAAATAACCTAGTAAAATCATTTAATATTATCACATTTTCATCGCCGACTATACACAAGGTTGGCACTTGCATTTATATATACATGATGGAATTATTTTGTCTGGAGTCTGTCCGTCTGTCTGGTCCACTTTTTTTTCATGATACGTGTACAGTATATGATCAATTTCAGGCGACATACCTGTTCGCGAATAGTCGAGAGTGGGATTTAAAATAATTTTTAATCACTTTGACTATTTATCCAATTCTTTATACGCAACACTAGAATTATCCTTGTATATTTGACCACGGCGTTGTTTGTCTAGCTTGTAAATGAGTTGAAGGACCATTACCTCACAAACTGGCCCTCTGGTTAGTCTACAGGTCATTGATTAGTTTGTTGGTATTTTAGACGCTCGGATGCTCCATGTCAATGGTGTCGTACAGCCACTACGGACGACGTGGCTGATATGTTCATTGGGCAGATTCAACGTGTCAGGGTTTCAGTTCATGTCAAGTGATAACCACAGGAATTTATCGCGCTTCCCGGTCACTTGATGTACTATGGGTTAGGGTTAGAGCTGTATAACCCATATTGCATTAAGCAACCGGAAAGCGCGATAAATCCCTGTGTTGATAACCATTATTCAGTTCATTTATTAACAACCCCCCCCTTTTCATCATGATGAACGTAGGATTTGTTTCAAAATCTATATGTATGTTCAAGTTCACAGGCGCGTAGCCAGAGTGCTTTTCACGTGGATGCTAATTCTGTCAGGGGAATCGCTTTGATTCCCCTTAATGGATCCAGGGAGACGCCCCGAAATCGGTTTTACACATTACAAGGCAGTTTTCTACGTTAAAATGAACCTTTGTACACTTTCCTTTTTTTTTTTGCAAAACGACTTGGAAACGCCTGGCTACGCGAACCGGACTTTCCTCTTTTAGGTGGATACAATTATATATTTAGCAGAAACTTTATGTACAGCGCTTCATTAAATCATCAATAATGCATGTCATAAAAATTGCCAATTTTTTGTGTGCAAAAATCTCTTTTCAATTGACATTTTTGCACCCACGAATTTGAGGAGGAGGTGCGACAGGGGGGGGGGGGGTGTAATACATACTAGATAATGATTTTGTCGCATTGAACCATAGCTAGGGGATACGTTTATCCAGTCAATATTCCTAATCTTCAGAAGGGACGTTGGAATCAATGCCTAATATGTAAAGGCTCAGGGTTTTTTTTCCTTGTTTTGGGGCCGAATTTCGGCCCCTTCCCAATGCCAAATTTCCTCTATTTTTCCCAAAAAATCACTCTTAAATTCCCAAAGAGGAATTATGAAAAAATCACCTGAGAAAATAAGACTCAAAACCTGGAAGTCAGCACAAAATGTCCTATTTCTAAGTGCATCTTCAAGATTTTCATTCAACCCTTGTTCATTTCGGGTCCCTGTAAAGTGCGAAACGAAACAAAAATGAAACGAAACGAAACGAAACAAATCGAAACGAAACGAAACAAATCGAAACGAAACGAAACGAAACAGATCGAAACGAAACGAAACAAAACGAAACGAAACAGATCGAAACGAAACGAAACAAAACATAAAACTTAAGAAAATGAGAAAAAGGGGAAAAATCGCCGAAAACGAATATTTCAAGACAAGATCAGCATGTAATATTGCCTTAATCCAAGAGTTCTACATTTGTAACTAGTGCCGAGAGGGTTTCTTGAAAGAGTCAAAGTTGACAATTAAAAAAATGCCATTCATGTATTTAAGAGGAATAAGAGGGAGGGGATAGAAAACCACGCTATGACACCGTAATGAGATCATAAAACGGGGTGGGGGCACATTTCAGGAGAAAAAAAATTCTTATCCTTTTTCAAACGAAATGTGCCCCCCAGTTTTTAATTGTTCTCATTTTTCTGATAAAATTTTCAAATACACATAACGGAACAGTTCCGTTTCCTCTGTACTAGAGTCCTCCCTGCTAAATAATATTTTTCCGTCTTTGACGAGGTTATTCATCCCAATCACTCTCCTTTAAAATGCAATTGTGCTACATGTACATACCGTATATATTATGTTTTAATCGTCAACTGTGATTCTTTAAAAAAAAAACCCTCCAGCCACAAGAACTAACGGTTGAAGGCAATAATGAGGGGGTGGACAGGGACAAAGGGAGGGGAGAGAAAGGGGCGGGAGGAGGGAAGAAGAGGACAGGAGGAGAGGAAAGGGGGCGAGAGGAGGGACAGATGATTGGGAGGGTAACAGTAACCCAAAAAAATTAGGAAATTACTTTTAATATAAATAATCTTGCTCTTATGCATTCATGTACATAATCTCAATTTTAAAAATTACCACGAAATTCATCTATATATACCTTAAAAATGTTTCCCGATCGCTTCGCTCGCCACAATTTTCAATTTATTTTTCAAATACTTCAGGCTCGCTCCGCTCACCTTAGTTTTTCATCTAAACAGGTCTATTTCTTTTTTCAAGGTTTAAAAAAGGAAATAACCCAAATAACTTCACTATTGCACCAATTTACACTTTAAAGTTTAAACATTTGTCTTGACCGCCAAAGACCCCCTCCACCCACGGGGAGGCGGGGAGGCGGCAGGAAGAGAGTGGTACCCCCTGACCCTTCAATAAGATCTTGTCTTGAAATATTCGTTTTCGGCGATTTTTCCTCTTTTTCTCATTTTCTTTAAGCTTTATGTTTTGTTTCGTTTCGTTTCGATCTGTTTCGTTTCGTTTCGATCTGTTTCGTTTCGTTTCGTTTCGATCTGTTTCGTTTCGATTTGTTTCGTTTCGTTTCGTTTCGATTTGTTTCGTTTCGTTTCGTTTTTGTTTCGTTTCGCACTTTACAGGTACCCGTTCATTTCAAGCAAATCAATTGATTAGCAGCGCTGATAAATGATACTTTAGGATTATACAGTGGTGAGAATTTGTATAAATTTTTTCCCGATTTCAGCAAAATGTCGTAAATTTTCCCAAATGGGACAGGCACAGGCACCTTCCCCAAAATAAAAAAAAAACCCTGTAAAGGTACCTGGAAGGAGGTGTGCTTACTTTGCATATATGTACTGTAGTTTCATATTCCTACATTACAACATTTGCATTTCATTTTGAGTTCAAAGTTATTCTGAGAGAGTTTCTAGAACCATGATGCTGTGGAGACCATATTGAGGTACATGTATTACAGCTTTCAGTTTGATAACCCTATAACAGCAACCTCTCTTACTGGTTACATTACATTGATGAAGCAATTTGCAGAATACAAACGAGGGACAATGACAACATTGCGAAGCATAATTAAAAGGGAAATTAGGTAGTGAATTACAATAAGCGCTTCATCAGCTGTTATTACAATTATCAGTGTTCATTTTCTGTTATATACTATGTCCGCTAGTTGTTGCTCAATTTTGGAACTATAATTCTATTTCATATACAATTAGCAAAATCGTGCTGATTTGGTCTGAAACAAAAATTGGCTTTATAAGTTTATACTTTTTGGCCGAAAACTCAACACAGTCAACTTGAAGTTTGTTTTTTTTCAGCCCACATTTGATAAGGATTTGAATCAATGTTTCACAGAATTGTTTCCAAAAACTTAAACCAAAGTAATACCTCTAAGTTCAAGGTCAAAATTAAGGGTATTCTTAGTTGAGTCATAACTTGACAACCCATACATTAATTTGAATATTTCACAGAACTGTCGCCAAGATAAGACCTATGCGTACAACATGACATTAAATCAAAGAAATACGAGAAGCGGAGCTCGATACCACGGTCTTTCTCTACTTTCCAAATAGTAGAGAGAGGGGGCCGTGGATTTAATTGAGGGTCGTTGACGTCGAGCTACTGTGTCGTATTACATGGAGATGGAAGATAAAATATATGATAAAACTACTGACAGGGGTTTTTCCCTTCCCTCTGGTAGTTACAGAGAATTTTTTAAAATACTTAATGGTATTAAAACTTTCTTTTTTCTCTTTTTCAGAACTTGGCGAAGAGCAGTCTTGAGATCAATAGAGCTTTGCACATGGGTGAACATGAGCGACATTTCCAGAGTACTGAGCTGAAGAAGACTTGTACTTGACTTGTACTTGATAATTTTCTTGAACAAACTGAAGACTGCTTTGTACACTAGTGAGACCTAGGGAAACTTTTAAGAACTTTGTGAATGACAAATCTAATAATAAGAAGTCTGCTTCGCATAGTCATGATAAAGTGCAATATGTAAACTTAAGCAAAACTTCCATAACTTTTGATGCTAGAATAAGGAAATCTCTACTTCCAAATACTAGTATATGTAGATGAGTGAACAAGAGGAGGGTGCCAAGAACAAAGAGTGAGGGAACTTGAGCAAGTTTAAGAACTTTGCCAATACCAGAACAAGTTTAAGAACTTTGCCAATACCAGGCTTTAGAACAAGAATACTGCTGTATACATGTCCTTTCTGAGCGTGAACAAAGAGAGGAGATGGGGAGGTACTCGGGTAAAACTTGTCGTCTGCTTACGATGCTATCACTCACGGCATCTTTCTTCGTTGTGGAGATCGTCGTGGGATACTTGACTAACTCCATAGCTTTGGTGGCTGATTCGTTCCACATGCTGTCTGATGTGGCGGCACTGATTGTGGGCTTCGCTTCTGTCAGGGTAAGTGTATATAATGATCTCTCTGTCACTGACCGCTTCCTCATCAGTACATGACCACTCAATATAGCTTTGGTGGCTGACTAAAAATGATCGTTCCACATGCTGTCTGACTTCCTTTTTGTCACCGTAAGCCACTTAGTGTGTATAATGATCTCTCTGAAATTATCTAAACAATTTTGCACCATTACTTCAATTGACTTGATATTGAGATTATATTATCACCATTATTGTGGAAGACTATGAAAGAAAGCAAATGGACAGTGCCTTACAGCATTCATCTTCTCAAGACAAGTTTACATAATACCTTATTACACTTGTCTAGAGGAGATGGCAGCATTTGTCTTTACAACACTTTTGAATTCTTAAAATATTAAAGGTTTTATTGAACAGAACATGAATTATGAATAAAATACACTATTTGAAGATTTTAAAAGTGCAATGCGCACGTAAGCCATATAGGAGGTATATGTATCAGCTGTGCCCCAGACTTCTGGTTTTGTCTTACAGATATCCAAATGGCAGACGGAGAAGAACACATACGGCTGGGTGAGAGCGGAGGTGGTGGGGGCCATGGCCAACGCCCTGTTCTTGGTGGCTCTTTGTTTCTCCATTCTGGTAGAGGCTCTAAAACGACTGGTGACGTTTGAGGAGGTAGAGAATCCCAAGCTGCTGTTGATTGTTGGAGGAATGGGTCTGCTCGTCAACTTTATAGGACTCGCCTTGTTCCATAACCATGGTACATATCCTTTCTCTTTCTGTATATATTATCATATCTAGACCATAGTCCTGCTTACAATTTTTATGCTGCTGACGCACCTCGCGTCTCGCAGCGAGGTTATATGTTATAGAACTAACCTAGACCAAAGACAAGTCATGTTAGCAAATTTCTGTTGTTAGCTTTTCACGTAAATTTTACATCTATCATCATGATAGAAAGTGTTGCCCATGAGTCAAGAATGCCCTACCAAAGCTCAAGATCATAGCATTTTGATGAAAATGGTTTCCAGATAACACATTTTTATAGACCATTTATAGACTGGACATTCAAATCATGTGAATATATTACATGTGTACATGCTGGGGACTCAAATCTGTATTAAAGTAGTGTAACATGACATTATTCAATCACAGGTGCAAGTTTTGCAACGTGGCATATTTAATCCATTCTGCACATTATGAACTAGTTTCAGTTCATGTAGGTTTTGTTTCTGTTCACATCACATTTTATGACATGTTTTATAAATCATGGACAGCACGTTTGACATTTAGAGACACATGCTTGTATAAATAATGCTCTGTTTGCAGTTTCAACAGTCTTTATCATTTTTTGATCACTCAGTTCCATTTTAAAAATCTGTTTTATCATTTAGGCCATAGTCATGGAGGTCACAGTCACGGAGGTCACAGTCACGGGGGTCACAGTCATGGAGGAGGAGGGGCTACTGATCATAATCACAGTCAAGGTCATGGTCACAGCCATAGTCATGGACACAACCATCGCCATGGTGATGGTGATCACCATGGAAACGAAGAGGAAAAGAAGGCTTTGGTAAAACACACTTCAGCTAACGGTGTTATAAAGCCGGTGGCGTCAGAAATCAGTCAAGATGAAGAAGCTGGGGATGATGAGAGCGTAAAAATCATAATTAATGACACATCTAAGGAGGAGCTTAACAACATCGACATTGATATCGATAACCCTAGAGTTGGTGAGTTTATTTTGTATGTGTGTTGCCTTATCCCTTTTAAAATTTGCAATAATGTACCAAATTTTTGCTTCATTTTTACTTTAATATTAGTTTTACAGTATTGCAGAGAAGGAACCTTTAGTTCGTAGTTGTATGTCCCAGTATCAAGGATTGGTATAGAACATTGTTTTTGGCCTATGTGTTCATTTATTTGCTTGTTTTGTAATAATGTTTGTTCAAAATATTAACTTTGCACATATAACAGGGGCCTAGTGTTTCTCAAACATATATACTCTTAGGCATGCTTTCAATGTCATATTACTGTATATCAGTTTTACTGTAGGTGAATGATTGAACTGCTATATTACTCTATCTATCTCCTACATACATATCATGCTTCAATTTGAAATATATTTTATAATTTCAACCTATTTTCTAACCTGATGAAAAGTAGGAATTGGCACTTATTAGATTTTTTTTTCACATAAATTGCACTTTTTTCTCCTAGGTAAAAAGAAGCGTTCGTGTAAGTTTATAAATATTAATATCAACCTCTCAGTCTGCACCTGCCAGATTCCGCCTATTGTAGTTTATGCATATATCATCTTTTATTTTTTGCAGGTAATTAAAATGTTCAAAATCATATATTAAACATTTATCAATGCAATATCAGTAAACTAAAGAACTAATAATGGAGCTAGGTTTATAATTTATACATTTCATATTTCCCCCCAGAATTATCACTGTATGCCAACCCCTTTTCTGATCGATCTTTGTGCAGTAACGTTCTTTTATAGCCGCGCAGTTCGTATAGCCAGATTAAAGGTTAAATTGGCCAATGTTTGTTTGAAAAATGAAAATAGTAGTGCATTCTTTGTTTTGTAAATTTGCACTATAGCAAGTTTAAAAGCTTTGAGCTATTCTTTTAACTGTAAATAAACTTTTTTTCCCATTTTTTTTTAGCAAATCTTTTAAATTTAGTAATGTGCCAAAGTTTAAGTAAGTGTGACAAAAATCTTAGAATGAGATTATGAAAAGGAAAAAAATGACAGGTGCACAGTAAATAATATAAGTTTGGTAATATTAAGGGTTTCTCCTTCTTTTATTTAACAGAACATATTTAACAGGGAAACAATCAGATTTGCTTCATAGATTATTAATTTTTTTTTCTAAGCCTTTGATATCTCCAATTCTATGATCAATGTACATGTTGATAGATTCTATGTACAGGACATACAGGTGAATTTCATACAGGAAGAAAAGGTCCCAAATATTTCAAGTAAATTCATTATTTCTTAAGTATGCTGATGACACTGTCTTTATGGCAGAAACTCTATATGGGTTCAAAAAGTGTTCAGACTCAATATGTTGATTAGTTTGAATCTTAGTGTCCTTGGGCTTAAAGAATGTGACCTTGGCTAAGTTGCTAAATCCTGCATTGCTTCCTCCGAACCCTGGAGTAACGAGGGTACCTTGAACTTGAAACAAGCTGCATATGTAATGAAGCATTAATTGGTGCTGAGGATGGCAAGTCTGCTGTTTGCTTCCTTAATCTTGAGAAAGCACTTGACTGAACAGATCTTCCAAGGAGTATAATTACTGTAAATGTCACATGAGACATTGGCGATTTGAAAGTATAAACCAATTATCCCTTTTCCTGAATTCAACCTGGTGGGTAAGCAATGCCAAAACGGCACTTTAGAAGATAACTGTTGCATATGAGTGGAAGTGATTCTCTTGGGCCACAGGAAGTATCTTTTGCAGTCAAAATTTTGATGGAACATTACAAAGCATTGATTGATGCACTCACAAACCCTACTCCATTGACACTTTTTCTTTAATACATTGCTCTGATCTTATCTACCGGTATACCTAGATCATCTTTGTTAAAAGAAATCAATATATTAGCGAAATGTAAGATCAGAAAATCTTGCACTTGATATCAACTTTACTTTTAAACTGAGTTGCTAATCTCAAAAGTTTGTCAAGTTACTGGACAAAACTCAAATAGTTCACAGGATTTTGAAGATTGAAATAGGTGCATGGTTTCTTGATCATATTTAGGGAGAACTTCTATAAGGTATAATCTCATATCCAGAAGGCTTCTAGCTCATTGCATTACTTCATGGAATATGATCATTGTTTATAATAATCATAAAATTGCTGAAAATTAATTAAAGTAAGCAGTTTTCACCTGTTTTAGAAGTATGAATTAAGGTGACTTTATGCTTGTTTCATTTGAGTATCATGGCTTCAAGATACATAAAAAAACTCGATCAGGATTTCTTTAAAGAATTTCTGTTGTCAAGACTAAACTTTTAAAATCTTATACAGCTGTACTGTCTCTTTGAAGTGCTTTTGAAACTAGTTTTAATAGTGACAATTTCTTCTCGATCTCAAACAGATTACCATTACATATAGACAGTGTTATGTAGTACCAGTACTTATTGCATGCAAGCAGGAGATGCTTCCCCTTGCCTTCTCTCTTTCTCTCTCTCTTGCTTTCAATAGTGATTTTCTTATCAGACATGTTACTGTGCCTTTCTGTTTAGATTCAAACACATAATATATGGCTGTGTTTTTGTGTTATATTTCTATGATTATTTCATTACAGCCGCCAGCGCCCAGCTGAACATGAGGGGCGTGTTTCTACACGTGCTCGGTGACGCGCTGGGATCCGTTATTGTAGTGATTAGTGCCCTTGTCATTTGGTTTGCAGAGGGAGACTGGAGATTTTATGTTGATCCTGCTATGAGGTATAAAAACCAAAAAAAGAAATTATCAGGAAAAAATATCCTTTCAACTTTTCTGACAGATTTGTGCAAAGTTCAAATGAGCTTTAGAATACGAAGTTAATTATACAAATAAAAGATAAGCCTTCTTTGAAATGGTAAAATCTTGAGTATTCTAAAATTGATATGTAAATATTCTTCTCATTTATATGCTCGATATATTTTAAAAATCTATCACAATAGGATTTCTGTGATGCATGTTTGTAAATTAGTGCATCATATGATAAATCCTTGGGGTTGAGCACGCGGATCGAGACTATTGAGAGAAGTAGTGCCTGGCGACCTGGCACTATATTGCTTTTTGCTTTACAGAGTTATGTCGCTTGGAGCCTCAGTCACACGATATACAAAAAATGTAGGTGTCGCCACTTCCTTGTAAAATAGCTTCATTGTAAATCTGAATAGGTATAGGTTGGTCCTTTTAAAATTGCTGTCCAGGTCATGTGATGCACTAAACCTATTAATGCCAGTTTGTATGGGTACTATTTTCTCATAGTGTTGCTTTTGGAAGGTTAATAGTGTCCCTCGCTAATGCTCGGGCACTATTCCTTCCAAAAGCAACACTATGAGAGAATATAGTACCCACACAAACAGGCATTAATAGGTAATTGCTGTACCTCACCCTGAGCCTTTGTGAGCTATTTTCAGTATATCATTTCCTAACAGAATATTACAATGTTAACATGTAAATGTGCTTCCATGATTATTTTCATACCAAGCAGGATCCTTATAAGTGATTTACATTACTTGTATATCTTATAATTTGTCGTTTATAGCGTTACTTATATAATATAATTTGTCGTTTATAGAGTTACTTATATATCTTATAATTTGTCATTTATAGCGTGTATAACTTTCTCCTCCAGCATGGTAATGGTGATGATTATCTTTAGCACAACTTTACCATTATGTAAGTAATATACATGTATATACAGAAAATCTCTTATCAAAACTGTAAAACAAAACATGAATATTAGATAGTGATATTGACAACCTGAAATATACATACATGAGATCAGAAAGATGTATTTCTGTAAACAAAGTCTTACTGGATCAAGGTATACAGGTCCAGACCCTATAACTTCATCCCGTCATTATTAATAATATAAATATATCTGCTGATATGGTTCTTTGTGTTTGGTATGCCTGAGTTTTTTTAGTATGAATATTAAGTGATGAATTATATTATTGGACCCTTGAATGGTGCTTATATGAACTTGCATAAATTTCTTCTTTTATTTCAGTAAAAGAGTCTGGTTTTATTCTCTTACAAACAGTACCATCACATATACATGTGTCTGAAATTAAGGAAAAAGTTGAGAAAGTAAGTATATACCTCTGGTTGATTTTACTAAATAATTAGTCGTTTGGATGATATTGTTCCGATTTATATATAGTTATCAACCAGTGAATGATTTAGGAAAATACAATATTCCCACTGATGCTTAATAAAAACATGGCTGTAATCGTGAATTCATGTAAAAGCGTAGATCAGGTTATGAGAGCATATTGTGCTCTGTTAACAGAAGCAAACTCGATGACCTACCACATTTTAAACTTCCCTCATCTTTCAGAAATGGTCAGATAAAGTGTACTCACAGTAAGGTGCCATTTCTTGTTTTAATACTGTTTTGCGTCCTTTTGAAATTGAGAATGCTGCCAGCCAGCCAGGGTGAAAAACAAACAAGCAAATAAAAAAAGAATTCAACTTCATATTATGTGACTATGTGAAATCTGACAGATACAAGACTGATTATAATCAACAGATTTTAGTCATCAAAAGAATGATACATAATACATTTACCTTGAATCATTGCAGTACTTTTACATTTTTACTTGAAATTTCTAAAATTAATCCATTTCTCTTCAATTTTTCTAGAAAACACATTTAATTTGCCAAATATATATTATTATTTTAATTTTGTTTTGTTTTCTGACTTTGGAATCAAAACCTACCAGCACGAGGACGCAAAACAGAAAATAACAAAGAAACGGCCTAACAATATTAAAACTAACATGTATACACTATACAAGTCAAGATTCGTTTATTAAATTCTTCCTCAATTTGTAGAAAGATGGTGTTTTAGCTGTACATGAGTTACATATATGGCAGTTTATCTTAGTCATGACTCTTTCTTCTTCACTTTGTAGATAGATGGTGTTTTAGCAGTACACGAGTTACATATATGGCAATTAGCTGGGAATCGTATTATAGGATCTGCCCACATACGGTGTAAGAATCTTCAGTGCTACATGAAGACGGCCAGGGAGATCAGAGACTTGTTCCACCATGAAGGGATACATTCCACCACTATACAACCTGAATTTACAGCGGTGAGAATTCATACTCTTTGATGTAGTTTTATAGGGGCACTGAACAATTGTATGACATTATTAGTTATTAGGTTTGTTACTGACCTTACACGGAAATCTGTCGGGTTGATAAAGCCCATAGAAGGCGAGGCGCTTGCGCCGAGCCTTCTATGGGCTTTATCAACCCGACAGATTTCCGTGTAAGGTCAGTAACAAACCTAATAACTGATTTGTTTTGTCGAGGACCATTTTAGGTATGACAGACAGACAGACATGGTGATTCCTACTGTCCTCCTGCTTTACCAAGCAATAGTGCTGTAAAGTTTTACCCAGTTTTGCTAATTGTCGGCCATTGCCTTACAAATTTTTGAAACTGACTTTCCACAAGAATTTGTCGGGCAGTCACATGACCAAATTCAAGCATTCCCATTGGGTCAAACTAGTCCGAGGCAAAACAATAAGCACTGATTAAGTTTTACAAATGAGATTTGTAAATCCTATAGTCAGTATATATACGTCAAGACTAATTAAGCGGAATATAAATTTAGGAATGTTTTGGAAGAAAAATTGTACTTTGCACATCACTCAGGACTGCTTAAACTGATCTGTTTTAGTCGCAGTAAATTAAATAAGAAATAGTATTTTAGTTTGGATATATAAAGCATATTATTTACGCTGCATGATATAGCATATAAATTTACTCTGTTTTGCAGCCATTCGAGAATGAGTTGGACACTACTCCCATTAATGACTGTGTATTAGGGTGTGATGAAACATGTTGCCCCCCACCCTGCCGTAAAAGAAGCTCCAGAAAATCAAGTCGTAATTCTGAAAGTTCAAATAGTATAAGTAAAGAAGGCAGTAGTAGCAGTAAAGAGGGTAGCTGACAAGCATTGGCCGGTTAGAATCTGCTCCTTTAATAACCATTAGTGCCGAAATCTAGTACTAAATGGGTATTGATTACGTACATTATTGAGCCATTGCTCGTAGCGAAATACTGACTCGTGGAGAAATGGTGCTGACTCATGGAGAACCGTTGACTCATTGGACAGTTCATATACTGACTCACTGGCTGACGTGCAATTAGTCCCCCTTTTGGTCTACAATTTCTGAAAATTTTGGCAATAATTATTCGTGCCAAATAATTATTCAAAAAGTTAAATTACTTTTTTCAACATGTTGTGTTCTGAATGACAGAGCTACAGGTATAGCTACACGGAAATAACATTCTGTTTATAGACTTATGGATAGAGCACAGATGTTTGTCATTTCATCCTGTTAAAATCATTAAGCATGTTTTCAAATATCTGATCAAGAAATAAGCACTTCATTGACGATTTCTAGTTTTACCTTCTTAACAGAATTACGCTGGAATAAAGTATATCCCCGTTTAAGTAGATATATTAAATAATAGTCGTATGTTGGACAAACAGGTCACTGCTGATTAACCAAAAAAGCAATAAAATAAAAAAAAATCTATCACTCTTTTAAAAAAAAGCCTGCCATATGGTAAATCGGTATAGACACCATTTTGTCCAACTTAAGAAAATTGTTTTATGAAAAAATACTTTATTATAAGTCAGTGATTGGGAAGGACAGGGGCCATGTGCCATAGTCCCATTATAATTTGCAAAATACATGTAGCCCATTGAAGTCTCAGTATTTCCTTCAGAAATATCCCATTGAAATTTTAGAAAACTTGGAAAATGACACATTCACAAAATTAATCCTACCCTGGGTCATTGTCTAGTAAAATTAAGATATTCACTTAGTATTTTTTGACAGTCTGCATGGAATAAGACATATTAAAAAGGCTTAAATTAATACAATTGTAACTATAACCAATCTTAATTCACAGGATGAAATGATGAAATTGTTGTTTCTCAAATTTTCCATTCATTCCTATTTACCGATTCTTAAGTTCTAGCTCAGAAAAAGAATAATACCAAAGGAACAGCACATCTTAAATCCAAGGTTGCATTAATATTGAATTTCATTGGTTGTTCGTGCCATATTAATGGCTGTATAATGAGAGCATACTCACTTTTAATGTTCCTAAGTCATATATGCTTTAAATTATAACTATGTCTTCAGGAAATCAAAACAACACTGGAATCACTTTGTCTGACCTCCTTCTTTCATTCCTTCTGCCATGCTGTTAAAGTGAAATTCACACTTTCATTCTAAATTTAACTCACTGCTTTACAGAAATGTCAAGATCACCAAAAGTTCAAGGTCCCTTAAAGGTCAAGGTCACTTATATACAGTCAAACTTAATGCAGGTGACATAACTGTTCTTTAGTAGTGTAGTTTGCATAAATGTAGATTTGATTAGAAGGAAAATAACAGAAGTGTGACGTGATTAGCCAAATGGCTGCTATTATCATTTAATGAAGATCTTACATTGACTAACTTTTGAAAGTCTGTTTTCTGACACAAATTTTGCCAGATATATTCATCAGCTGAGTATACATACAACATGCAGCCACAAACGTCACGTCAGAAGCTGAAGTTATAATTCCTTAATTGACCCTTCCGAACGCGGGAAAAATTTGAGAAATTCCATGACGTCGCAATGCAATTTCAATGTTTTACCGAGGTTCAAAGCTTGTTTGTCTGAGGTAAAAGCATAATGTGACGTCACGAAATTTTACATTTTTTTCCCGCAATTGGAAGGGTCAATTTCATACATGTACCTTGTGTATTAAATCTGAAAAATTATTCATTATATATGTATATGGTGTCTGGGCGTAGTATATAAGTGCAGAGTATATGTCTCCTCCTATTGGTCTATGTACAATTGTTTATGTATAATTTGTCTTATGGTTTACATGTTACTGGTTATGTATATTTTGTCTTCTGATGGAAAAATTGTTATGTAAATTTCGTCTTTACATGATGTTTATTTGTTGATGTATATTTCTTTTTCTTTATGGTCTATAATTGTTTTTGTATTTTTCTGATGTGTCTATCTGTTACAGATTAGACGAACAAAGTTTGTGTTGCTGGGAAGTGCATATGATATGTGCCTTAATTATTTTGGTACTTAATTATTTTTTTGTACGAACTTTTCGCTCAAAATTTTCTCATTGATATTTTGAAGAATATGAATGATTTTTTGAAAGCCCTTGTTACTTACAAAAACAATTTGTATCCTTATTATAGAGATCTTCTTTAATTTCCTGCAGTTTTCTCATAATTTCCTGCATCTTCCAAATTATTTACTTACATGTATATATTTGTTCTTATATTTTCATGGATTCAAAGATTGAACCCTGTAATGGCACAGATGTGTCTGTCATTTTGTTTCTCCTGTCAGTCTGTCATTTTGTTACTCCTGTCAGTCTGTCATTTTGTTACTCCTGTCAGTCTGTCATACTTTTATTTTCCAGATGATAACCTTCCAACAAAATTGAGATTTACAATTATTGATTAGGGTCAAAGGTCAAGGTCACTATTAGGAAAAGTAGACTTCAAGTTATGCTTTGCAAATGTCATGAGAAGCTTTTCTATAGTGCCAACTCTCTAAATTATATTCAGTGATATGGATAGTGCTTAATATCAGTAGTTGAATAATAGTATCATTACTTTTGCGTCAAGGTCATAAGTCAAAGGTCAAGGTTGATGACTGTTTCAGAGATGAACAGCTACAGCATGGGTCGAGATTCAAAGGCATATAAGTTTGTGCATTTGTCTGTTTGTATGCAACAAGTAATAATGTTTGCCATAGTGTTTAAATTGAACATGTAAGAGATAGACATTTTAATTGAGAATTCATTCCTTGTGGCACAATTTTTCTATTGGTGCAATATTTTTTACCTCGTGACCTACTATTGAAAAACTTGTGAATGGTTATGTGATATGGATTTCATATTTCACATGTGTGTTCCTAATGTGGCGCAACCTTTTTATAGAATCAAATTGATCTTGTGACCTTGACATTGGACGTTGACCTACTTTTCAGATAGAGATGCTGACAGGGGCATTTATGTTTTACAAACACATGTTTTAAAGTTTGTTTCCTATTGGATTGTTTTGTTGATCTTTTTAAAGTTTTTTTAAAGAAAGGTCCAACATACTAGTTCTAGGTCAAAAGTAGATTTAAAGCAAATCCCAAGTTTACATGTAGATATGGTCATTCAGCTCATACTGAGCATTACAGCTCATACTGAGCATTACAAAAGTTATCATATCTCTGAAACACAACACACTTCTAGCTTATTTTAGCCTAATGCCTGTAGAAAACTTCTCAGTCAAATTGTAGAAACCTATTTTTGTGTCGCCTGTGAAGCATAGTGACACTTAGGGATCACTCTTTCTTCTTTTTGGTTATTGTTTTTATGAATGTTATAAAATGAGAAAAATAGATTTTCCCATCCAGCTTCTATAGAACAATGTCCATATATATATCCTGGCAGCCTAAGATTTTCAGATAATTATATTATGGAAGCAAAAATCTATAAATATGCAAAATTGAAAAAAAAATATCAAGGATGTGCCTTGTTGATTTTTTGGGTCAAAAAGTCAAGATAATAGAGCATTGATGGTTGAAAATGTTATTTTTTGTTTTTGGATTTTAATGAGATGTGTTCCTAAGTTTCATAATGGCATTACAATTGCTCTACATAGTATTTTGCGGTCAACAGACCAAAGATTATGTCATTCAAACAGATGAGTGTCTTAAAAGACTCGACAAAATAGACTTTTTCACTCAGGGCAAAATGTTTTGTAACTTAGTCAAAATATATTGTGGTGCAAAAGATTCAAAATTATTGTCATTTAATTGTCAATTTCAGTGTGATTGATTTTCATTTTGTTTGATGTATTATGTTTAAGAAAACCATGCATTGTTTTGGACAATGGAATTTATAATGTCAGAACTGTTTTTATGTCTTTATATGATCTAGAGACGATTCTGGTTTACATGTACGTGAGAAACTAATGCATACATTCAAAAATGTATTTTACTTTATACTACAAATCTATGCATTTTCTGAAGTATACACCTTTTTAAGTCATTTAGATCTATTTTAAAAGACATTTAGATCTATTTAAGACATTTAGATCTACCATTTGTAGTAAATCATACATCATTTGTTGTGTATTATGTCTCTTTCGTATGTAATGTGGATAACAGTATTATTACAGATGAAATTCAATAAATTCCTGAAATTTGAAATAAAAAAAGTATAATGATACTTAAGTTTATGGACTGATGAGTTATCTATAAACATTCTTGAAATTATTTGATGAACAGAGTATATTAAGCTATTGTCATTGTTCATTAATTTTAGATATGGAATCTTTTTGGAAACAGAATGTCTTTTATCACATGATTCGCCCGTTATGCAGTTTCATAAAGCCATGTCATAAATATATGATATGATAACACGTTACATATCACTCTGCTTGAATGCGATTGGTCAAGTTTGGAACCTAATCACATAAACCTTGACAAATGTGACCTTTCAAATATCGGTCAACTGTTAAATTCAGACCCGGAGTCAATATCAATGATTAAAATTGTTGTTGTTGAATTAATTTTTGCATTAAAATACTATTCAAAATTGAAACACTTTTCTCTTACGCACAGAATAGATCTATACGATGGGGACACTACTTCTCATGGCGTAGCAGACGACTTCTGGATCACGGCGTGATTCGCCTCAGTAGTTCTCGGAAACGTTGATTTCACGTTAGAAATACACATTTTTAGGCAATATCATGTGATAAAAAGAATCTGAAATGAATGTTCATTTCATACGAAGTAGTATGAAACTCGTTGTGCATTTTATATCCCCTTGCCAAGGCTCGGGGATATAAAACTCACAACTCGTTTCATAATACATCGTATGAAATGAAAATTCATTTGAGATCCTATATATATATTGACATGCATGCATGCATCGATAGATAGAAACGGGTAATACAAGCATATCCCACAAATCATGTTTGTGGTACATCTCCTGGATCCAACACTTTTTGCAACCTGATTGGTCTATGGTCTAGTTGTGCACCTGATATTTTGTTTGAGCCCCTGACCCCCAGGGTCTTAGAAAATGGGTGTGGTCATTTTCTCCTTTATAACTCTATGTAATCTTGTGGTCACCATTTCTCAGAAAGTATAAATGATAGAAAGTTAATTCTTTTTGCGAATTATTAAAGGTTGATGATCTAGTTGTGCACCTGATATTTCATCTGAGCCCCTGACCCCTGGGGTCTTAGGAAATGGGTGTGGTCATTATCTCCTATAGACCTCAATGTAATCTTGTGGTCAATATTTCTCAAAGTATAAATGATAGAAGGTTAATTCTTTTTGTTATATTATAGGTCTATGATTGAGTTGTGCACAAGATATTTTTTTTTTGAGCCCCTGACCCCCAGGGTCTCAGAAAATGGGTGTGGTCATTTCCTCTTATATAAATTATATAATATTGTGATCACCGTTTCTCAGAAAATATAAATGATAGACTGAAAGATTATCCTTTTTGCAATATTATAGGTCTTTGATTGAGTTGTGCACAAGATATTTTGTTTGAGCCCCTGACTCCAGGGTCTTATATATTGGGTGTGGTCATTTTCTTCTATAAATAACTCAATGTAATCTTGCGGTCACCATTTCTCAGAAAGTATAAATAATAGAAAGATTATTCTTTTTGATGTATTATAGATCTATGATCAAGCTGTAAACAAGATATTTTGTTTGAGCCCCTGACCCCAGGGTCTTAGAAAATGGGTGTGGTCATTTTCTCCTTTATAACTCTATGTAATCTTGTGGTCATCATTTCTCAGAAAGTATAAATGATAGAAAGTTAATTCTTTTTGCAATTTAAAAGGTTTATGATCTAGTTGTGCACCTTTATATATTTCATCTGAGTCCCCGACCCCTGGGGTCTTAGGAAACAGGTGTGGTCATTTTCTCCTACATGTATATACCCATTGGTCTCGTCGGTTTATGTGTAGTCTTTTGTGTTTGATGTTTACATGTCGTATGTCTCTTTTCCGTCTCGTGCTGTACTCGTCTTTTGTGTTTTTGCATCGGGTGTTTTGGTGTTTTACTGTTGATGCTGTAGCAGGGTCTTGTTGGAGATCTCCTCCCTTCTTTCTATGTATATATATAACTTATATATATAATTTTGTGGTCATTATTTCTCAGAAAGTATAAAGGATACAAAGTCAATTCTTTTTGCAACATGATGGGTCTATGGTCAAGTTGTGTACATGTACCTAAAGTTTTGTTTGAGATTCGGACCCCAACGGTCTTGGAAAATGGGTGTGGTCATTTTCTCCTATACATGTATATATTATATATCTTATATTCTTGTTAACACCAATTCTCAGAGTGCATAATTGATAGAGTATAAATTCTTTCTCCATAATATACATGTAGAGGTTATGTGGTTTGATTATCCACTTGATAATTAGTTTTAGCCCCTGACCTCCAGGGTCTTGGAAAATGGATGTGGTAATTTTCTAGTATACAGATCTATGTAATCTTCTGAACACCATTACTTAGAAAGTATGACTGATAAAAAGTTTTTGCATTATGTTTAGACTTACACCTAACGTTTCACTTAATGCGCATCTGATGTACTTTTTTTAGCCCCTTATCCTTGGGTCTAACAAATAGTTGTGTCACTTAGTTGAATTTTACTAAGGCACGGTCCATTTGATATTCTGGGGGGGGGGGGGGGGGGGGGGCTTGGGTTTTTTGTCAGAGCAAGATTATTTTTTTCGCCCCGGACCGAGGCAAAATTATTTTTTTCTTGCAAAGTTGGAGCAAGGAGTTTTTTTTCACGCAGTGATGTTTGTGTTTTATCAATAGAAATTATTTGTATTTTTACTCAAAACTCTAAATATTAATTTGTTAGTTTATTTTCATGCAAGTATTCAATTTACTTTTAAACAGAGAGATAAAAGATTTTTACAATACAGTTCTCAATATTTCATATAAGATACATGTAAATAACATGTATAAGGGGGTTTGAGGGGAAGTTCTCCTTGACAAATTTTGAAATGTAGAATTGTAAATTGGTGATTAACTGAATTTCTCATTCCAAGCTCTTTGGATCATACATGCAACATGTATTAATAGCAATACATATAAATATTGATTTGATGATATATTTAAGCTTTTAAGGAAGCCCTTTTCCATTCACATACATGTATAAATTTTGATATCTTCAAATATATGAACTTTGGCATTAGTAAATAATGTTTTGATAGAAAACTATGGCGAGCGAAGCAAGCCAACAGTTTTTGATACAAATTGAAAACTACGGTGAGCGAAGAATTTTTTTTTTTTTCAAAAAAGAAATTTCTGGCTTTGTAATGTTATTCTTTTCCTTGCTCTTTGTCAGTGACCATAAATAAGCAATATCAGGTGAAAAAAGCATGCATATATCGAAATATCGACCCGCAATAAGAGAAAGACGCCCCCCCCCCCCGAATTTTACAATCCCGCGTTTTTCTCTGTATGTACGGTATAAGCTCAGAATGAAGCTTAAAATCGTAGGCTAGACTCTGACTTTGCTAATTTCTCACTTGTAAATAAGTTATTCATTAAATGAAAATAATATTAAAAAAAAAATTTCATCAAAATGAATCAAAAAAAAAAAAAAAGAAAAGTTACCGGGATGGGGGGGGGGGGGGGGGTTTCGCTGGTCATACCATTTCTATATGTATGCTTAACTTCATAATCCTTGATCAGAAATTTTATTTAAATCACATAGAAACAAAAAATCCGTAAAGATTCAAAGAAGACAACTCTTTAAAATATCTTTTCAAAGTCATGCACCTGGGTCGGGACCGGAATTATTCGAATTTTACTTATCCGAGGACCCATTTTCACACGTGTAAACGTCTCACACACTTTAAACTATTCTCACCATTTTATTTCATTTATTTATTCAACATTGACAGGAAGACAATTCAAGATACGCTGTATGTGCATTTTCTACATATTGTTGAAAAAATGATAAAATTATAGGAACTATAACTATGCAATAATTGGGATCGGTAGTAGTATCTCTATAACTCTCCCATGCCAAGAAATCCTTAGCGATTTAGTTTCTACAGAGTTAACCGTTATAAATTATCATTTATTATGATACCAGCTGTTTTAATAAGCTACCGTATCGAGACGACCGGCAGATTTGAACAGAATTTCTTGGCATGTAAAGTATGCAAGCAGGAGATGCTTACTCTTCCTGGGCACCTGGTCTCACTCTCATATCGGGAGTTCGCTTCTTTTCATATGGTGGAGGTTTTTGTTTGTTTGCTTTTGTTCCTGTTTTATCCTGATTTCGTATGCCTCGGTTTCTGATTTTCTGAATTATCGATTTTGTGCTGTAAACAGGGATATATGGTCATTATTATTATATTTGTCATGCTAAATCACATTTGCTGTACGATTTCCCGGGTTCTCATCTGAGCGGAATGGTACCTGGGCCTCTTGTTTGTTTTGTCGTCTGTACGTCCGTATGATTATTATTGCTCCTCTACTTGTCTGTTGGTTTTTCTCCGTCATTTGTATGCCAGCATAACTTATCAATGTCTTTCTCTACGGACCTCTTTAGTTGTTTTTTTTTTTCTCGTCTGTATATCCTTATGTATTTGGCTTAGCTTTTCTATCCTATACTTATATGTTTTATGTCCACTTGGTTTCGTCACTCTCTGTTTTTGACATTTTAGTTGTGTGGTTGCTGTTTGTATTTCCGTATGTTCCTTTACCATTATCTTGCTCGTGTGTTTGTATCTTCACTACGGGTCATGTTATTTCTCTGGGGTCGATCTGTATGTACTCATGTGACTTCTTCACAATGGATCCGGTTATTCCTTTTCCATCTGTGTGTCTCGCTATCTGAATGTCCCCATGTTAGAAACCTTTCCGCCAGAGCAACATGCATACTAGTATTCCATCTTTACTTTGCCTCTTTGGCACTGTCAGAAAATCTACTATCCGAATCACATGTATGCTGCATTAAAATTGGTTTGAAAATTTCTTCAAGGAGCCTTAGAAGGTTAAGAGTTTGAACACTTCCGTATTATCGTCAGCCCGCATGTTTACGTAATTCATCTTTGTTTTAATTTTGTCATGCGTTATATGTTCTTACTTTGTATCTGTACCTCAAAATGTGGTTTTCTTGTCTTTTGCTTTGCTGTTTGTATGTCTTCATGTGTACACGTGTCTTCCTTTGCTATGTATGTATATATTTTAGCTTGGCCTGTGGAACCTTGGGTTTATCAGTATGGCGATCTCTAGAGATCTACATGAGTGAGAGAAAGTCGAGCACAGAACCTAGATCAGATTTCAGAAATCACAATCAATGATATATCATAGAAAACCAGGCAAATGCTGAGCTAAACAAAACGACAGACATACTGAAAAGGGTCAAAAGTGAATATATATATGAGAAATCACAATGATATCATAGAAAACCAGGGAAATGCTAAGCTTAACAAAACGGGCATACTTTATTTAGCTGAGCGGAGTGTGGAGCGGAGTCTGGAGTGGAGCGTGGAGTGGAGTGTGAAATGGAGCGTAAAGAAAAAATTAACATCACTTGTGATTAACTTTACATGACCCCACATTTGTTTTAGTTCACAAGAAAATGTCCCCCATGACAGAAACAAAATTTTAAACCTTGCCTGAGGTAAAAATGATGCTGTTACATTTCCAGACAGTTAACCCCCATAATCAGGATAGTGAGGTGAATGATACTTAAGAGTCTGGACAACGGCAAATTTATCTGTCAGACCAATTCATCGTGCTCTCTAATTAAGGATTTTTATCTGTGTTTTACATATTATTGGAATAGCAATTCCCAATGGCAGATTATAATTTGATTTACAATTATCTTAAAACAGTATCTTTAAAATTAACGTCTTGGATTTGGTAATTCAAGTTAAAAAAATCAAAAGTTTATTTTATCATATCTATGATTCTATAGTGAGTGAGGTGGTTTTTCGCATATAAGAATGTTGGAAAGAAATATAAATTGTTAAAGTGTTTCTCTTATCATAGATTGGCGACAGTTTGTTGTAGATGGTGCGGGTATAAATCACTGTCGTAATTAGAAAGCGTATCAAATCGCAAGACACATTGAACTTTTATTGTTTAGAATCCTAAGAGTCAATTCCCTGTGTAGCATTTTGTATAGAGGTCAATTGATAAATGGCTTTTAACCTCAGTGTTCAATATACTTTGGGAAGAGAAATTCCCACAAGCCGTTTATTCTATTACATTTACTTCATAATGTAAATACTACCCGGTATGTCTTTTAAAACATCTCCTTGCCGGTTCGAAGATTTATGTAATGATAGAGTATACATATACATCAAGTCAGAATATTAGCTGAATTGAAGATCATAATTGCATCCCACTCAGCCGGTATTAATTAATTGCGATATGCTTTTACTACAGAGACCTATAAATGGCTGCTGAAATTGACCGCTTTCTGTCAAAATAAACAAATGTCGGGTCACGAGAGTTTAATTGCAACCATTGATTTATGCTAATTTCTTCTCCACGCACCACTATACGCTCCACTGCACCCTCCACTCCACGCCCCGCTCCAAGCTCCGCTCAGCTAAATAAAGTATGCCAACAAAACGACAGATATATGCCGAAAAGGAGCAAAAGTGAATACATATGAGAAATCACAATCAATGATATCATAGAAAACCAGGGAAATGCTAAGCTAAACAAAACGACAGATATATGCCGAAAAGGAGCAAAAGTGAATACATATGAGAAAAACAATCAATAATATCATAGAAAACCAGGGAAGTGCTAAGCTAAACAAAACGACAGAAATATGCCAAAAAGGAGCAAAAGTGAATACATATGAGAAATAAAAATCAATGATATCATAGAAAACCAGGGAAATGCTAAGCTAAACAAAACGACAGATATATGCCGAAAAGGAGCAACAGTGAATATATATGAGAAATCACAATCAATGATATCATAGAAAACCAGAGAATGCTAAGCTAAACAAAACGACAGAGATATGCCGAAAAGGAGCAACAGTGAATATATATGAGAAATCACAATCAATGATATCATAGAAAACCAGAGAAATGCTAAGCTAAACAAAACGACAGAGATATGCCGAAAAGGAGCAACAGTGAATACATATGAGAAATCACAATCAATGATATCATAGAAAACCAGGGTAATGCTAAGCTAAACAAAACGACAGATATATGCCGAAAAGGAGCAACAGTGAATA